>CM019070.1:47553784-48035655 GCA_009667805.1 Leptobrachium leishanense
CGGGTCAGGCCATTCCGTCTACCAAGGTTCAGGTCATTCCCTCAAGGCCATTCATTAGAAACAAGGGTAAGATCCCCCCCCCCCCTCAATCCATTAATTCCAAAAAAAGGGTAAGTCTGTCCCCTCAAATCCAATCAACCCATTGGGAGGTCTAGCATCTCACTGTTTATACAATGAAAGCCCACTCATTCCTTACGAGGGTCAGGCCATCCCATTCATTGATTATTGATTAATCTATTACAGCAGAAGGACAACTATACATGTAACTGTGGAAAACTCTACAGTTATTATGTAAATATTATTGACCTTTTAGATTAAAGTTTAAATAAATTGAAGTAGATGTTTTGTACAGAGAGACCTTGTACAGTATATCTGTTACCTCTGGACTCACGCACAGGGCCGGCCCAAGCCGCGGTGCTGCCTGGAGCGATGGATGAAATGCTGCTCCCCCCCCCCTTGAAAAAAAACACGTGCTATGTATGAGTGTGTCACAGCAATAAAAAAACTCATAGTAACGTGCGGTGTGTATGAGTGTATCACAGAGCTCCACAGCAATAAAACGCACAGTGATGTACAGTGTGTATGAACGTATCACAGAGCTCAACAGGAATGAATCTCACTGATGTGCAATGCATATCTGTAAAGCGTGACCAGAATCTGGTCACCAGAAAGTGGTACGCGTGGCTCAGGGGGACAAGCTGTCTGCGGAGCAGGATGTGTCCTGGGGTCTGGACTGCCTTGTGGCTCGCCTCCTCCTTCCTGCACCACAGCAGCGGCTGACATCACTGCACGGGCGGCCGGCCCCAACTACGCCAAGAAAGAAATGGCACTGAGCTGCAGGACGTCAATGACGTGCTGAGTACATCCTCGGAACACAAACATGAAACCAGAGGATGCGCCCAGCACGTTGTCAGTAGCAAAGAGGTTAAAAGGGGTAAAATTTGAATAGCGCCCATTTAACCTATTGTTCCCCCGAACCAATATTTAGTCTCCTACCTGTACCTCACGATGCTGTCACACTTAAGGTTTTGGAGTGGAGGCAGCAGATATTGTGGCGATTCTAGGAGCAATATCATCCTTTTGGGTGCAAGGCTAGGGGGCAACGTCGGGTTGCGACAAGGAAACAGGCGCAGACGTTTATGCACATGAGCCGGTTTAAAAACAAATACATGCATTTACACACACAGCCATACATTCACAAACATAGCCATAACAAACCCTACACTCCGGGGGTATGTAGCAATAAAACTCACAGTAACGTGCGCTGTGTATGAGTGTATCACAGAGCTCCACAGCAATAAAACTGTACTGGCCGGTGTCATTAAAAAAGGCAGCAGTCGTTTTATTGGGCTGAAGATCGCCCGGGGGGCATTTGCACCGGTGCCACCCGGCCCAGTCTGCCCCTGCCCCAGATACATGTATACACAGACCACCCAATACATGATACCCAGACACAGACCCCCAGATACATGTATACCCAGACACAGACCCTTAGATACATGTATACCTACCCAGACATCAGACCCCAGCGTCAGCAGAGTGAGGTGGTGGGGATAATGCTGTCGAACAGATGAGAATCACAATGCAGGCAGACGTCCGGCGCGCCCTCTCTGTCATAAACATTACCACAACATATATACAATATTTAAACACACACATTACCACATCTTATATACACACATTACCACACCATATATACACTATATCCACCAAGTTTCAGATGCACATGGAGACTAACAGGGTTATTCAGAGAGCGTTGAAAACCAGGAGAATGACGGGAGAAGTGAAAATTCTAGGTCAAAATAATTGGAAAGTGAAATGAATGGGAGAATTTTTCTGGTTTGGCTATTTTGACCTAGAATTTTCCATTCTCCAGCCATTCTCCTGCTTTTCACCTCTCTCTGAATAACGCCTATCTAAAATTAAAAAAAATATATACAATATATATATATATATATATATATACATACACACATTACCACACCATATATACACATTGCAACACCATTTATACACTATATACACAAATTACCACTAATATATATATTATATATATATATACACACACACACATTACCACACCATATACACACTATACACACACACACCATATATACACTATATACACAAATTACCACTAATATATATATATATATACACACACACACCATATATACACACACACACCATATATACACACACACATTACCACACCATATATACACTATATACACACACATTACCACACCATATATACACTATATACAAACATTACAACACCATATATACACTATATACACACACATTACCACACCATATATACACTATATACACACACATTACCACACCATATATACACTATATACACACACATTACCACACCATATATACACTATATACACACACATTACCACACCATATATACACTATATACACTATATACAAACATTACAACACCATATATACACTATATACAAACATTACAACACCATATATACACGTATTACAACACCATATATACAGTACATACACACATTACCACACTATATACACACATTGCACATCATATGTACACACATTTCCACACTATATACACACATTTCCACATCTTATATTTACAGTTACTCACAAATGGAAATGTGACAGAGCGCAGCTGCAGGAAAATGGAGGGGGGGCAGGGGGTCCTACAAGCAGGCACTGCTACTTACTGCATCCTGCTGACTTCTCAGACAGGGAAGGCAGAGCAGAGAGAGAGCACAGCACGGCACGGCACGGCACGGCACAGCCTGCTTCCTGCCTTCTCCGAGCGGGGGAACTGCATGTTGAGAAGGGGAGGAGCCAAACACATCTCTTCCTCAATTCCTCTCTGTGGTCGCCTGTGATCACGGAGGGGCAGCCTGCGCTCTGCATTACCTGTACCTCAGCGGCAAGAAGGAGTGAGGAGGAAGTAAATTCTCCTGCCTTCAGGTTCCGGGCCCCCTTCCCCCGCGGGCCCTCGGGCAGTGCCTGAGAGCCGACGGTTCAGTCAACCCCTGGACAGGCAGTAAGCTCGCACATACCTGGTGGGTAGCTGGTTGGACCAGGGTCTGGCGGGAGCCGGAGGAGAAACAACAAGTTGCTGACTGCCGTGCCCGAGGATCCGCCCACACGATACACTTCTTGACACGCGCTGGCCCGTGTGGACGCAAGTGTGTGAGGTGGGCGTGGTCACATGTGGGGGGCGGCGGCATCACTCACTGCATCCATGCGCCGGCGGCCAAATTAGATGCTGCCGCAGTGCCAGCACTCACAAAAAATAGTGCTGCGGCGTCAGCGACGCAAAAATTTGCCGCTCACAAATTTTGCCCGCCTGGAGCAAGTGCTCCACACTGCTCCATGGTCGGGCCGGCCCTGCTCACGCAGAGTCATCCCTCAGCATGCAGGAGAGGAAACCTCCATGGAAACCAATAGCATGAAGGACTGCCCTCCCATTGGGTGCTAATAGGTTTTTGGTAGTAGTCATTGATATTTAGTTTAGTTCGCTTGATGAGGTAGAGTTGATCAAATAAAAATTATTAAAGGCTGGACATAAAAGGCCTGAATTAAAGGCATTAAATGGTTGGGATTACATTAAAACCTCATCAATTTGAATTAAAGTCTTGTTTCTACCTAAAGCTGCAAATCAGATTGCTCCGTTTGCTTCCATCTCTCACCTATCTCCTCCCTGATCAGGCTTCTCTTCAGTATGCAGATTGATGTCCCAGATCAATCTGTTAGATACTCAACTACATTGTAATGTCACAAGGTTATCTTGAAGATGTCAACAATGTACACCCTGGGCCTTGGGGTTTGGTCCCTGGGGTCTGGTCCCTGGGTCTGGGCCTTTGGGTCTGGTCCCTGGGGTCTGGGCCTTTGGGTCTGGTCCCTGGGGTCTGGTCCCTGGGTCTGGGCCTTGGGGACTGGGCGTTGGGGTCTGGGCGTTGGGGTCTGGGCCCAGGGTCTGGTCCCTGGGGTCTGGGTCTAGGCTGGGCCTGGTCCCTGGGGTCTGGACCCTGGGTCTAGGCTGGGCTTTGGGGTCTGGGGCCTGGTCCCTGGGTCTGGGCCTTGGGGTCTGGGTCTGGCCTGGGTCTGGGGCCTGGTACCTGGGTCTGGGCCTTGGGGTCTGGGTCTGACCTGGGCCTTGGGGTCTGGGGTATGGGCCTTGGGGTCTGGGCCTTGGGGTCTGCCCCCAGGGTCTGGGCCTTGGGGTCTGCACCCAGGGTCTGGGCCTTGGGGTCTGCACCCAGGGTCTGGACCCAGGGTCTGGGCCTTGGGGTCTGGACCCAGGGTCTGGGCCTTGGGGTCTGGGTCCAGGGTCTTGGCCCAGGGTCTGTGCCTTGGGGTCTGGGCCCAGGGTCTGGGCCCAGGGTCTGGGCCTTGGGGTCTGGGCCTTGGGGTCTGGGAATACAAGAAAACAAACAAGGCAGCGCTACTTCACTCTTTCGGGGGAAAAAAATGTACACAGGGAAAGGGAAGAGAACACAAGGATAATATAATGCCAACAGTCAAAAGAGACTGGTAAAAAATACCATTGAGTTCAAAGGACACTTGAAATCAAGTAGAACATACATTGATGCATATTAAAGAATATTCTAAAAAATGAGGATGGTTTCTGTGCACAAGTGTTCTTTCTTCTGTTTGTGGGTATATGTCCAACTTGTGGGGTGGATACCTCGACAGAGAAAGAGAAAAATACGTAGTGCAATACTGTATGTCCAAATGGAACGATAATAAGTATAAAAAAAAAAAATAGTAGAAAAAGAACTCACATTCTTCGAGAGCTTCCAGCCCTCATGTGTTCACCTTCCAGGTTGTTATAGGCCAACCGGTTTGCCCTTGGACTCACGGCTCAGATCTCCATATGTGGTGTAGATCATCTCCGGCACCTCAATAGATAAAGAATATGGATGCTCGGAGAGTAGAGTAGATAAATTAAAAGGGCATTTATTATTCCCAAAAGGGAGTAAATACAGACAAGAGATACAGTGGTATTTAGAATAAAATCAGATATAAAAAACCAAAAGGTTTAAAGCTAGACGCGTTTCGCGCCACTAGGGGTGCTTCGTCAGTAGCAGGAGAGAGAGAAGGAGAGATTACCGTCCTCCTCTCAAGCCCAGCTTTTATGATATAGGGCATAGATGAAGCACCTATCTCCGGAGCTTAAACGAAAGCATTTCCGGCATGTGTTGAGGACGCCAACCGGAAGTGGAGGCTGCAGACTCTCAGTGTATACCGGAAGTTCGGACTGGAGGTCGCGAGTACTGCGATTTCTCTATACATAATGACTGATCCATCCTCCTTCAGACAGAAGTAGGTGGTAAAAACCAGAGGAGTTTTCTCCAAAAAATAATACATAAACTGGGCTAATGCACACCAAAGGGACACAAATTCGCTGGGCATAAACGGCAGTAGATCATGCATATGTCCGACATTAATGCATAAACAAGGATTAGTTGATACTCCAAAGGTCCATATACAAAGGACTATAAACAAAATAAAAGAAAAACAAAAAATACAAATGAAAATACAAATGAAAATAAAGATGAAAATACAATTAAAAGTAAACTTCTGGACTGGTAAAAGAACTAGGAAACACCAAAAACGAAAAACGTAATATTAAATAAAAAACTAAAAAGAAGGCAGGACCAAAGGGGGTCCTACTGGGGCATAAAACTAAAAAAATGGGTACTATAACTGCAAAAAAATGGGAAATCCTCTATATGGTCCAAACAGGATTATGGGTGGGGGATCTCAAATGGTACCTGTCCTTGTAGGGAAAATACTATATGCACTGAAGAGATGGATAAATCCCGACTCAATGAACATCTAACATAAAGAGGAGGGGAAGGATAATAGTGTGTGTTTTACCATATGTCTAAAGAAAATGACACAGTTCAAAATCGGAATTCAATCCGTTAGGGATCAAGGTGTTAAAGTAAAAAATAAGTTTCATCTCCTCTTGGTTGATTTTCCTAATGAAATCTTCCCCTTGCCAATTTTTGGTGATCTTTTTCAGGATGCAAAATTCCATACCAGCAGGTGACCCTTCATGGTATTTCGAAAAGTGGGCAGAAACCGTATGATTCTCAAAATGTTTTCTAATGTTACGCACGTGTTCCATAATTCTGATGTATACAGGCCTAATAGTTCTCCCTATATATACTTTATTACAAGGACATACCAAAGCATAAACAACATTTTTGGATTGGCAGCTAGTGATGCCTCTAAGTTTCAAGCCAACTGCATGTTGAAAATGCGTGGTGACTTTCTTCTTAAGGTTCAAATTCCTGCATGCAATGCAGGAACCACACCTATAAAAACCCTCTTTAATCTCAAAAAAATGGGTACTTTTTTCTTTTTGGCACATGTGACTTTTGACAATTTTTTGTTTGATATTTTTAGCCCCCTAATTAATGATTTTAGGTTTATCCTCCAAAATCTCTCTGAGTGTAGGGTCTTGAAGCAGAACAGGCCAATATTTTCCAAAAATATTATTGATCTGTTTAGACTGGCAATTAAAATTGTAAATAAGTGGGACCCCAGAGGAAATATTCTCCATAGTCGGAGGTCGTGGTTTATATTGTATGAGATCCTTTCTCTCCTTCTTTCTGATCTTATCCATGGTTGCGTCAAGAAGGTCCTCCTTATAACCTTTCTCTTTAAAATCCTGCCTCATCTTCAACGCTTGTTCTTCAAAGATATCATCGTCTCTACAGTTTCTTCAAATACGAGTGAATTGGCTACCCGGGACACTATTTAACCAGCTGTAGGAATGACAGCTGGTAAATTGGATAAAACTATTAGTATCTACGGGTTTGAAGTAGGTTTTGGTCTTTATTTCCATATTTTCTATATAGATGGTTAAATCCAGAAAATTAATTTCATTTGAGCTATATTGGGTCTCCAGAAAAATCCCCCAAGTATTTCAATTCAATTGTTCCAAAAAATCATTCAGATTGGCCTCACTCCCCTTCCAGATGATAAATAGGTCATCGATGTAACGTTTATATAGTATCAGGTTCCGCACCCAGTCACCAGAAACCGAGGACCACTGAGATTCCCAGTGGGCCATAAAAAGGTTTGCGTAACTTGGCGCGAAATGCGTACCCATAGTAGTCCCCATAAGCTGAAGATAAAAATCACCCTCAAAAGAAAAGTAGTTATTCTCTAGGATAAAATTAATCCCATCAATGATAAATTGGGTTTGAGCAGCAGGGTATAGAGTATAAAGCTCCAAAAAATGTCGTACTGCTTGACTACCCTTCTGGTGGGCAATAATAGTGTATAAAGAACGGACATCGCATGTCACCAAAAAGTAGTCTGGTTCCCACTTCATATTCTCCACTATTTGTAGTAGATTCATTGTATCTCGTAGATAAGAAGGAATTTGTTGGACAACTGGTTGTAACAAAGTGTCAATATATTGGGATAGTCTACTGGTGACCGATTCGATGCCAGAGATAATAGGGCGCCCTGGTGGATGAATAGGGTCTTTATGTACCTGGGGTCTGGGCCCGGGGTCTGGGCCTTGGGGTCTGGGTCTGGGCTCTGGTCCCTGGGTCTTGGGGTCTGGGCCTTGGGGCCTGGGTATTGCGGTCTGGGCCTTGGGGTCTGGGCCTTGGGGTCTGGGCCTGGGCCCTGGATCTGGTCCCTGGGTCTTGGCATTGGGTTCTGGGCCTTGGGGTCTGGGCTCTGGGCCTTGCACCCTAGTTCTGGGCCTTGGGGTCTGGGCCTGGGCCCTGGATCTGGTCCCTGGGTCTTGGCCTTGGGTTCTGGGCCTTGGGGTCTGGGCTCTGGGCCTTGCACCCTAGTTCTGGGCCTTGGGGTCTGGGCCTTGGGGTCTGGGCCTTGGGGTCTGGGTCCAGGGTCTTGGCCCAGGGTCTGGGCCTTGGGGTCTGGGCCCAGGGTCTGGGCATGGGGTTTGGGCCCAGGGTCTGGGCATGGGGGTCTGGGTCTGGGCCTTGGGGGTTTGGCCCTGGGTCTGGGCCTTGGGGTCTGGGCCCGGGGTCTGGGCCTTGGGGCCTGGGCCTTGGGGCCTGGGCCCTGGGTCTGCGCCTTGGGGTCTGGGCCTTGGGGTCTGGGCCCTGGGTCTGGGCCTTGGGGTCTGGGCCTTGGCCCTGGGTCTGGGCCTTGGGGTCTGGGTCCTGGGTCTGGGCCTTGAGGTCTGGGCTGGGCCCTGGCTCACCACTCCGCTGTCTTCCTTCCTTCAGCTCTTCTTTTCTTCTCCTTTTCTTCTGTCTTCTTTTCTTCTGCTCTTCAGCCCGGGCCCTCCAGCTCAGGTGCGCTGCTTCACTTAGTGGAGGGGGCAGAGCCAACGCAACGTGCTTGGGAGGCCCCCACACGCTGCTTGGCCCCGCCCAGCCAGCCAGTGAAGCTGCCAGGAGCCGGAGAAGACACAGTGTCTCCTCCGGCTCCTGCAGCAGCAGAGACACAGCTCTGGATTCGGACTCATAGAGTCTGATACCGGAGCTGTAAAAGGGCGACGCCGCTGCCGACGGGGGCCCAGGACCCCCCCCCGGGCCCCAGCGGCCCGGGCCCCTTACGTCACCATGGGCCATAATGCCCTGATGGCGGCCCTGCCCGTGATGCTCAACCACTCATGAGGTTGACCATGCGAGATGTACTTCCAAAATATCTGGAGAGTCAAGTTTGCTGCCCCTGCTCTAAATCATCAGTCTCGGACTGTGGGTGACACATTAGACTTTAATGCAAAAAACATTTTTTAGTAACAACCTACAGAAGTCATACGACTCAACGGGAAGTGGTTTAATACACATTTTATGGGCATTCTAGTCGGAGTGGAGTCTGTGTACACCTTAGTATGATTAAGGGTGTCATGGCCGAAACGTCGCTCATTATGGATTAGACTGTTCTTCCATGAATAAAGAAAGAATTACACACCTGGCGTTTTGAAGTCCCACTCTGTTTTTGTGCAGAGACGAGCTTGGTCAGGTTAGGCAGCTGATCCCTGCCACCGTGCAGCTTGGGGAAGGGGCGGCTGCACGGTGGCATCGCTGGAATACGCAGCATGAAATAATTTATTGTGCTGCCTGTGTGTGCAAATTTTGAGCCCTGACGTCTACATGATGATGGAAAAGATGCGAAGGTGCTTCCCTGCAGCATGTAGAAATCATATGCTGCAGGATATCACACTGGCTTTGTGAATTAATTTCCCGCCTGCAGCACATGATTTGCACATGAAAAATCCTGCAGTCTATCCTGGGAAGAGGTGATGCTTGGAGAAGCTAGACGCAGGTCACGGTTTGATCTTAGGGAGCGGGCTGGGGTGTATTTGGTGATTAATGAGTACAGGTAGTGGGGAGCTGAGTTAGTGAGAGCTTTGTATGTCTGGGTAAGGATTTTTAATTTAATTCTGCAGTGGATGGGGAGCCAGTGAAGGAACTCGCAGAGAGGAGCGGCGAGACAGAGCGACGGGTCAGGTGGATGAGCCTGGCAGAGGCATTCCGAATGGATTGTAGGTCAGGAGAGAGGGAGGCCAGAGAGAAGATTATTACAGTAGTCAAGTCGGGAGATTACAAGGGCGTGGATGAGTTGCTTTGTGGTGTGAGCGGTAAGAAATAGCCGAATTCTGGAAATATTACATAATTGGTAGTGGCAGGAGGAGGATGTGGGGGATGAAGGAAAGCGCAGAGTCAGTCAAGTGTAGAAACATAGAAACATAGAAAAATGTCGGCAGATAAGAACCTTTCGGCCCATCTAGTCTGCCCAATTACATGGATACTTTACCTGGATTTATCTTTTGTTTAGGATAGCCTTATGCCTATCCCATGCTTGCTTAAATTCAATTACTGTTTTGGCCTCTACCACTTCAACTGGAAGACTGTTCCATGTATCCACCACCCTCTCAGTAAAATAATGCTTTCTGATGTTACTTTTAAACCTTTGCCCCTCTAATCTAAGACTATGTCCTCTTGTTTTGCTACTTTGTTTCCTTTTAAATATACTCCCTTCCTCTACCTTGTGGATTCCCTTTACGTATTTAAATGTTTCTATCATATCTCCTCTGTCTCGTCTTTTTTCCAAGCTGTACATGTTAAGATCATTAAGCCTTTCCTGGTAACTTTTCTCCTTCAAGCCGTACACCATTTTAGTAGCCCTTCTCTGAACTCTCTCTAAGATGTCTATATCCTTCTGGAGATACGGTCTCCAGTACTGCACACAGTACTCCAAGTGAGGTCTCACCAGTGCTCTGTACAGTGGCATGAGCACTTCCCTTTTCCTACTGCTAATACCTCTCCCTACACAACCAAGCATTCTGCCAGCATTTCCTGCTGCTCTATTACATTGACTACTTACCCTTAGATCCTCTGAAATAATAACTCTGAGTGTAACTCTGAGACCGCGAACCTGGTTTGATGGGGCTTATTTGTTAATTTTAAGTTTGTTTTGTCTTTTCCATTGTACATTGTTGTGAAATATTTTGCGTTACAAATAGTTGTAATTATGACACAGCGATGAGTTATCACGTTCATACCTACAATCCAGTCTTTATAATTAATGTAATATTGCGCATAATGTGAACCTCTCCATGATAGGTGCAGTATACTGCTGCAGTTTTATTACAAATAAAGTCTTTCCCTATCTCCCAAATGCTCATCTTCATATAAGCCACCGTATTAATAATGGCAGATTTGTATTTTCCATGTGACATTTGACCATGGTTTGTAAACTGGAGAGGCATTTGGTGCAGTATATAATGTCAGCGGTTGGTACTTAAGAATCTTTGCCAAACAGGGCTATAAATGTCTTTTTATACATCCTTGTGATATGTGCATGTGTCCCTGTGATGCATCAGCTGTGCCTTCCTAAAGCAGTCAAAGGATTTCTATGTGAATAGATGACAGGGGGAATGTGTTGTTTGTCCATGAAAGTGTATGGTTAATCCAATAAAGCAAAGATTAAATAATGAAGCAACATTTAGGTTAATGTAGCCAATCTGAAACTTCACTGGCAGCACAGCTAAATAAAATAGAATTAAAGGAACACTCTACTCATCCTGACCACTTTACATTTATAAACTGGCCAGGATGTGCGTAGTCCCCCCTTCCCTTCTCCCCCCCCCCACCCAGATCTAACTAAAAGTTTGAAGTTTACTTCACCCCACTCAGCGTCAACAGCAGCCTGGATTTTTTAATTTCACGGCTGTCGGTTACCAGATGCGTTACTCGTGACTTCAGCACAGATGGAGCATGTCAACGTCACCCTCTGAGGCCAATCAGGATAGCGATCGTTTCGCAGGCAGCCAATGGAACGGATCTGCGCATGCACGCAGCTTCGATTCATCATTCTGCGCTGTTCGCGCAAAGGAACTTGCATACGTAGTGCTCAAGTCCTGTTAAAGTGCCCAACTTGCAAGTTCTATACTACGCAAGAAGCGTAAGAATGTAAGTTGCATAAAAAACCTTCAAGGACTTCTGGGTTTGGGAGTCCTTGGAGCCAAAAAGGAGGAGGAGGAGCGCGCAGCGAGGGTCAAAAGGGAGTAAAATCACCAAAAAAGGGAAAAATAATAATTGGGCAGAGGCTGTCTGCAGCTTCTGTAGTGTTACTTTTAACTCCTCAAATCAGGGATATCACGTACTTCACAAAGCATGGGCACTGGCTGAGGCAGGGCCGGCCCATCCATGGAGCAGGGTGGAGCAACCACCCTGGACAAGGCATTGGCCCGCCCTCCTCCTCAGGTTCAGGAAGCCAGGCTGCGCCCACCCCTCTCAGCGGGCGGTGCCCGCCCCTCTCAGCGGGCGGCACCCGCCCCCTTCATGCAGAATGAGTGGCTCCCGCCCCCTTCACATGAGCGGGCTCACGCCCACACCCTGGATTCGAGCGAGGCGGCAGACGGAGCCCGCCACTTTCAGCGGACCAGGCAGCGATACTCTTCAAGCCTGCCAGCCTCCCTCCTCCCCCCGCCACTGCCCAGGCCTCTCAGCACCAGGCTGTGTCCGCACATGGACACTGATGTGCGGCCCTTGCAATGTCTGCCACCACGGCTGCCCGTTTTGCGGCAGCCATGGTGTGAGTTGGTCTGGAGGGGAAAGAGCGAGCGACTCAGCGCACAGGCGCCATACTTCTGACAATTGGGCAGCACCTGAGTGTGACTTGGAGACGTCACATGTATCAGATGGACGTGGAGTAACCACGGGGACTCTCTCCGCCTCACCGCCTGCCTGATTCCCATGGTGCCCAGGAGCTGCTCCTACATCAACTGCGAGGAAATGCTGAATTCAGAATCCGGTGGTGAGTGATAACACTGCGGAGTGCTGCGGTCGGCAGGATCAGCGAGGATGGCGACTTCACATCCACCGTGTTAGTGTAAATCATCCTACCGGCCAGCCGCTCTGCTTAACTGCAACAAATTGAGGGCCATATACGCGCTGAACGGGGTCAGTCCCTGCTTCTTGCATGTAAGGGATAATTAATTACATTTGCCTGCCCGGGGGGGGGGGATTGTATAGGACTGCGGAGGGGATTATATGGGCCTGCGGGGGGATTAATTATATGGGTCTGCTTGGGGGGAATTAATTATATGGGTCTAATTATATGGCAGTGTAGATGGGATCCCTTAGGCACAGTTTATATGAAAATGATACAATTGCTCGTTTACTGCAAAAAATAATGTGTCTCTGTGTAAATTTTAGATGGTGGTGATATATACTGTGGTATACATAATATACAATGGATACAGCTGTTCAATAGAATTATATCAATACACAACACAGGATTTGATATAATCTTAGGCTCTTCAAATTTTACTAAAGGTGAAAACAATCCTTCATATATAAGTGCGGCATAAGAACTTTGCTGGCATAAAATGCAGATATACCACGGTGATTAAGGGTTTCTAGATCTAGTTTTTTTTTCACCTTTTTAGTAGAATTAAAAAAGTACATTACTGTGAGTTTTAATGCTGTGGAGCTCTTGTGATACGCTCATACACTCCACACGTTACTGAGTTTTATTGCTGTTGAGCTCTGTGACACACTCATACACACTCCACACGTTACTGAGTTTTAATGCTGTGGGGCTCTTGTGATACGCTCATACACTCCACACGTTACTGAGTTTTATTGCTGTTGAGCTCTGTGACACACTCATACACTCCACACATTACTGAGTTTTAATACTGTGGAGCTCTTGTGTTACGCTTA
This sequence comes from Leptobrachium leishanense, assembly GCA_009667805.1. NCBI lineage: Eukaryota > Metazoa > Chordata > Amphibia > Anura > Megophryidae > Leptobrachium > Leptobrachium leishanense. Next base: position 47,566,966 of record CM019070.1, read on the forward strand.
CTCCACACGTTACTGAGTTTTATTGCTGTTGAGCTCTGTGACACACTCATACACTCCACACGTTACTGAGTTTTAATACTGTGGGGCTCTTGTGTTACGCTCATACACTCCACACGTTACTGAGTTTTATTGCTGTTGAGCTCTGTGACACACTCATACACACTCCACACGTTACTGAGTTTTATTGCTGTTGAGCTCTGTGACACACTCATACACACTCCACACATTACTGAGTTTAATTGCTCTTGAGCTCTGTGACACACTCATACACACTCCACACGTTACTGAGTTTTAATGCTGTGGAGCTCTTGTGTTACGCTCATACACTCCACACGTTACTGAGTTTTATTGCTGTTGAGCTCTGTGATACACTCATACATGTCACGTGTTTTTTTTGGGGGGGGGGCAGCATTTCATCCTTCGCTCCAGGCAGCACAGTGGATTGGGCCGGCCGTGGGCTGAGGGCATTAGGATTGATACTGTAGCCCTGTGCTGTTCCTGGCAGGTTCCACGTTAACTAATGAGACTAAAAAAGTCCCATTAAGCTGGTAGAGAATGTGAATTTTATTTTTGTGTGACACATTTTCTGGAGCCCCCTATTATAGACTTGGTAACCACGTATCTAGATGAAACAACAAACCTCCCCGAAGCAGAATGGGCTGCAACTGTTTTGGCATTTGATATGTGTAGAGAAGAAGAAAAATAGAATAGAACGTGCAAGAGATAATTCTGGTCTGAACATTTTTTCTCTGGCTATGCCAAGAATGTAAATATAAGTAATGCCATTAATTCAATGTAAACTCTGTCTGATCCATTAATCCAGGTGTGATCGACAGTGGAACAAAAGTGCAGTAACAATATGTGTGTTACTGTAGCCGGTGTTCTTTCCTTTCTATGCATGACGGGTGCGACTTACTTCTGACATGACCACCACACTTTTACAATTAAACCGTACAATATGTGGAGTGCCATGCTTTCATGGTGTAAACGTTTGTTCTGTTACTGTGTTTTTATTGAGTGCGGATGATTAATTGTGTACACTCTTAAAACATAATGATTTTGGGGCCTAGATGAGAATAAGGCTGGCATCAGACGAGCGTGCTATGTGCGCCCGTACTGACGTGCTTACCGGCGTCTGTCGCAGCATTGTGATGCTGCAACGGGGCCGGTCACACGCTTGTGCGCGTGCATGACAAGCGTCCGTTATTCAAACCTCTCCGGCAAAGCACTAGGACGCGCGTTGACAGAGCTACAAAGCGCGATTCTCCATAGGAGGACCGAGCCTTGCAGCGCTGAGCGCAGCGAGTGCGCTCAGCGAGGTGGCCACGCGGGCATCGATTGGAAGGAACGTCCACTCTCACGGCGTTCCTTCCGCTCTCCAAAGACACTCGTCTGACACTAGCCTAAAGGGAATTAATTTTGACAGGCCCATAAGTGCTTATGGTGTCAAATGATACATATCGTCCCACAGTCCTTACCTGAAAACTAAACCAGTGCAAGATATCCCAAGTAAAACTGAAAAATGTAGAACGTTGCCAATGTCAAAGGTCTTGATGTCTTACAACCCATAATATCACCATTTAAACACTGTTTCAAGCTAATAATGTTAAACTTGCTTATTACCCCATTATCAGAAAATGAAATTTCATATTCATAAAATACATTTATAGGGATGCTACCACTTAGAAAAGCCTGAATCCGTCTGAGTGGACACCTGGTTAGGGGGCAATCAGCCATTCCCATTTAAAATACATTAAACAGCTATAATAGAGAAGTTATAGTGAACCTTAGCACCCCAGACGATTTTTAACTACATGTCCCATGATGCTTAGCCAGCCTTAAGCGCTGCGGAGACTGTTGGCGCTATATAAATGATGACAAGAATAATAATGTGTGACTTAGCATCAAGGGACATGTAGTTCAGATATACGTGGGGTGCCAAGGTTCGCCATCATTGTCATAAAGCAGGGATCTCAAACTCCGGCCTCCCAGATGTTTCTGAACTACAACTCCCATGACTCTCTGGCCATATATTGCCTTCAATGAATTCTGGGAATTGTAGGCAATAAACATCTGGGGGGCTGGAGTTTGAGATCCCTGTCATAGAGTGTACCTGTAATATTAAAATCCTTGTTTCATCTGTGAAAAGTGGGTCAGCTTTTTCCTGCAGTGATTTTATAGACCAGTGGTTCCCAACCGCGGACCTCGAGTACCCCTAACAGGACTTCGAGTAAGGATTACCTTTGAGGGAGATGCAGACTGAATCCTGCAATCAACGAGCAGCAAATCATAACACCTGTGCTGTGCTTCAGATATCTGCAAACCTGACCTGTTGGCGGTACTTGAGGACTGCGGTTGGAAACCACTGATATAGACCATAACCTCCGCAACAAGCGAAAGTCATAGCACTTGTGATGTGTCTTTGAATCCAAAGCTTTTTTCCCTATCTATAAATTAACATTTGCTTGCTGTTAAAGAAGAGGCTTTTGTATTTGCTTGAGATGTAAAATACCCCGTGCATGTTTTTCATTTTTTTTTTCCTCTGGCTATACTGTATAAACTATTTTCAGTGTTTATTCTGTGAAACTAATCACGAATCTTCCCAAAGTATTCAGCAAATAAATTAGCTTTGAACGGAAGTAAAGGTCAAGGCATTTCCCATCAGCACTGATGTGGAAAAAAATATTGTGTCTACATTTATAATATTGTGTCTTTATATCAAATATTGTTTATAATAAGCTGTAATGTAGTTAACACCGCAGTGAGCGTGGGATTGGGAACATTTTTATAGTAGTATAGTCACGTCAAATCAATCTCTGGCAGATGTAATTCACAAAGAATCCATATTGTGAGCCTCCTATATCCAGCAGTGGCTGCAGCCCCCATATTTATTCATCATTTATGGTCTTAGACCAATATTATTTTTACAAAATGATTCTGCAGAATGGACCTTACCTTCCCGTTTAGGTCATTTATCAAACACAGAGTGACTCATATAGATCCAAACCCATAGTTTTTGCTATAGGTCTTAAATGAAGGACGTTAATGAGTTTCAGGGAATGTGCCTCCTCTTAAGTTGAGCGCATTTCATCATAGCAAGTGCTGGTAGTGCCCACTATTTTCTATCAGGTACATGGCAACTCGACGCTGCATGTTGTTGCTAACGTGTCTCAATATTGCATCATAAACATTTTAGATCTAATTCCTAATGCTATCCAATAAGGTGTCAATTGTGTGGGTTTCGTTATGGTACACTCATATCTTCAGATAGCCCTGCAAGAAGAAGTCCAGTCTGATAAGAATGGGAGACCAGGGTTAGCACAGATTCTTGAAATTGACACAGGCCCGCAAAAAACTCTGAATTGTCACCTTTGACTCAGGTAATGTGGGGCATATTTCACGAGAGTGCTATTTTCGTGGCTGTGCGGTTGTCGTGGCTTTGCTGCCATCTAGCGGCCACTTCCAGTATGTGCTGTGGTGGTTTTGTTCAACATAAGAGGAGGTATGTTTCCTGAAACTCTAATTTCCATTAATTTGCTTTCGATCTACTATCGAAAACGTTGGGTTCGGGTAAACGTGACTCACCCTGTGTTCTAGATTTCTAATGAACACTATCTGCCTGGTATTTTTTCTGTAGAAGCTCGATATATAAGTAAGTCTTCCTCCAGAATAGGCAATGAGGGTGGCCGCTATTGCTTCCAATGGTGGAGGATATGGACGCTGGACTCCGGACTCCTTAAGTAAGGGTTGTTTATATTTGTTCAAAGGTAAAATGAGCTTGTTGATTGAAATATCAGTAGGTCCCTTTCACAGCCCAGTGAGAAAACCTGTCCGACTGCAAGACAAGGAAAACAGAGGTTACACACACTTAAAGATGGTAAGAGTGAGCAGAAATCGATCAGACAACTATGCAACAACAACACCGACTAGAATGCCCATAAAATGTGTATTAAACCACTTCCCGTTGAGTTGTATGACTTCTGCAGGTTGTTACTAAAAAATGTTTTTTGCCCAAAATGCATTAAAGTCTAATGTGTCACCCACAGTCCGAGACTGATGATTTAGAGCAGGCGCAGCAAACTTGACTCTCCAAGTATTTTGGAAGTACATCTCGCACGGTCAACCTCATGAGTGGTTGAGCATCACGGGAGATGTAGTTCCGAAACATCTGGATCAAGTTTGCTGAGTCTCAGCCCAATGTAATTTATAATTAATGCAGAGCTCAAAATTTCCACTCGCCTACTAGCATTTGCCGAGTGGAAATGAAGTGCGGTCGAGTGGAAATGCACACGCTGGCAGCACAATAAATTATTTTGTGCTGCGTATTCCAGCGGTGGATCAGCTGCTTACTCTGACCAAGCTCGTCTCTGTCACTGGCAGGGAGGGTGGAGAGGAGCTTCCCTGTCTCCTCGCTCTGCTCTGCTCACACTGGGCTCTGATGACTGGGTATACATGTATCGGGGGTCTGTTGTCTGGGTATTAATGTTATTTTTGTAACTTTATTCTAAATAAAACCTTTAACAGTGTAATTTCATAAGATCATTTAAGGGGGTGTGTTTGGGGGCAGAGTTAAGGGCTGGGTAGGGGTTAGTGGAGCAACTGGTGGCGAGTAACTCTTATGGCCTGGTTAGTAGCTTGGGACTTGAAATTTTTTATTTTTATTTTTATTGTGTTCGAAAGGTCACAGGATGACCAGCATAAATGGCCACGCAGGACCAAAAAATGTACTCAGAAAAACAACAGAAAAACAAAAGGGAAGGGGGGGTCTCAATAGAACATCTAGATGCGCAAAAATCAATAGACAATACGAGTCTTCAAGAGTAACAAAAACATGGGGGGAAAGGAAAGGACACTTAATCATATGTTAGAGATACCAATGAGATGTTCCTGTCTGCAGACAAGCAGCGGCCGGGGTACCTGGGTAAACAAAAGTAAATAAAACGAGGAGAGTGGGGGAAAAAAAAAAAGTGGGGGACCGCCCTGGAAAAGGCGACATTCCTGGCTCGCCCCAGGAACCCCGCGGGGAACTGGAGGCCATGGAAGAGGCCGCATGGCTGGGTGATCTGGGGCCAGAGGAAGCGGTCAGAGCCATGGTACCCGCTCCAATGGCACTCCCAGAGCTACCCATCGTCCCACGCACACAAACACAAAAAAAAAAAAGGGGGGAAGGGGGGTGGAAACCAGATACCCAAACCGCCACATCAAACCACATCTTGAACAGAGAAATTAAAGTCCACAATGGAGTGTCCAGAGGGGGGGGAGGGAGTCAGCAACTGTCTTCAAAAAGTGTCTGAGTATTTGGGTATACATACCCAGGACAGCAAAAAAGGATCATATTTCGGGAGGGGGGGTGCAAAACTCGACAGACTTGGGGGAAACTCCACAACACAGAATAGCGGTCATAGGGCCAGCGGGCAGCCGAAAGTTTACCTCAGCCCGCATCCAGGAACGAGGACAGGTCTCCCCCCGGCAAGGTGCCACAGGAAAGGCTAGGCACATAGAGAGCAAGCAGGCCGAGGATAACACCTTGTGTCCCATAAACCCAGCCAAGATCCAGATGCAAGGGGACCATCAGGGCTCCGAAGACAGCGAGTAAGGGGTACATTAGAGCAGGCGACCAGGCTACCAGAGATGTCAGCATCGAGGGAGAAGAAGCCCTGCCATGGGACACGAGACCCAGAGGACCCATGGAATCGCCGGGAGCAGACCAGTCTCCACTCGCCGCAGCATCCGGGACCAGATCATATCCGCCGTGCAGCTCCAGAGCCCCCAGAGAGGCCAGGAAACCAAGAGGTCTCTCTTCACTGCGGCCGCAGAGATGTCGGTCACCGATCGTAGGCAAAGGTAAGGGATCCGAGGAGCAGGTAGATGCCACATCAGCAGAGTCAGCTAGGGAGGGGGTGAATCCCCTTAAGTCATCGGGCCTCCGGTCGCACTCATCAGGGCCGTCCACGCCACCTGCCCATCCAGCATCCCGAAGGGAGGAGCGCCATGCCTCCTTCAGCTCAGCTAATAGGTCTGCCAGGTCCTTCTTCGGCAGCGGGAGTGAGTCATCAGTGGGCCAGTGGTGAGGAAAAGACTTGCAATCCTCCCCGCAACCCTCGCCAGAGAACCCGCCCGAGCTCCCAAGAGGTGCGGGCCCATCGTCTCGGGAGCCTGCTTCAGAGTTCCCTCCAGGGACGGAGGTGACAGCGGGAGGCCGGAGTACAGCCAGAATGTAGGCCGCAAGATGGCCGCCGGCCTGAAGACGTGCTTGGAGAAAAGTCTCTTGTCCGGAGGGGGGAGATCAAAACGGCTCTGAACAGTGCACAACCCGATGGCCAGCCACTTAGGAAGCATAAACAGGTCAAAACAGCTAAGAAAATCATCAAAAATGCCCCAAAAAGACAGGGATGAAGCGGAGCTCCGCAGTAACACAGCCGCTTCCGTTCGTAGCCGGCCACGCCTCCCGGGACTTGAAATTTTGAGCCCTGATTAATGTATTGTTTAACGCCTGTGCTCGCTTCAAAATACCAACAGCTGATACAGTTCACATGCATAATGGATATATTGCTGTGGGATGCATCATGCATCAAATGCTTGTTTTATTGTTTCATTTATCATCTTCCTTTGTTCTGTGTCATAAACTACACTGTAATTATGTTCTTTGCTTATGCTGATACAACTAGATTAATGTCATACTTTGTTCTGTCAAAACAAACTATCCTCTGTATGTATGTCACTAACAGGTTTTGTTAATCATGTTTTTGAGTTGTAAATTTAATTAGTGTGTCATAGCTTCTGGCAGTTCACCAGGTAATATAAGGTTAGTGACACAACATATCAGAAAATTCCATGGCCATTGGGTGCAGCTCTTACTTGGTTCCCCACATTGCATACACAAGGAGCTCCATTTCACCCAAGCAGACATCATTAATGAGTTCCCACTTGCTAAAGCTAAAAGCTTCTGTCTTATTCCAGTCAACTCTCAAACTCCTGTTGCATCTCAGCTCTTATGTCTGTCTATTGTACATTAATGCTTCCTATACTTTTGTATAGGAAGCGCTATTTATAAAGGCAGACGGCAAATAACGATTTGATTCCAAAGTCGCACGTTATTCTCACAGGTGTTAAAGAAGGCAAAACCGTACTGGCTGCTTATAAAGTGGAGTTAGGGGATTTTGTATAAACCCCAATTCCAAAAATTCCCTGTCCTTCAATGATCTGTCTGTAGAGCGAAGGACACAGAGAACAAATAGTTCTCCTTCATCTTTCCGTTGGCTCTGTGATATGGTGGACTGGCGGTATCACCTAGGGCAGGGATGCTCAACAATGACAAGGAATACAAATGTGATGTGGATATAGTAACGCCATACTCACATAATATCAGATATTATAATATATAGAATTGAAAACAAAAGTCCCATCAGATTTATTTATTTGCAAAGTATTTTACCAGGAAGGATACATTGAGATTTCTCCTGTTTTCAAGTACGTCCTGGGATCAAGAACATTCAAATTTTACAGTCGTTACAGAAATACAAAGTAATAGATGCAAGATAGTAAAAAAAGACACAAATATACAGATTAACACAGAAAATAAATATGTAAGTAAAATAGTCACTGTGACATGTTTACAGGTGCATTCTGTATATAGTCATTATGTTACATGTTTGCAGGTGCATTCTGTATATAGTCATTATGTTACATGTTTGCAGGTGCATTCTGTATATAGTCATTATGTTACATGTTTGCAGGTGCATTCCATATTGAGGTATGTTAATAGGGAGCTCGAGTGAATTAAGACTGGGGGAAGATTTGAGATTCAGCCTGAACGTTGATGAAACCCTTTTTTTTTTAAAACCCTTTTTTTTAACCACTTAAGCATGCGCGGGTGGCGCCCTTAAGGGGTGGCTTTCGCCGGTGAGGCATACAGGTATGCCTCACCGACAGGTGCCATAGCACAGCACTGATTTTTACCTGTCCCGCACCGACGTGCGTCATTGGCTGCGTCATTGTGCGTCATTGGCTGCAGGGGGACGGCTTGAGTTCAGGCCGTCCCCGTGCAGCCAATGATACGAGCCGTGAGTAGGCACACGCAGGCTGCGGGGAGGGGCCGAGCTGACCCCATTGCGACAGCTTCTTCAAAGCCCTCCTGCTGCCAGAACGGCATGAAACATCCTGCGGCGGCAAGGGGTTAATAAACAGCTGCTTCTCATTCCGTCCATGGATTGTTTAAGCACATTATACATTGATGAGTATACATTAACCTATTTACTACCAATGGATTTTCCATAAAGCCACTGACAGGACCCAGTGGTTTAATGGGAAATCACTTTCCATTATACACATAGTAAATACACATAGAAGTGTCCCACTCTATATGTTCACTGTAGGTGAGGCATTATTTGACTGGAAATAAATGAATTCCTTTGCATTGCTCCAGAATACATCCAGATAGTATAGTCAATCTTGGGGCACACCTGCAAGAGCTTTTGAAGATCGAAGGGGTTAAAATTGCTATGAAGGGATTTATTCAGTTCTGGATTCTCTTTAAATTTCGTGTTTTCGTAGTCTGTATCCCTCTCTGACACAATGAAAGCGATCGCAAGCAGCATAAAGTCATCCATTCCTAATAATATATTACAGATGCTTCTAAATGCGCTCTCTGTTGGAAATTACAGGGGTGTAATGTTATATGCCTACTGGTTGCAATGTGGTATTTAAGGAAGTTGAATTTCAGCACAAGTACACCAATTTAAAATAAGAAGGTAGGACGCCGTAGCATGGTACAGACTGTACAGCACAGAATATGCGGTGCCGGCCCAAAGATAACAGGCGGTCCAGGCTTGTGTGTTTATTCACTAAACAAGAGATTGAGGACATTGCAAAGTATGGTCATTTTTTAACCATAACTTGTTCAGAAGTATAGAATGCATTAAAATAAATGCAATTTACTGCTAGCCTTGAATGTTTGTTTATTTGAGTATCTGAAGGACTTCAGTAAAAAATAAGTCTACTGATGTCGCCTTCTCTGAGACCACCTGATGTAGCGAGTGGCCTCACAGAGGCAGCTGATGGATCAGATCTGAGCATGTGCACAGCTCCGATCCATTGTTTTGCACAGGTGCTACAGAACGTGTGTATGTAAAGTGCACAAGTCCTGTAGCGGTGTGCAATTTGTGGTTTCTACACTACACAGGTTGCGTAGGAGCACAAATTGCACTGAAACGCTTCGGAGAGACTTCTGAGTTCTGGAGTCCCTGAGATGAAGAGGAGGAGGAGCTGTGCGGGGCGAGGGAGAAAAGGTGAGTAAAATCGGCCAGAAGCTGTCAATAGCCAAAAAAAGGAACTCTATTTTTCAATAGTTTTGATAGAGTATACCTGTAATCTAAAGACTCAAGCAAGGACTTCTGGGTTTGCGGCCAGCGTCGATGGTCACGTGTCACATAAGCTTCGCTTGAGAGGCCTGCATCTTGTACTTCTCCCACAGCGCATTACTGCGGGACCTGGTGGCTACAGAGACGGCTGTCTACCTGGTGGTATAGCATGCCAAATCTTTGATCTCTGGGCCACACTCTCATATCCGTGGTGCCGAGAGGCCCGCTGCAAGGCCGAAGCCCATGCCTCCACAAGTGCCACTTGAGCGGCGGACGGGAGTCTCTTTTCAGTGATACTCACCTTACTGCCTCCCTCGTCGCTCCGACACTCTGGTGCTTCTGCCGTAGGCCACAGACCCATAGGAGGAGAGGCTATTGGGCTGAACTCCATCTTGTGCCTTCCCTCTCCTCTAGTGCATAACAGCTCTGCTACAATGCTCAATTCTGCCTAGGGACACGACTGGACACATCACACCTGCATATCCACTTCCTCCGCTGTAATCTGCGGTCACAATTAGTGATGCGCCGAACACTCCCGTGTTCGGTTCGCATTCGAACTCGAACAATTTCAAAAGTTCGAGTTCGAACTCGAACACGAACTGAACTCAATGCAAGTCAATGGGACTCGAAAGTTTGATTTTTAGAGTGCCCTCCAAGAGGCCATATATGCAAGATATTTGCCATAAAAGGTGTATGGGGGTCCGGGTAGTGCCCTAGGGGACAGGAAACAAGGACAAAAAGTTTTTAAAGGAGTTTTCCATGAAATAAAAGTTAAGAATAAAAACGAAAAATTCCTTCAAATATCGTGCCTAGGAGGTCCCCATAACCTGCCCGTGAAGTGGCGGATTTGTAGGATGTATAGAAACCTTTAAAAACAAAAAAATGACATTTCAAATGACGGTAAATGGATTTCCTTTAATCTATTCATAAACAACTGCTTGGGGCGGCAGCCTGTATGAAAAGAGGACACGTTTTAGGATACGCAGAACAAGTTCAGTGATTTTTTTGGCTAAATTATGGTGAAACGTATGCAGGCTTTGGATGAAAGTAACAATAGGTGCTTTAAAATTGGGCCTTTAGTGTCGGCAACAGTGCCGTCACACCGTAACACCTCTGTGGTATTGTGGAAGAGTGCAGGGTTGGTCCCTGCGGTCAAATATTAAAATGATATGAATCTGGTACAGGCGTCAGTGCACCCAAATATTGTGCCTTTGGTGGCAGCAAGTGCCTTCACACCGTAACCCCTCTGTGGTATTGTGGAAGAGTGCAGCGGTGGACCCTGCGGTCCAATATTAAAATGATATGAATCTGGTATAGGCGTCAGTGGCAGTGCACCCAAATATTGTGCCTTTGGTGGCAGCAAGTGCCTTCATACCGTAAGTAACCACTCTGTGGTATTGTGGAAGAGTGCAGTGGTGGAGGTTTTGGTAATGCAGAAGAGATCCCGATCTATTCAGTTACATCAGCAGCTATAACAAAACCGGGTCAGCAATGTTTAGGCACTTGTACTGCGCTACTGTATATGGTGAGAATCGGCGCACACCAGTAGCAACAGGAAGCAAACAGAACAGGCAGGGAATACACAGAGAGAATAGTCAAATGGCAGGCAAAGTCAGCAACAGATCGGGTCCTCAGAACAAGCAGGGTCAGTAACAAGTATACAAACTGATTCGGTAAACTAGCGATGTGGGAATAAAGGCTGAGACACACTGAGCGTGTAGGGAAGCGAAGAGAAGCAAATATTTTGCAGGCTTGACTTCACTCCGCTTCGCCTCGCAGTGTGTCTACACTGCATTACGTTTGCATCTCACCGCACTGGACAGGAATCCACTAACTAAATTAAAATGTACACAAAACCGTTTTATTTTCACAAAGCACATGTTATATAGGCAAAGAAAGTTTCTACTGAATAAAACACATCAAAAATTACTGTTAATTTAATAGGAATAGTATAAAAATATAAAAAAGGTAACCCCTTATCATATATATTATAGGGATACGGAGCGCTGTGTATAGAGTAGGGATACATTGATACCACACTCAGACATATACGTATATATCAACACGCAGACCTATATATACGTATGTATCAACACGCAGATATATATATACACCCACCCACAGACCTCAAACCATATATACACATACGCACATGGGGGGTGGCATGTGGACAATCTCCACTAAATGCGCCCCCACCCCATTTGGCTGATCCCTCCAGAAGAAATGTTGAACCCGACAGAGCAGAGAATATATATATTATTCTCTGCTCTATCGGGTTCAACATTTCTTCTGGAGGGATCAGCCAAATGGGGGGGGCAATTAGTTGCCAAAATGTGTGTGCAATACAAGTCTGGATATATATATTTATAAGCATATAGATATATATCTTATCTATATATATATATATATCATACCTGCCCTTACCTTCCCCTATAAATTTGCTAAAAATATACACACAAAAAAAAAACACTGCCTGAGACCCTGCGCAGCCCCCATGCCACCCTCCTCTACCTGGCTGAATGTATCTAATATATATCATTAAATACATTCAGCAAGGTAGAGAAAGAAAAAAAATGTTTTAATTTATGTTCCTGGGGACATTTGAAAATGTCCTCGGATTTAATTTTTTTTAGAAATGTGTCGCCTTACCTTAGCCTGGTGGTCAGTGGGGGCTCCCTGGATCCTGGTTGTGGGGGGTCTGCTGTGGCCGCAGGTGCAGTGGCTCCCTCCCTGCGCCGCCTGTCTCTGCCACATGCACCCGGGAGGCTAGCCCGCACAGTCGCAGCTCTGTCATCCGGCGACCACATGCTCCTCAAGGGGATCCTTGGGAGCCCCCGGAAGGCTGCCCTCTACAGTGCCTGATTACAGGGCCGTGTCTGCCTGATGTTTTAGTAACAAGAATGTTTTATCCCATAGGCTTCAATGTTAAAAATATTCCCGTTTTAATTCAATATCTAATAAACAGTTTCTTATAATATTCTGCAGTAAAGAGTATCTTTATTTCTAGATTTTTTTAGTATTTTTTAAGCATTTTTTATACTTTTTTAAAAAAAAAAAAAAAAAAACTTTTGGCGAACGTCCCAAAAAGTTCAAAGTTCGCGAACTTTCGAACGGCCCATGTTCGAATCGAACTCCGAACCGATCGAACCGAACAGCTCATCCCTAGTCACAATTACCCCCTCTGTGCCCATTGGAAATGCTTCCAAACAGGTCAGGATTACACTCACATATTTTCATCCCTTTTGGGGGTAATTTTTTAGATTCCCTTGGGTTTCTGGCTTTTTTAGCAAAAACTATACACGCTTTTTTTTTTTAGGAAGAAAGGAGAAAAACACAAACAAAGCAATCACATTGTCTAGTATGTACTTATTTTTCTGTTTATCTTATACTTGTCACGGTCCGAATCCCCAGACCCTCTGGCGCCCCCTTTTTGTTCCCCTTTTTCTATGTTCTGCATTGCTTTATGCAGGTTCCAGACTTTTTTCCTCCATATGCTTTCCTGAACTATAATTTGCATAATGGACATGGAACCACACCTGCCCTTGATTCTCCCTAATTTAACCTGCTTATGAGGAAGCTACACCCCTGATCCCACGCTTCCTCATTGAAGTTCACAACCCTGTCTAGTACAGACGTGCTTCCTTGAAGTTCCTGAGACCCTAGACCAACCAAAGATATTCCTGACTTCCCTCTGCTCTGGAACCATCTTTCATGCTGGTATCTGTGTTTTTTCCCCCTGCTATTCAATGTTCCCTATATTAGTTCTGTTTGTTTATTTGTCATAACGAATAAACCCTATAACCTGCCTATCCCTATTGTTTGCTGCTGTATCACTGCATCCTGGGCTCACACTCATACTCCTGCACGCCGTGTTCAACGCAGCCCGTGACAATACTGGACACTGCCACCTCGAATTTGCCGCATCTGTTTTCCCATGGATAAAATGGTAGCGAAGACGTCTAAAAAGTATACCCCCAAATCCCCCTTGAAGAAACCTCTTACTATCGATACATCTTCACCCCTTCCCCTTCTATTACAGAAGAATCCTAAAAGGACAACACTCTCCCCCTTACACAGCCCACTACCGAGACCACTCCACAAACAATGGAAATGGCCAAAGTGGTCGTCTGTCTTTACCTATCTGAAACACAATTTCAGGAACTTACATAGTCTATTGATAATACTTTCTCACTGCTTCAATAGCATTCCATGCAAATTTCTGCACTGGAAGCTAGACAATCTGTGACGGTCGACAACCTTGTTGTCTTAAAACAACAATCCAAAACTAACAGACAGTGATTGACACTCTTCAGGATACACTGGATGACCTGGAAAACGGGAGTCGCAGTAACAATTCACTCTTCATTGGCGTTCCTGAATCTGTACGTAAGTCATACTCCAGAATTGCTCAACCTCTGACATGAGTGGCTTCCTTCTGCACTCTCCATCCCCGTTGATAAACCTCGCCCGATTCTCAAAGAGTGAGCTCATCGCCTAAGAGCAACCATCCCCACAGATAACGCGAGACCCCATCCAGTCATTGCATGAATTCTGAATTGTCAAGATGTGACAGCAATTCTAATGGCCTACAAAAAGCTTCCATCCCTCCTCTACCAACAGCAAAAGATTTTGATCTTCCAGGATTTCTCTGCTCAGGTTGCGCACCAATGCCAGGCTTTTGCTCCTGTATGCTCGGTGTTCTACCGTCGGGCATCAAATTTGCCCTACTATATCCTGCTACCCTATGTCTCCAAATTGACGACGATGACCTCAGCAAACAAAGCCAGTCTTTTTCTCAACCATGCCTCCCCGTATTGGGAGAATGGACGACCGCCTGCTACGTCCGCCACCTATTCACCACAAGGTTCTTGAATGTCTTCCTCCTTTCACTGCTCTAGTATTCCTTATTATATATATAGTTTCCACTTGGTGGCCTCAGTTAAACTGCCTGGTTAACGTCCTCTTCTGATGCACCGAGGGCTGGTTCCTTGGCTGAAGCTGGTAACAGGGACCCCTCTCTCCTCATGAGAAGTCAAGATAAGTTATTTAAAACCTTATGGCTGTACTTTTAAGTGCACGGATGAAGAACTAACCCCCCCCCTGTTTTTTGTATTTTTGTTTACCTCTTAATAAATTTCAGACTGGAAGTTAATGGGCTGAATCCGTAATCAATGATCCACTGAGTAATAATGTTACTGCACTGAGTTTTACTACTGGAATCCTCATAAAACCATCTCACAAACTTCACTCCCCTAGACAGCAGAGGTCTTAGCCTGTGTTGTGGCCTGATGTGGTTTACGGGTATTTATATACATTATATGCTGATGGGAATCATTGAATCTGCAATAAAGGTAGATCAGTAGTTTCTTTGATGTATGAACATTCATGAAATTGGATGTCCACATAAAGGAACACAATCCTTCCAGTATGACATGGAGTATGATAATGAAAGAGTAACAGAAGCAGATGATTGGAGGAGATGGGGTACGTTTACATCAATCACCCCTCTGGCTGCTAGAATGTGGTGTTGTGTTTTTGGCATTCCATGGATTACTAGGAGCACAGCTGAGTCGCCTAATAGGAGGCCAGCTGAACACATGCAGATGGGTGTGAGATGGAACTCAGACATAGTGATAAGTTATGTGCAGGATGGAATTTAAGCACATATGACACCGTGACAGGTGATAGGATGGGGGATTCTGCCAAGAGCATTTTTGCAATATATCTCTCACTGAAAACAGGCACTGAATGGCTACTGGTGCATATTGTTATTTATCCTGAATGTACGCAGAATACTTTATATCAAGATTGCTGACTACCCCTATGAAATTAGTTTGACAAATCTGGACCAGTGATGAGACACAGATCAAAATAATGGACTTTTATCCTACTATAAATGATTGAATAACATTAGTATCAACAATAAATCCAGATACTGGGCATCCAGAACGTGGGAAATCACTAGTCATTATTATTACTTTACAATAACCACTGGGAACAAGACAAAATTAAAATAAACCTACGATCAGAAACAAGAGGGCCCAGGTCAGATGAGCTTACAATCTAGAGGAGTGGGGGTGGAGGAAGAGGAGGAGTTTTATTGGTCACCAGAATAGCTAGCACATGTGTTACGGAAATGGTGGGGGTAAGGAAGGGGCCCTCTATCGTGATGTAGGCGAGGAGAGTGATAGGTTGCCGTGAGTAATGAGGCATGCTAATCAGAAGAAATCGATTTATAGGTGATTTCTTGAAGGCCTGAAGAGTAGGGGAGGAGCTGATAGGGCGAGGTAGGTCATTCCACGGGATTTCTAGCTGTCCTTAAGAATTCTTGAAGGCAAGAGAGTAAGAGGTACGGGTGGAAAAAGAGGACAGGCGGAGGTCGTCTGCTGACTGGAGTGATCTAACCTTGGGATGCTACTTGCTAGTTTTCGAGAAGCATTTCAGATTTCCAGTGTTCTCTCTGGAAATTTTCAGCCTAAGTTAGTTCATTAAAGGCTCAGAGACTTGTGGACATGCAACTCTCTGTAATTTACAGGTAAAGGCTGCTGGAAGGACGCCTGAGCTTCAACCTACACTAATCCAAAGCCAGGTGGAACCTTCAGAGAATTGTCCATATGAAATGTTTTCTTGGGTGGAGTTTGGACATAGCATCATTGGAAGAGGAAGCTTCAAGTATGGCTACCCAGGTTGCCCCAAGTTCTTCTGTTGCCATAAAAAAGAAGGTTTACAGCCATACAGAATGCAAAGGTTCAGATAATAGAAATCTGAACGTCTCAGACTTTGAATTTGTGTTAAAACACTCTGTTCATAAAAGGATTTGCTGTTTTTAGCAAAATTTTACATTTATTATCAAGATGCATGGCCCTGTACGCCAAATGTTTCTGTAAGAGGATTTTTTTTTCTCAGTTTTACTTCCCTACTATCCCTTTCACTGCCAAAAACATGTATAATTGATTTGCATTGCCAAAAGAAAATATAGCATATAATAACCCTTTAGAAAACCTTTTTAATGCAAGTTTAGCATGTCACCTGTGGAGAAATGAAATACTCAGTGAGACCTCTCTCCTGTCACCCTGTATGGCTATTACAATAATCTACAAGGAGCAGCCTCCACACTCACTGTAACAAAAAGTTCATCAAACTTTACTACTGCCTTATAACAGCCAGTAAGAGAACAGAATACAGGGAGAGCTCTGGGGTCACTCACTACTGTACAGGGATAAGATTCAGAGGGTTATTCCTATACACAGGCATTATGCCACATACAGAAACTATTTATATTCTATTGGTATCTTTTGGAAGCTGCATTGCTAACAATCTCATAATGATCATTACAAACTTCCATAATCAGGAGATCTGACCATTTTATTACCCGTCTTTAACTCTTTATCACATTTACTGTATTTGGCATAAAGACTAGTTCTACCTGTATGCTGATAATGCAGACTCTGAGTTTATTCAAGATCCCAGAATGTGTTGAGAGGCATTGGTTGGAGCTGGGACACAAAATCCCAGAAAATGAAATCAATGCTCAGATTCTGGGCTGAATCAGCCCTCTGAGACACCATTAGAGGGGCGAGGGCACTCCAGTTTCTTCTGAACACTCAAATTACTCATTGGATACAGTGTCTAGAGCAGTGCTTCCCAACCCTGGTCCTCAGGTACCGCTAACAGGTCAGATTTTAACCCTTTCACCGCTGAGGACATGGGGGGAACGTCCTCATTGACTCCTAAGGAAAGATAGGGGGTTCCTTGAACCCCAATATCTCCTGACTGTTGGCAGCTAGCAGAGCATGGCCTTTCCAATGATACCAAACATGACCATGTTTAAAGTAAAGAAAAAAAATATAAAAATAATAATAAAAAAAAAAGTGTTTTTTTTTTAAAGACGTGAAATGGCTCAGCAGTAAAGGGGTTAAGGATCACCTTGGGGGTATGCAGACTGAATCCTGCAATCACTGAGCAGCAAATCATATCACCTGTGCTGTGCTTCACATACAGTTGTGTTCAAAATTATTCAACCCCCACTGAAATTGAGTGTTCTGGCCAGTTTGACATTGATTTTGATCATTCAGTCATCTTGCTTACAATTAAATCAAAGAGGCACGTGTAGGTCAGACAAATATAATATAACATTTATAATGAAATAACCACAAATGTCTTTTCTGTGCTCACATCATTATCAGTTTTATTCAACCCCCAAGTGACATTCAATCTTAGTACTTAGTACAACATCCTTTTACAGTTATAACAGCTTTTAAACGTGAAGCATAGCTTGACACAAGTGTCTTGCAGCGATCTACGGGTATCTTCGCCCATTCGTCATGGGCAAAAGCCTCCAGTTCAGTCACATTCTTTGGCTTGCGCACTGCAACTGCTTTCTTTAAGTCCCACCAGAGGTTCTCAATCGGATTTAAGTCAGGTGACTGCGATGGCCACTCCAAAATGTTCCAGCCTTTAATCTGCAACCATGCTCTAGTGGACTTGGAGGTATGCTTGGGATCATTGTCCTGTTGAAAGGTCCAACGTCTCCCAAGCCTCAGGTTTGTGACGGACTGCATCACATTGTCATCCAATATCTCCTGGTACTGAAGAGAATGCAGGGTACCTTGCACACGCTGAAGCTTCCCTGTACCTGCAGAAGCAAAACAGCCTCAAAGCATGATTGACCCCCCGCCATGCTTCATAGTAGGCAAGGTGTTCTTTTCTTCATAGGCCTTGTTCTTCCTCCTCCAAACATAGCGTTGATCCATGGGCCCAAACCGTTCTAATTTTGTTTCATCAGTCCACAGAACACTATCCCAAAACTTCTGTGGTTTGTCCACATGACTTTTGGCATACTGCAGTCGACTCTTCTTATTCTTTGGAGACAGCAAGGGGGTGCGCCTGGGAGTTCTGGCATGGAGGCCTTCATTACGCAGTGTGCGTCGTATTGTCTGAGCTGAAACTTCAGTACCCACATCTGACAAATCTTTTCTCAGTTCCTCAGCAGTCACACGGCGACTTTTCTCCACTCTACGCTTCAGGTAGCTCACAGCAGTCGAAGTCAGCATCTTCTTTCTGCCACGACCAGGTAGCATTTCAACAGTGCCCTTTGCCTTGAATTTGCGAATGATGCTTCCTATGGTCTCTCTTGGTATGTTTAACATCTTTGCAATCTTCTTATAGCCATTGCCCTTCCTGTGAAGAGTAATCACCTCTTCTCTTGTCTTCCTGGAGCATTCTCTTGACTTCACCATGTTTGTAACCACACCAGTAAATGTCTAGAAGGAGCTGAGTATCACAGTCATTTTAAAGCTGCCTAATTGGTGCTTATTATGCTTTATTGCTGCTCCGTGACATCCACAGGTGTTTTCAATACCTGATTGAAAACACTTGAATGAACCTCTGTTCTTCAGAGTGGTAGTCTTTAAGGGGTTGAATAATTGTGTCAATGAAGAAGTCACAAAAGAAACATTTACTACTGTATTACAAAACCAATTGATGTCATTTTAGTTGCATATGGTTCTTTAAAAAGTCCTTGTAGGATTTCATTCTGAATACAATTACAAATGTACACTAAATTCCCTAAAACCCTTTACAGCATTGGGGGTTGAATAATTTTGAACACAACTGTATCTGGAAAACCTGACCTGTTAGGGACACTTGAAGACTAGGGTTGGGAACCAGCAGCCTAAAGCATCTCTTTAAGATATAGTCCACAGAAATGCCACAAAAGGAGTTACATAACCAAAAGCAACTATTCACGTTAACAAAATACTGTAGATTCTTACAGTGAAGAAAGCACAGCTGTAATGACACGATTTCCTGTATGATGTCACAACTTCATTGCAAAGAACAAACTGATATTGTCATAGGCGCTGATGTCCCAAACTGGTGACATCATAGACGCTGATGCTCCGAACAAGGTCGTACTGTTTCATTGGTGATGCAGTCCCTCTCACTGCTTTATTAATGTGGTGGAACTTCTACAAAGATCTGCAACTGATGTTTCTATTGGTATTTGCTGGGCACCGCCAGTGGTTTTATGGACAATCACTTGGTTATGAAGGAATTAAGAAAGGAGCCCGTACAAGGGCTATAACATTTGCCTGACAATTCTCTCTATCATAACAGCCATATTAAATAGTTCTTTGAATCTCTCTTAAACAGTAATATAATAATTATTAATATTTGTTTATATAGCAGCTACATATTCCACAGAGCAGTACTGCGATTACAATAAATTAAGGCACGCTATTGATGGACAGAGACAAAAGATAGATGGGGGTCCTCATCCTTAAGGAACTTACATTCTACTGGGAGGTGGGTAATATATACTAAAATCACATTTGAATCTTCCTTAAGATCAGTCTTCAGTTCTGTAGGAAAGACAAAGCCGACACAGTAACCAGTGATGGGCGGTTGCCTAGGGACGACTAATAACATGTTCTAATCAGCGAGCCGTAATGTAATGGTTTGAGGATGCACTGTTTTAAATTAAAGCAGCCATCAGATCCTTGCAAAGTAAGCGTATCCTATTTAAGCAATTTGCACGATTCTCAAATTACATGACGGCTCCAAGAAAAGAACACAGGATTAGAGTGTAACAGTCCTAAAGCAAAATATTAATATTTTCAATGTTCTAATTTACATTTTACTTCACGCATGGCATGCTTAACGACATTCCTAACATTAGAATGGAATCAGCCTATAAATCAATGTCCCTACCCTCCCAGTAACCTTCATTTATTTATCTTATCTTACATTCTTTACCCTCCTCTATGTTGATAGCTCAGCCCTGATTCTTCCTAGATGTCAAGATGTTGATCAGTATTCTCGGAGGAAGAGAAAAAGCAGTTCTTATGAGGGGCTTTTAACATTTTTTATGTTAATCAATATGGGCATACTGCTTTTTTTTTTTACGAGAAAGGATTTTACCAGGAAGGATACATTGAGATTTCTCTCGTTTTCAAGTATGTCCTGGGTGGCGAGTATGTACCGTTAGGTGTCTTGCCCAAGGACACTTACTGGAGAGGTGCTCTTGCCGGGATCGAACCTGTGTCTCCACAGTCTCTCTCCACGGTTTTAGAGCAGTGATGTTACCTCTACTCCACCCAGCCGGCATTCTGAAAGAATACACCCCAAAAAATCTTGGAAAACGTTACAGGGGGATCTAACCAGTAACTATCATGGCTAGTGGAAATGCAAATAATATTATTAATACAGAGCTCTTCCAGGACTACAACTCCGAAGACTAGTATTAATTTAGTCCACTAATGATTTTCATTTTCAGAGTCGACTACATCGACGTTATGAAGACTAAAAACTATGACGAAAATCGTTTGACATTTTTCTAAAATAAAAACTAGAAGAAAATGTTAGAGATGGATTAATTTTAATTTACTTTTAATTATTGTCCTATCAGAAACGTTTATAAATCTAAATGGTATTTTAGTCGACGACTAAAACTATGACGAAAATCTATTGATATTTTCAGCATCTGATTAAAAACTAGATGAAAATGTTAGACCGGGACCAATAAAATGCCATTTAGCTTTAGTCATATTTTAGTTGACTAAATCGACACTACCCAAGATGCTTACCTGTATTAAGACCGGTAAAGCATCAATGTTTGACCAGTAATTGATTATTATATTGAACAGTCATCTTAACCCTTTCCTGCCGTGGGGCATACTATTCCGTTCCCGCAGTGGGTGAGCCTTAACGCTGCGGGGTAACATATCACACCCTGCTAGCGTCTATGGGCCTCTGCAGTCCTGCCCACCAGTTGGCTGCCGCAGGACGGCCCATGCAGCCAATGACATGCGATGCGCGCCAGCTGTGTAGGCGGGCTGGAGGAGCGGCCCGCCGCAGCAGCCGGCAAGCTAGTCATAATAGTAAGCCCCGCCTGTGTTAACGCCCCACCACCAGGCACGACCCACCCGGCGGTACGGGGTTGACATCGTAGTCACCATTCACCTCATTCGTGCAATAATGCCGCAGTAGCCACTATCTGTATTTAAAAAGCTACATAACACTGAATATAATCCCGAGTCAATGGTGGTCTTCCTTATACAACAAGTAAGCAAGTAGGTGTCACGATCAGCCACAATGGCGGTACCTGGCATGTGCCAAGTAGGGCCCAGGTAAGAGGAAAAGCCGCTATATGCAGAGATGCGTGACACAACGATCAGGAAAAGTAAATAAACCACAGTAGACACTGGGGACCTCTGCACGGCTAAATACGAAAGGAGCCCTATACTGATAGATCGGTCCTTAGAGTTGCCGAATCTGCACTAATAGAAAAAGGTTACCTTGTAGCCGTGCAGAGTCCTGGGAAAACACAGACACCTGAAGGAGAATATACTCAACAACTTGCAGGGCCGGACTTCAATATACTAAAGCCGTGGTCTACAGGGACACACAACATATAATACGATAAGCACAGGACAGCTAGGGATATCCAGAAGAGTGGTCAATAAATAAGCCAGGGGTCAAAACCAAAACGTATACCTTCAGCCAAAGCGGGGATATAGCACCAGAGAAAATCCGTCAGCCAGGCCAGAGGGTCAATACCAGGAAGTCAATCAGAAACTAGAACTCAGACAAGGGGAAACACTGAGATAGAACTAGGATGGAAAACAGGGAGCTCTCAGGAACAAATCTGTGGCTGAAGTGAACCAGGATGCAAGAGCATGGTGATATGGGCCCATGGCTTTATATAGGGGAGTAACCAGCCCATAATCACCAACAGAAGCTCAACGAGCCATGAACTTAACCCCTGAGCTGCATGTCAGGGAAAGTAGCACAGGGAAACACATGGAAACCCAGACATAAGGAATACAGAGGGCAGGGCCACAGGGTTGGAACGTGGGAATGTGACAGTAGGAAACCACAAATAGGTCCTAAAGACCCAAATAACAACAGATCATTGATTTCACATAGGCCCAGCTCAAACCATGTCAGGACACAGCCACAGTAACTACACCAACCTCTTCTACTGCTTTTTGCATTGAAGCACTTTAATCTCATTAATTTTCCAATTAATGGCCCTGACCAGACTCCGCAACAGCCGGGCTCTCAGCAGGCACAGTTACTTTTCAGTTTATAATTTTCCCAATCTCCAAAATATTCCCAAGCTTGAAGGCCTCAGCCTGCCCTGCACTAATTATTAAATCCGTGCCTCCATGTGTTATCCTTGTGATATGCTTTCCATAAACATTTTGGAAGCTCCGCATCAACATGGCACAAGGTAATTCAAGAAAGCAAACCGCTCAGACGTTCTAACCAGAAATTCTGATTGTATACAGCTATTATCTACATGTTTGGTTTGATTTTTTAGTAACAGTTGATTTGTGTTGATGCAGTTTCAAAATGGCCGCCTCCAAACTACAGTAGTCTTCTATTGGATAATTAAACTGAAACAAAAGGCAAAATACATACTAGCTCATTCAAAACACACAAAAAAATATTATTTATTTATTTATTTATAAAGTATTTTACCAAAAAGGATACATTGAGATTTCTCTCGTTTAAGTATGTCCTGGGTTCAAGAACATTGAATAGTTATAGAAATACGAAATAGTAAAAAGCGAGATATTAACACAAAAACAAATATACAGATTAACAGAAAAATAAATATGTAGGAAATAAAGTCACTATGTTACATGTTTACAGGTGCATTCTGTATTGAGGTATGTTAATAGAGATCTCTTGAGTGACTTAAGACAGGGGGAAGATTTGATGGTGTCTGGGAGGTTATTCCATAATATTAATTCCTTGACTGCCTTAGTTAGGCACAGAATATTTCAAGCAAGAGCACAAATGTAATTTTCTACAATTCTCCATTGTCTAGGTATTTTTTTTCTCTCTCTTTTATTGCTCGTATGTGAGTCAGCCTGAAAGAGTCCCTTATTGTGAATTTTCCATAAGTGTCCTGCTTGATTACACTGAATAGCCGGGGAGACAGACGCCTAGCATCAGCAACTTCTGTTCTGTCGGGGAGATTGGATTTATGGTTCATAGTACATTAGACACAGACTTGCAGAAATTGCTTAGATACATCTGGTCTACAGCTTTATTCATTAGCTGTAAATTAACAGAAAGCAGCGCTAGACTAAAGCTGACATTCAGGTCAGAGGAGTATTTCAGGGCGTTCTGTTAGAGAAATTCATAAATAAAGTCAACAAAAGAGAATAGGCTGCATTGTTATACACAGAGGGCACTCACCTGCTTCCACCATCATCACAATTTATTATTTTTTTAATTTAAGTTTTCTATTATTTGGGTTTTACAAAGAGGTCCATTAGTGTTTTGGGGGGAAAAATATATAATCTTAATTCTTAGTATGAGTGACTACGCAATGTACAATGATCAGCCACAACATTAAAGGGACTCTCTACTCATCCTGACCACTTCATTGTTTTAAAATTGTCATGATGTGGGGACTGAGGAGCGCCACCCGTTGCCCCGATCTGCCAGAAATGCTGGGTGAAGTGGAGGAGTTTCCTCCACCCCACCCAGTGTCACCAACAGCCAGAATTTTTGAATTTCCCAACTGCCGGTCACCAGATCGGTCAATAATATGTCCACACACACAGGGCCGGCCTTAGGCCTTTCGGCGCCCTGTGCGAGAAAGCTTTACAGCGCTCCTTAATGACCACACCCGTCAGTAACCACACCCTTTCAGTGGCCACACCCATCTCTCCAACACCGACTCCATTTAAAGCCTCCCATTCGGTTAAGTCCCCGAGAAACAGATTACAAGCTATGATAAAAAAACTTTTATTCAAAGGGTATTAAACTTGTAAGCACAATATAAGATTAAAATAAAAAGACACCCGCACACCCTGAATATACGGAGGGGTCCCAAAAAAGACACCCACACACCCTGAATATACGGAGGGGTCCCTAAAAAGACACCCACACACCCTGAATATATGGAGGAACCTCTAAAGACAACCACACACCCTGAACACATGGAGGAACCCCTAAAAAGACACCCACACACCCTGAATATATGGAGGAGTCCCTAAAAAGACACCCACACAGCCATAAAGAGCTCCACAGCCATGAAAATCCCAGTAATGTGCTGTGTGAGCATATATATAAGGTGGGCACTGTGATACTGGCACCACTGTTAATATATAAGGTGGGCACTGATGTGATATATACTGACACAGTGCCAGTATATATCCAAGTGCCCGCCTTATATATTAAAAGTCAGTGCCAGCAGTATGATATCACAGTGTGCCCACCTTTATATATTTACAGTGGCAGTACCCACAGTGCCCACCTTAACCATGTGAGAGGAGATGGTGGGTGGCAGATCAGTCCCGTCCTCCGCAAGGCTCACTGCAGCACTCCTTTCTTTCGGGTCCCCCGACTGTGACACCGGCTTCAATATGAAAGTGACACTCTGCTGCATAAAAACTCTACTCTGGTCCGGTCATGTGACGAGTCTCTGGCAAATCAATCTCGCAGCTGGAGGGAGGGGGCAGTGCCAAAGCAGCGTGCCTTCCATTCCCAGGCTCGTGTTTGAACTTGGGAGGCACGCTGCAGGAGCAAGCAGCAGCAGCAGCCACGCACAGAGACAGACCTTTGGGGACAGAATCCGTGTGTCACTGTGTTGGTTGCCTGGCGCCCATGTTGCTATGGTGCCCTGTGCGCCTGCACAGCCTGCACACCCCAAGGGCCGGCCCTGCGCACACACAGAAACCGTGCTGACGGTACCATCTGAGACCACCCACAGTGCAAGGAAGGACAACTGGTGGACCAGTGTAAGGGTCATGGCCGCCCAAGGCTCATCAATGGATGTGGGGAGCAAAGGCTAGCCCGTCTGGTCTGATCACACAGGAGATCTACGGTGGCTCTAATTGCTGAAAAATATAATGCTGACCATGGTAGAAAGGTGTCAGAATACACTTGACACTAACCACCTATCTAGAGATTGTGCAGGCCACGTACATCTCTTCATGGCAATGGAGTTCCCTACTGGCAGTGGCCTCTTCTAGCAGGATAGTCCATCCTGCCACACTTCAAAAACTGTTCAGGAATGGCTTGAGGAACATGGCAAAATTTTTCAAGGTGTTGCCTTTGTCTTCAAATTCCCCAGATCTCAATCCGATTGAGCATCTGCGGGATGTGCTGGTACAATAAATCTGATACATGGAGGCCCCACCCCACCTCCCAAACTGCAGGGCTTAAAGGATCTGGTGCCAGATACTATAGGATACGTTCAGAGATCTTGTGGAGCCCAATGGTGCAAATCAGTGCTTGCATATAATAAAATATATTGTTATAAAACAACTTTTTCACAAGGTGCCCAACGGCTAATGCCAGGGAGCCCTTTACTTGAGTCATGCACTGATTTGCAGCATTTTTAGATTTTTATACTTATTTTGGGGCTTAAGAAGCCCCTTATTTTTGCTCTTACCGGTGTCGGATGCTATATATATTTTTTTTTACACATTTTGTTGTGTTGTTTCATCATTTGGTTATCTATGGTTTTGGGGTAGTTGCAGTGACCTGGGGGTCCTCCTCCTCCCATCTCTACCTAGGATGGAGACAGCTTTGGGTTGCGCAGCCCTGTGGAGAATGATATAAACAGATTGTGATATGGGAAAACAGCCAGGGAGATTGCATCCTACTTGCATTAGATACTTCATCATTTAATGTTACTATTTGTATTTAAATACAAGCTTTAATTTACAAAACAATGGTTTTTTTTAACAATATGTTATGATATAAGGAGATATAAAAAATGTACTATAAATAGAATATTAAAAGAAAGTCCCTTTACCAAAAGAAATATACATTATGCTAAAAAAATATTGTGTTTGAATAAATGCCACAAATACAGATCATAAATTATTAATTAGATCTCTTAACATGAGCAGAAATAAAGAGATTTATATAATCCCATTTAAGTTAATGCCTTGCTCGAAACTTACGGCTTAATGCAAATAGCTTTAGAACTTTTGCTTGAAAAGCTATTATCAAAATTGAGCCTCTAAGACAGGAGTCAAGTCAGCAATCTTGGCCATCCAGATGGTTTTAAACTACGTCTCCAATGATGCTCAGCCACTCATTAGGTTGACCGAGCCTCGTGGGAAATGTAGTTCCAAACCATATGGAGGACAAAGTTTGCTGACCCCCTGCTCTAAGGGAAACAAAAAACAAAAGGAAGATCTGATCCTCTAAACCTGTATTTATTGTAAAATTCTACATAATTGTAACTGCTGTAGGATATACAGTACATTAAAGGAATTTTAAGATATTACTATATCAGTGGGAGGAGGGGATAGAAGCTACAGGGTATGTTATGGAAAATATCACTTTCACTCACAGTGCAGGGAGAGATGCCATCACCTTGAACTGTGCCCTTTCCCCAGGCTTTGGGTAATAGTCATTTATTAACTACGACTACCTCTTTGCCAAGAAAAAACACCAGTCCCTGCTCTGGTTGCTATTTTTCCACTTACCATGGAACAGGAGGATAATATATTGTATTGCTCAACTAGAGATTTTCAGGGTTATTCAAAGAGAATCGAGAAGTCACCGCACGTTTGGTGACTTTTTGTTCTCTTCAATTCGGCACGATTTGGCGTTCCCATTTGGGGCGACCCTGCGGTGTATTCAGCAAGCACCACAGGGCTGCCGTAATGCAGGGAAAAAGTCGCCACAAACCCGCCGAAAACACACTGCAAAACGAGGGCGAACGCACACTGAAAGCCGCAAAAACATCTGGATTAACCCGCCGAAGACGCCGGAGAAACCCGAGCAGGAGCCGATCACACGCAGCGCAGCCACCGGAAAAACCCAACATCGCAGACGAAGGAGGTGAAGAAAAAAAAAGTACGCTTGAATGTTTGAAAAGTGAAACGCTGTTTGCAAAGAAACTACTGAGCGAAAATGTCTGAAATTTACATATGAGGTCCAATGAATGATAATAAAAAGGGCTGTTACAGAAAAAAGAAAAAACGATTTAACCCCTTAGTGACCGGGCGGTTTTACACAAATCCGTCCTTTAGTGACCGCTGCTGTTTTTACGTTTCTGCGCTGTTAGTGTTTAGGTCAAATTTTCCTCTTACTCGTTTATTCAACCCACACATATTATACACGTTTTTCCTGCCATTAAATGGACTTTCTAAAAATACCATTATTTCCATCATATCGTATAATTTACAATAAAAAAAATTGTAAAAACACACTTTTTCGTAATTTAATCCCCAAAATCTACAACCACCAAAAAAGACCCCGGCTAAATAGTTTCAAAATTTTGTCCCAAGAATAGAAATACCCAATTTTTACATGTTTTTGCTTTTTAACCCTTCACTGCTGAGACAGTTCACCTATCTGCGCTGCGCTCATTCTGACCGTTTTTTGCTAATTATTTTTAGATGACAGCCTAGGTACTAATTAACTAAACCCCCCCAGACAAAAAAATATATATATATTTTTTTTTTTAAAGTTTTATTTTTACACCTGGTCATGTTTGGTATCATTGGAAAGGCCATGATCAGGCCTTTCCAATGATATCAAATATGACCCTCTCACTGCCACGGATCCCCACGGATCCTCCAAAGGATCCCCCTATCTCCACATGGCAGCTAGGGGGTTAACTGGCCCACTGACATACTCACACATATGGTGAGGATGTCAGGGGGTGGGGGGTGACCTGGAGACTTGGCTGACATCCACGATGTCAAATTTGTGCCGAATTGTGATCCTGCAGCGAAACTGTTAATGCAGTACACCGCTGAAAAGGGGAGACTCTCCCCTTTCCAGTGGTGCAACTTGCATGTCTCTATCATTAATGGTTGGGGAGATAGAAGGCTCCGAAGGAGCCCCCCACCCCTCCATTGATTTCAATGGGGCCCCTGCTGATGACGCTACCACGCAGCGTGGTGATGTCATCGAGCTCGCCGGCCCATGCAAATCTCGAGGGAAGGCTTCCTCCCTGCCAGATCTGCGAGGGATCCAGCGAGGGAGGTAAGTATTGGGCGGGAGGAGGGTTAGGCGCCGCTGTCCGCGGGTCCATGCACGTCCGCGGGTCTAAGGGAGACCCGTGGGCAGGACGTACATGGTACGTCAGCGGTCCTTAAGGGGTTAAAAAAATAAACGGAAAAAAAGTTTGCAAAAAAATCCCAAAAAATGCCTAAAAGGTCCTAAAAATAAAAGAGACTCTTTACTGCAGAATATTATAATGAACAGTTTATTAGATATTGTATTAAAACGGGAATATTTTTAACATTGAAGCCTATGACATTCGTCTGAATAAACCTGCCGAATTAAACCACCGAATGGCAGGGCATTTCGGGAACCTTTCACTGCTGGTTTGTGTTCTCTGAATAACCCAGGACATACTTGAAAACGAGAGAAATATCAATGTATCCTTTCTGGTAAAATCCTTTATAAATAAATAACCGAAGCATTGCTTCTCTATGGGGATTTCACTGCCCTCGAACAGGCAACAAACAAGCACCGTATGTGCAGGCAATTCGCCAGTATTTGGCAAATTGCCTGCTCTCTGGATAGTCAAATGGCCGGGAAAGGTAACCATACGCTGAATTTCAGCGTTCAGTTACCTTTCTCCAGCAACTCGGATCTCTTTGAATAACCCTGTATGTGTCTATTTCTGTGTATAAGAAGAATCAGAATGCTGAGTATCTGCCACCCATACATAGAGCAATGCCCCCAGAAATATTATTTCAGCACAACATACATATAATAAAAGCAACGCTTGTCTTCTGTTTGTGGCAAAGATATAAACAATTCAAAGAATGTAAGATTAATCAATATTCCGTTAAAGCTCTTTATTTGTATCCAACGGAAAGGCACATTTTTTTGATCCTCCAACTCAAGCTTTCCAGAATTGATTCCCAGAAAGATTGAAACCGTGGGCGTAGGAAATGTGGGGACATGGAAAACATTACCTGCTATTATCTTCATAGCCGTGTGCCATGTGTGCCTGGGACTGAGGATTTGTTGTATGGATAGTGTAAGGAGACGTATAGCTAAGAGGTAAAATCTTTGCCTTACAATTAAAAGTGTTTTTAATGATTGTATCAGAATATTCCATAATAAAATGTTCCAGAGATGTTCGTTCACGCTATACGGAACAAAGTAACTCGTGACAAGGTTACAGATTGACGCATGACATTCCTGGGGGTCTTCTTATGTAACAACTCCTCCCTCTCTCACCCTCTCAGAGTCTAATAAAAAGATAAGCACACGCTTTAATGCTGCCGCATAGAGATGATAACCTAAATCTGTGTCTGTGTGTGAAATTTCTTGCGCCCTGATATTGGTCAAGGTGGACAGAGTCGCCACAGTCCAAGAAACGGTAGCATTTGAGGTTCCCCTTAAAGGGACGATTACCTATGTATACAGTTCAGGATAGAGATCCTATTCGATCAGAGGGAGTTAATGCTTTATTGGTCACCCACCTAAAGTTACTGAATTTCCAAAAAGTATTGTTCATGGAAGGTAAGGGTAATAATTTATTTACACGAGCTTTCCAGTCTGCAGTAATGTTTCCACTGCCTGACAGTGAGAAGACCGTCTCTCCTGGATTCTTTTGGGTTCCTACACTAATGACTGGTGTCTCTCTGTAGGAGAGAGGCAGCAAGCACAGACAACTATATTTGGCCTTTATTGAACTTCATCAGGGAGATTATACTTCTCTACACAAAGTGATCAAGGGTGTCCATGCCTGAATTATTCTTTAGTCCCTGGGAAACCCTAGTTAAATGCAAATAAGCAAAAAATATTCAAGAATAAGAGGCATTAACCCCTTCATTATCGTGATCGTGTAGCAGTGGAAGACACAGCAGCCCGAGAGCATGTTAACACAATGCTGTATCTTTGCAAATAAAGTTTATTTGTCGTAAATTAATTTTGATTGCAGTTGAGGTCCAGAAGGTGCCCCCAAAGTTTTAGCACCTCAGGCATCACACCAGAGGTGCTACATAGGGTTTTACAAGGGAATATCACTGTGTAACAAGGAGATATTCACTTTTGGCAGTACAGAGTAGGGATGAGCTGTTCGGTTCGATCAGTTCGGAGTTCGACTCGAACATCGGCCGGCAGTTTGAAAGTTTGCGAACTTCGAACTTTTTGGCGTGCTCAGTTCGAGTTCGAAAAAAAATAAAATTGAAGAAAGTATAAAAAATGCTTAAAAAATACTAAAGAAAATCTAGAAATAAAGAGACTCTTTACTGCAGAATATTATAAGCAATGATTTATTAGATATTGAATTAAAAAATAATGTCTACGTGCAAAGATTCTCACCTCTAAATGACCTGTGCTCTCAAACGGCGTAAACAACAGGTGTTTAATTAGTGTTTGGAAATAACATGTGCTTTTAATTAGTCTGTGTCATGGAGATGATGTAACGCTCCATGCTTCAAACCCCAAGAGACTTTATGTTCATTTATATTGTGTGTTTTTAAATATATTTTACATCGTTTGGTTTTAGTTTAATTTAGTTTAGTGTAAAATGGCATAGCTTTGGTTTTAAAAATACTTATATTCCTGTAGGTAATTGTGTTTTTGTGTATACATTAAACAAGCTTTACTGATGTGTAATTTATGCACCAGGGCTTTTCCCATTATCTAGCTGCATGTTTAATTCAAGGGATCTCTGATAGTGTGTGTTTAATCTGATGTGTTAGAACAATGGATATACAAATGTTGTGTGACCTGAAAGGCTAAAGAATGTAAAGAATGTTTATTGTAAATAACTGACCTAATGTAATTAGTATGGGTATGCAAATTATGACTGTTGGACTTCAGCATAAATGGTGGTTGTTCATTAAAAAGTCAGAGAACTCTCAGAGCTCAGAGAGAGAGGATCCTGTTTTAAAGCATACAGCCGTGCCTGGTGTCTTTATTACAAACTACGCTACACTCCACACTCACCCTCAGAAGACAGAGAGCGGCCTTCTGGAGATTCCTAACGGATCCAGGGCAGAGGAACAGAAGCAGGCAGGTCAAGCTGCTCGAGGCGCTGAGGACAGCGCTCCCAGTAGCCGGGCTAACCGCAACGAAGGGGTGTCTGGAGAGCCAGGACAGACGGAAGGGAACGGTTCCTTCACAGTCTGGTCTAATGAATTTGATACATTGTCTGTAGACTGAGGGTGTCTGGAGGTGTCTCCTGAACATGTATCAAACAACACCTGTGCTTCTGAGAAGTGTTCATTTCTCTACTAAATGTTCCTCTGATATGCTGTTTAACCCCTTAACCCTGCATTTCACCACTGTGTGCTGAGCTAATTTTTACCGCTTTCGCTCATCATGTTTAAACGCGATTTGAAGCCACATTTTATTAAATAAGGAATAAGGAAAAAAAGAGAAAGAATAGCGCTCCTCCGTAGTACCGAATAATAGACCTCCAGAGGTATCACCAAAGTGAATGAGGAAAAAACCTCTAAGTGTTTATATACCTCTTGGAGGATAGTGTCTCCTATAGAGGCCTTTTCGTTCACCAAGGTCTCAGTATTCAATCACTGATCTTAGTCTCAGTCGTGGATAAATAGTAAGTTTATAGTCGTAATCCTCCACACCTCTGTGTTCACAATTTTCTTAATCACAGATAAGCGTATAGACCTCGTTTCAGTTATCCCTCAAAAAAAAAAAATACAATACATAGTACAGCATTGTTATGATTAAGGTAAAAAAAAAAATTGTATTTAAATGAGCAGATGTACACTCAAGCTTTTTGGGAGCTACAAGCCCTCATATGATCTCTTCAGAGGTTATTCGTAGGCTAATCTGACTGCCCGTATTCTTCCGACTCCTTGAGATTCCTTGGGGAAAGAAAACGACTCGAAGTACGAAGCTCCGCAAGATAACAAGCACCAATGATGGATCTTTATGCATCTTTGGGAGAAGATCCGGTCCAACCCCCAGGGAGACATATAATATCTGGTGTTCAGTCTGTTACAAGTCGTTTATCACAATATTTAGATATCCTTCTCCAGCCTATGGTTAAATTAACTGCCTCTTATCTGAAGGATACTATAGATCTATTGCAAATTCTCGATGATTTCCAGTGGGATCCAGATTATCTACTTGTGACATGTGATGTGCAATCGTTGTATAGTATCATTCCACACGATAGGGGCTACAAAGCAGTCCACTATCATCTAAATAAACATCAGATGTACCCTGAGGAACAATCTGATTTTATTTTGGAGGATATTCTCTTTATCCTCCAGAACAACTACTTTTCATTCAATAACCAGTTTTATTTACAACGCTTGGGTACGACTGTGGGGACTCGTTTTGCGCCCAGCTATGCGAATCTCTTCATGGCCCACTGGGAATTGATTAGAAAATATTGGCATATTCTGAAAAAGATCCGGTGCTCCAAGAAATTTTAGAAGATAAACCAAAAATTCTAAATAGGGGTGCCCGAACAGTTAAACAGCAGATTGTCAGAAGTCAAACCTGTCAAAATACAAAAAATACAAAGGGTTCAGAAAAGATACAGATCAAAGAAGGTTTTTATCGGTGTGGTTCTTGCTCTGCTTGTAAAAAATTTAAATTGGGGAAAGAGTTTATTCCAACCTTTGATTATAAAGGTATATTTAAAATTAAACAGATCGTTTCCTGTCATTCTAGTAATATTATTTATGCGCTCGTTTGCCCGTGTAACAAAATTTATATTGGTAGGACAACGAGGCCACTATATGTTAGGATTTTGGAACATATACGAAATATTCAACGGGGTTTTGAAAAACATTCAGTGTCCTTGCACTTTTTAACTACACATAATAGTTCACCGGAAGGCCTTTTATTTTTCACGCTACGTAAGGTCGAAAGGGACTGGAGGGGTGAAGACCCTATGGCCCAGACCCAGGGCCCAGACCCCAAAGCCCAAACCCAGGGCCCAGACCCCAAGGCCCAGACCCAGGGCCCAGACACTAGGGCCCAGGGCCCAGACCCCAAGGCCCAGACCCTAAGGCCCAGACCCTAAGGCCCAGACCCAGGGCCCAGACCCCTAGGCCCAAACCCAGGGCCCA
This sequence comes from Leptobrachium leishanense, assembly GCA_009667805.1. Taxonomy (NCBI): domain Eukaryota; kingdom Metazoa; phylum Chordata; class Amphibia; order Anura; family Megophryidae; genus Leptobrachium; species Leptobrachium leishanense. The sequence continues at coordinate 47,600,336 of CM019070.1, forward strand.
GACCCAGGGCCCAGACCCTAAGGCCCAGACCCAAGGCCCAGACCCCAAAGCCCAAACCCAGGGCCCAGACCCTAAGGCCCAGACCCCAAACCCAGACCCCAGGGCCCAGACCCTAGGGCCCAGACCTAAGGCCCATGCCCAGGGCCCAGACCCCAAGACCCAAAGCCCAAACCCAGGGCCCAGACCCTATGGCCCAGACCCAGGGCAAAGGCCCAGGGCCCAGACCCCTAGGCCCAGACCCAGGGCCCAGACCCCTAGGCCCAAACCCAGGGCCCAGGACCAAGACCCTAAGGCCCAGACCCCAAAGCCCAAACCCAGGGCCCAGACCCCAAGGCCCAGGGCCCAGACCCCAAGGCCCAGACCCTGGGCCCACACCCAGGGCCCAGACCCCCTAGGCCCAGACCCAGGGCCCAGACCCTAGGGCCCAGACCCTATGACCCAGGGCCCAGACCCCTAGGCCCAAACCCAGGGCCCAGACCCAGGGCCCAGACCCAAGGCCCAGACCCTGGGCCCAAACCCCTAGGCCAAACCCAGGGCCCAGACCCCAGGACCCAGACCCTAAGGCCCAGACCCAGACCCAGGGCCCAGACCCCAAGGCCCAGACCCCAAAGCCCAAACCCAGACCCTAGGGCCCAGACCCCAAGGCCCAGGACCCAGACCCCAAAGCCCAAACCCAGACCCCAAGGCCTAGACCCAGGGCCCAGACCCCAACCCAGACCCCTAGGCCCAGACCCCTAGGCCCAAACCCAGGGCCCAGACCCCAAGGCCCAGGACACAGACCCCAAGGCCCAGACCCCAAAGCCCAAACCCTAGGCCCAGACAACGAGGCCACTATATGTTAGGATTTTGGAACATATACGAAATATTCAACGGGGTTTTGAAAAACATTCAGTGTCCTTGCACTTTTTAACTACACATTATAGTTCACCAGAAGGCCTTTTATTTTTCACGCTACGTAAGGTCGAAAGGGACTGGAGGGGTGAAGATTTTTTAAAGAAGATAAATCAGGAAGAAATGAAACTTATCTTCCATTTTGATACACTCATCCCAAAAGGTCTCAATAAAGATTTAGAAGTATGCCATTTTTTATAATTTTTACAATTGCCATATTCTGTCTGCGTGTTTTAACTTTTTATAATTTTGCGATGGTTCCTATATGTATTATAAGGGTCCGGTCTTGTTAGGTATATTTTAATGTTTGTATTCTAGATATACGCTATTGTCTGGTCTTTTCTGTTTTATCCCCGGGTTACGGCTGGTTTGGGATGCACTGAGACGGAGATTTGGAATGATGGAGGTCTGCATGTACGCCTGAATGAATGACCAGCGGAAGAATACGAAACTGAAAGTAGGGAAGCGTTTGCACGCATGCGCAAAAAGATCCGGAAGAGAAAGTCCTGTTGCTTGGCGAGAAAATCCGGAAGTAGAGTCGAGTCGTACTGACGCAGTACGTCTGGAGGCGCCACAAACGGAAGTAAAGAATGGCGTTAATTATCGAATTGACGGTGGACTAACAAAGGGGACATATATATATATGTGTACTGCATTTGTGATCAGGTTATTTTCTTTCTATTATATGCCACTGAAGCAGCGCTTTGCGAGAAACGCGCCTGGCTATCCTTTTTTTACTTTGTTGGAAATAAATACTTTTAATTTTCCATCATTGGTGCTTGTTATCTTGCGGAGCTTCGTACTTCGAGTCGTTTTCTTTCCCCAAGGAATCTCAAGGAGTCGGAAGAATACGGGCAGTCAGATTAGCCTACGAATAACCTGTGAAGAGATCATATGAGGGCTTGTAGCTCTCAAAAAGCGTGAGTGTACATCTGCTCGTTTAAATACAATTTTTTTTTTACCTTAATCATAACAATGCTGTACTATGTATTGTATTTTTTTTTTTTTTGAGGGATAACTGAAACGAGGTCTGTACGCTTATCTGTGATTAAGAAAATTGTGAACACAGAGGTGTGGAGGATTACGACTATAAACTTACTATTTATCCACGACTGAGACTAAGATCAGTGATTGAATACTGAGACCTTGGTGAACGAAAAGGCCTCTATAGGAGACACTATCCTACAAGAGGTATATAAACACTTAGAGGTTTTTTCCTCATTCACTTTGGTGATACCTCTGGAGGTCTATTATTCGGTACTACGGAGGAGCGCTGTTCTTTCTCTTTTTTTTCCTTATTTATTTTTTCATGGTGAAGGGAACACCACATCCTGAAAGAATTTGTAGCAATCCTACCTTTTTCAAAGCGCCTTTTTTACATCCTGTTGTGTTTCTACATTTTATTAAATGTAATTAAACATATTAGATATCGTTCTTTCTGGCAGACTCCGCAGATTCATAATATATCATTTTTATATGTATACGTCATGTCCTGCCTGTATATTATGACAAAAGATGCAATAAAAATTGAATTTTTAATCATCTGCAGTGTGTAAAGTGTTTTTTTTTTCACATTTTAGCACATGGGCGTTTGCAGTTATATTTTCTATGGGGTGCGCTTGTACAAAAATTAGAAATGGGGACTTGTTACATTTTGTTGGGGGAATTACGTGATTTTTAGCAAACGCACCCCATAGAAAAAAATCATTAGTGCAGCATCATTGTTCACATTATAATTGAAATGTGAACAATATTGCTGCATTAATAAAAATAACACACAAAAAAAATACATGTGTTTTTTTGTTTCTTTTTACTTTATACCTGGTCATGTTCTGGTCATGTCCTGGTCATGCTCAGGCCTTTTGGTTGACACCCTCTATGACCCCCTAGCTGCCACGGTTCTGGAGATATCGGGGTTCAAATGAACCCCCTATCTCCACCAGGGGATTCCGGGCAGCTAGGGGTTCCCCGGCTATCTGACGTCATCATAGCGTCAGGCAGTGGGGGGGACCCGTGGGTGGAGCCGCCATCCAAGATGGCGGCCCCCACCGGAGTTAGGCCGCACTTCGGCGCCGCAAGGCATCTCTATACACAGCCCCATCAGCATCTCTATACACAGCCTCACAGCATCTCTATACACAACCTCACAGCATCTCTATACACAGCCCCATCAGCATCTCTATACACAGCATCTCTATACACAACCCCATCAGCATCTGTAAACACAGCCTCACAGCATCTCTATACACAACCTCACAGCATCTCTATACACAACCCCATCAGCATCTCTATACACAGCCTCACAGCATCTCTATACACAACCTCACAGCATCTCTATACACAACCCCATCAGCATCTCTATACACAGCCTCACAGCATCTCTATACACAGCCCCATCAGCATCTCTATACACAGCATCTCTATACACAACCCCATCAGCATCTCTATACACAGCCTCACAGCATCTCTATACACAACCTCACAGCATCTCTATACACAACCCCCTCAGCATCTCTATACACAGCCTCACAGCATCTCTATACACAACCTCACAGCATCTCTATACACAACCCCATCAGCATCTCTATACACAGCATCTCTATACACAACCCCATCAGCATCTCTATACACAACCCATAAGCATCTCTATACACAACCTCACAGCATCTCTATACACAACCCCATCAGCATCTCTATACACAGCCTCACAGCATCTCTATACACAACCCCATCAGCATCTCTATACACAGCATCTCTATACACAACCCCATCAGCATCTCTATACACAACCCATCAGCATCTCTATACACAGCCTCACAGCATCTCTATACACGGCATCTCACGGCGTCTGACGACGCTGAAGTCAGAACGCCGCGGGACCCCGGACAGAGAGGTGAGTATCTCCGCCGGGGGTCCCGCAAAGCTGATGACGTGTGGGACACGTCCTCCTCAGCACAAGGTAAGACAAGGCTAGCCTGAGGGTGGTGAAGGTAAATAGGGACTAGGCGAGGCATGGCAAGGCAAATCAGGATACAGGATAAATAGAGCAGGAGCTGAACTAATACCTCCCGAGACTCAATGCTAGAGCGTAGAGGGATGCGTGACTTTCTTAACACCAGGGCCGCCATCAGGGCATTACGCCCAATGCTGCCGTAAGGGGCCTGGTCCTGGTGGGGGCCCGGGCCGCCGGGGGGGATCCCGGGCCCCCGACGGCAGCGGCGTCGCCCTTTAACAGCTCCGGTATCGGACTCGATGAGTCCGAATCCGGAGCTGTGTCCCTGCTGCTGCTGCTGCTGCAGGAGCCGGAGGAGACACTGTGTCTCCTCCGGCTCCTGGCAGCTTCACTTCCTGGCTGGGTGAGGCCAAGCAGCGTGTGGGGGGCCTCCCAAGCACGTTGCTTTGGCTCCGCCCCTCCACTCAGTGAAGCTGCGCGCCGGAGCTGGAGGGGCCTGGAAGAAGACAGAAGAAAAGAAGAGAAGAAGAGAAGAAGAATAAAGAAAGTGTGAAGAAAAGAAGAGCTGAAGAGCAGAAGACAGAAGAAAAGAAGATAGAAGACAGCGAGGGGTGAGCCAGGGCCCAGACCCTAAGACCCAGGGCCCAGACCCCTAGGCCCAAACCCAGGGCCCAGACCCAGGGCCCAGACCCCAAAGCCCAAACCCAGGGCCCAGACCCCAAGGCCCAGACCCAGGGCCCAGACACTAGGGCCCAGGGCCCAGACACTAGGGCCCAGACCCCAAGGCCCAGACCCTAAGGCCCAGACCCTGGGCCCAGACCCTGGGCCCAGACCCAGGGCCCAGACCCCTAGGCCAAAACCCAGGGCCCAGACCCTAAGGCCCAGACCCAGGGCCCAGACCCCTAGGCCCAAACCCAGGGCCCAGACCCAGGGCCCAGACCCTAAGGCCCAGACCCAGGGCCCAGACCCTAAGGCCCAGACCCAAGGCCCAGACCCCAAAGCCCAAACCCAGGGCCCAGACCCTAAGGCCCAGACCCCAAACCCAGGGCCAGACCCTAAGGCCCAGACCCCAAGGCCCAGGGCCCAGACCCCAGGGCCCAGACCCTAGGGCCCAGACCTAAGGCCCATGCCCAGGGCCCAGACCCCAAGACCCAAAGCCCAAACCCAGGGCCCAGACCCTATGGCCCAGACCCAGGGCAAAGGCCCAGGGCCCAGACCCCTAGGCCCAGACCCAGGGCCCAGACCCCTAGGCCCAAACCCAGGGCCCAGGACCAAGACCCTAAGGCCCAGACCCCAAAGCCCAAACCCAGGGCCCAGACCCCAAGGCCCAGACCCCAAGGCCCAGACCCAGGGCCCAGACCCTAGGGCCCAGACCCTAGGACCCAGGGCCCAGACCCCTAGGCCCAAACCCCAAACCCAGGGCCCAGACCCCAAGGCCCAGGACCCAGACCCCAAAGCCCAAACCCAGACCCCAAGACCCAGACCCTAAGGCCTAGACCCAGGGCCCAGACCCCAACCCAGACCCCTAGGCCCAGACCCCTAGGCCCAAACCCAGGGCCCAGACCCCAAGGCCCAGGACCCAGACCCCAAGGCCCAGACCCCAAAGCCCAAACCCTAGGCCCAGACCGCAGGGCCCAGACCCCAAGGCCCAGACCCCAAAATCCAGGGCCCAGACCCCTAGGCCCAAACCCAGGGCCCAGACCCCAAGGCCAGAACCCAGGGCCCAGACCAAGGCCCAGACCCTAGGACCCAGACCCCAAGGGCCAAGGTCCAGGGACCAGACCCAGAGACCAGGGCCCAGGCTAGGCCCCAGGGACAAGAGCCCAGACCCAGGGACCAGACCCCAGGCCAGACTCAGGGCCCAGACCCCAGGCCAGACCCAGGGACCAGGCCCAGCCTAGACCCAGGGCCTAGACCCAGGGCCCAGACCCCAAGGCCCAGTCCCAGGGACCAGACCCAGGACCCAGACCCAAAGGCCATCATACACAGCCCGTTTCTGTGAGATTTATTGCTGTGGATTCTGTGATACGTTCAGACACACCGCTCATTACTGTGAGTTTTATTGCTGTGGATACTGTGATACGCTAATACACACTGCACATTACTGGGAGTTTTATTGCTGTGGTGCTATGTTATGTCCTTTTTTTTTTTTGAAGGGGAGAAAAGCTGTTAGAGTTGAGGGAATGCCAGGGGGGGGCCCTGGCCCATCGTGAGGTTTAGTAAGGGGCCCCATCATTTCTGATGGCTGCCCTGCTTAACGCCATAAAGGTTGTGTCTGGCAGGTGGTTCTTAATGCTAGTACGTCTTGCTGTATGGCTGCTGTGGTGGGCCCCTGCTCCGGCCCACCTATGCGGCTGAGGTGCCGAACCTCAAATAACGTTTGTAATTAAGCATATTAAGACGCGCAGAACCATACCCGACACATCATTTCCGATTACTGGATTGGCGAGGTCAAGGGCAGCGTGGTACAAGGTTGGTAAGTTGCTTTATTTGATACAGTATAAAAGCGAAGGTGATACATTATTGTTTTTATCCCTGATGAAAGCTTGTATATGAGCTGAAACGTTGGAATCATTTTTTAATGCATCACCAATAAAGTTTATTGTTTTATTTACAATACCGTGAGTGCTCCCGCAATCATTGGTGTACTATTCATGCTACTGGGATTCAGCACCTCGGCAATCGGGAGTTAACCAGAGTGCTGAGCTAAACAAAACAGATTTTTGGATATATATATTGTACAGTTAGATCCATATATATTTGCACACAGGCACAATTTTTGTTTTTTCAGGTATTTACCAAAACATATTGAAGCTATAGTTATATAATGGATATGGGCTGAAGATGCAAACTCTCAGGTTTAATTTGAGGCTATGTACATTCTCTTAAGAGTAGCCATCCACCCTTTTTCAAGCGACCAAAAGTAATTGGACAATCGAATCAAAAGCTGTTTCATGCCCAGGTGTGGGCTACTCCTTCTATATTTCTTCATAATTTAACCAGGTAAAAGGTACCCGAAAGACGGGAAGAAATAAGTGCGGAGAAGGCTTGGAACAGCTCATGATCCAAAGCAACATCATCTGTAAAACATGGTGGCGGCAGTGTGATGGCATGGACACACATGGCTTCCAGTGATACTGGGTCATTGGTGTTTATTGATGGTGTGACAGAAGACAGAAGCAGCCGGATGAATTCAGCAGTGTTTAGAGATATACTGTTAGCCCAGATTCAACCAAATGCAGCAAAGTTGATTGGATGGCGCCTCACAGTATAGATGGACAATGATCCAAAACACACTGCAAAAGCAACCCAGGAGTTTTTGAAGGAAAAGAAGTGGATTGTTCTGCAATGGCCGAGTCAATCACCTGATCTCAACCCAATCGAGCAGCATTTCACTTGCTGAAGGCAAAACTAAAGGCAGAAAGACCCACAAACAAAGAATAACTGGAGACAGCTGGGAAAGCATCAGAAAGGAGGAAACCAAGTCGCTGGTAATGTCCAGCTACATTTGTCCAACTACATTTGAGCCCCTGAAAATGGGGGGGGGGGCTGTGAATAAAAATGGCTGCTGTTCCTACAATTTGTACTTGATATTTATGTTCAACCCCTTGAATTAAAGCTAAAGGTCTGCACTTAAATTGTTTCATTTTAATTTTATTCTGGTGGCATACAGAGCCAAAAGTGTGAAAATTGTGCCTGTGTCCAAATATGTATGGACCTAACGGTATATAAAATATTTAATTATTATCCCTAATAAGTCAATTCATTAGATTTTTACTCCTGGACTTATTGTTTCAGCTGTTTGTTCTTCGTGACTATTTTATGACATTGCTTCACATTTAATTCTCATATTTTTTTTCTACGGTTTTCTCATACAGCCATTCGATTGTCAAACAAAATCCATCAATAAAAAAACTTATACCGAGGAGTTGATCATAAATTCTGATCTTATTTAATTAGGAAATGGAACTGTACTTTTATCCGCTGAGGATCTCAATGTGCGACGTGATTTATTTTTTAAAAATGAGTCAGCCGTCTTAGGTTTTACTCTTACCTGTGCTATGATCAGCATTTTTTTTGTGGTTTTAAGGAACGTCACAAGTCCTTCATCCTGCTCTAGTTACATCCTAACAGACCTGGCTTGTTAAGCACAACGAACATTCCTCCATGTATGATGTCATCAATGTCTGCTCTCCAGCTTTCTGCTAGAAATGTCTCAGTATGCCATTAAGAGGTGACAGCTTCCTGACTCGCATTTTTCTTATGAAAGGTTTTTCTGTGGCTTTCTGTCTTTGTAAGAACAAGGTTTTTTACTATTTACCTTTTAAGCTATTGTCAAATTGGAGGGCCAAGGTTGGACTCCTCTGTACTAGTTATTCTCAGACCCATTACTTAATACAGTTGTGTTCAAAATTATTCAACCCCCACTGAAATTGAGTGTTTTGGCCAGTTTGACATTGATCATTCAGTCATCTTGCTTACAATTAAATCAAAGAGGCACGTGTAGGTCAGACAAATAGAACATAACATTTATAATGAAATTACCACAAATGTCTTTTCTGTGCTCACATCATTATCAGTTTTATTCAACCCCCAAGTGACATTCAATCTTAGTACTTAGTACAACATCCTTTTACAGTTATAACAGCTTTTAAACGTGAAGCATAGCTTGACACAAGTGTCTTGCAGCGATCTACGGCTATCTTCGCCCATTCGTCATGGGCAAAAGCCTCCAGTTCAGTCACATTCTTAGGCTTGCGCACTGCAACTGCTTTCTTTAAGTCCCACCAGAGGTTCTCAATCGGATTTAAGTCAGGTGACTGCGATGGCCACTCCAAAATGTTCCAGCCTTTAATCTGCAACCATGCTCTAGTGGACTTGGAGGTATGCTTGGGATCATTGTCCTGTTGAAAGGTCCAACGTTTCCCAAGCCTCAGGTTTGTGACGGACTGCATCACATTGTCATCCAATATCTCCTGGTACTGAAGAGAATTCATGGTACCTTGCACACGCTGAAGCTTCCCTGTACCTGCAGAAGCAAAACAGCCCCAAAGCATGATTGACCCCCGCCATGCTTCACAGTAGGCAAGGTGTTCTTTTCTTCATAGGCCTTGTTCTTCCTCCTCCAAACATTGCGTTGATCCATGGGCCCAAACAGTTCTAATTTTGTTTCATCAGTCCACAGAACACTATCCCAAAACTTCTGTGGTTTGTCCACATGACTTTTGGCATACTGCAGTCGACTCTTCTTATTCTTTGGAGACAGCAAGGGGGTGCACCTGGGAGTTCTGGCATGGAGGCCTTCATTACGCAGTGTGCGCCGTATTGTCTGAGCTGAAACTTCAGTACCCACATCTGACAAATCTTTTCTTAGTTCCTCAGCAGTCACACGGGGACTTTTCTCCACTCTACGCTTCAGGTAGCGCACAGCAGTCGAAGTCAGCATCTTCTTTCTGCCACGACCAGGTAGCGTTTCAACAGTGCCCTTTGCCTTGAATTTGCGAATGATGCTTCCTATGGTCTCTCTTGGTATGTTTAACATCTTTGCAATCTTTTTATAGCCATTGCCCTTCCTGTGAAGAGTAATCACCTCTTCTCTTGTCTTCCTGGACCATTCTCTTGACTTCACCATGTTTGTAACCACACCAGTAAATGTCTAGAAGGAGCTGAGTATCACAGTCATTTTAAAGCTGCCTAATTGGTGCTTATTATGCTTTATTGCTGCTCCGTGACATCCACAGGTGTTTTCAATACCTGATTGAAAACACTTGAATGAACCTCTGTTCTTCAGAGTGGTAGTCTTTAAGGGGTTGAATAATTGTGTCAATGAAGAATTCACAAAAGAAACATTTACTACTGTATTACAAAACCAATTGATGTCATTTTAGTTGCATATGGTTCTTTAAAAAGTCCTTGTAGGATTTAATTCTGAATACAATTACAAATGTACACTAAATTCCCTAAAACCCTTTACAGCATTGGGGGTTGTATAATTTTGAACACAACTGTATGTGAGTAAGGTCCTCTCAGAACCAGGTTCCATGGTGTTATCAGACCCATTACTCAATGTACGAGTAAGGACGTCCTGGAATCCAAGTTCTGATAGTTGGATTAATAGAGATTTAGGCCAGGGTCACGTGAGCACACTTGAGAGTGATAGGAATGTCCCTGAGAGTGGTCGTTCCTTCCACTCTGACGCCCATGTGAACACCTCGCTGAGCACAGTTCGTGCATCCAGCGCTACAAAGCTTGATCCTCCTATGGAGGAGCTTTAAAGCCCCATCCTACATCCGTCGTACCTTCTTTATGAGGAAGGTTTGAACACGTCCAGTGTAGCTCATGCAACTTTTGTGCATGCTACACTGTGTGTGTCTGTCCCCATCAAGCCGTCAGAAAGCTGCGACGGATGGAGGGAGGAGGATCACACGGATGCACTCAGTGCGCTTGTGTAACCGCAGCCTTACATGCTTTTCTGACTCAATCTCTGGACTCCACCCAGCAGCACTGTGCCACAGAGGAGGGAACAGGAAGCAAACCAAGGAACCTGCTGAGGGGCGGGCCTGACACTGAGGGACAGGGCTGACTTCACTTGCCATGGGCCGGCCGGCTGACTAGGCCTGCAGCCTGGGGCTTGCCTAGGTAAACCAGCCGACCAAGGCGAGCCCCAGGCAGCTGGCTGATCTAGGCAAGCCCCACGCTGCAGCTCCAGTCAGGCGGCTGGCCCACGGAGCCATCGGCCCACCGGGATTCTCCCGGTAGTCCCGATGGCCAGTAGATGCATGGCTTTAGCTGTATGGTGAGGAACTTCCATACTCTCTCTGTTGGCTGGACCCCAGACAGCACGAATGATTGTCACCCCCTGAATGCGGCCTTATCTGTAATATCCTCAAACTGAGTGCTAATGAAAAGACAGATATTCTCCTTTTGTACAGTGAGCCAAACCATACATTTATTCCCTGGCCAACCTTCTACGAATATTATTATAGTTTTAATAATCCAAGTGTTTTTTAAAAAGTGGGATTGGGACAACAAGAATGTCAAACAACTTTAAAATGACAGTTATAGGGTGATCATATCGGGCTATGTTTAAAAGGACACATATTGCTTTTTCATGCCGAGGGGGAGCGCAGGAAAAAGTGCTGTCCTGAAAAATGTACAATTCATATGCTGCAGGAAGGAAATCAAGGCAGGTTATCTGCGATTCCTTTTTGATTTCTTACCTGCAGCATATAGATTCTGCATGCTGCGGGGTGTCATTTTTCATGCACTGCCCATCAGCATGAATAAATTTATGTATCACCCATTAAACATGACCGATATGGTCATCCTAGATATAAGACTTGTGTAGGACTTTATCCATAGGACAATTTTATACTTATCAGTGATGTAGGATGAGCATGCAATCTGGAGATGTCGACTTCCCAGGACCCTCCTGCATTACAGGTTTAGAGAGTGAGCATAGGTTTTTCGAGGCTGTTTGAAATGACTTTCAATACATTTCCTATATTGGCTGAGCATGGATACAGAAGACCAAAACGACAAATCATCCTAGACGGTACTTTAAATGCTGGGCACCATTTTCCCATGACTCTCTGGGAACATTCATGTTTTTCAAAATGGCATGGAGGGCATCGGGGACCATTTACTATTTTCAGACGACAGAACAACGCAACCTGGCATTTGATGCTGAAAAGAAAAAAAAAAAGAGAAACATCTTGGAACGGTCAAATGAATATCTTCTTTCCTCTGAAGTAACGTTTTTTCTTTAGAACATGTTTTTCCTCTTTCCTTAAAGGTTGATATCCTACTCTGATAAAATGGAAATTCTCACACGCCGGAGCCAAAATCAACAAATGAACCCAAAATATGTCTGTGATATTTTGATACAGAAATGATGTAAATGGAGTAAAAGGAAATTTATATTAGCTTGTAAGTCATAATGAGAAAACCATAAACATATCCAAATTTTAAGAGGAAATAAATAAAATATTTACTTGCAGAGCTTTTTATTAAATGTAATATTTACAGTGTTTCCATAAAACCACAAGTATGATTAGTAAATAGAGCAGCCATTTTTAAGAAGTTTAAAGTATTTGATTATTTGAATATACACTTTCTAGTATCAGGATTCACTTTCACATCCATGAAAATACAGGTCTACAGATACATTATGGCAACAGATCAAGGAAGAGCTCATGATCTACCCAGAGTTGTTGTATCCTATGAATTGAAGTTGATGTATTTGAGATCAAAACTGTTAATTCAACCATAATTCACATGTATGTCTCATCCGTTAAGGGACACATTAGGGTTAAAACAGGAGGGGGTAGGAAACAGAGGGGTTAAACACTGACCCCTGAGTTAGCGCTGCCCAGTTCATGCCTAGATCACTCACTTTGTTTCCAGCCCTCTTCTATCACCCAATCTAACCAAATGGACTACCAAGGAAAACCAAACTATCGCCATGAGACATTCACAACCTGGCCAAAAAAATAAGTCACACTTGGTATTTTTCTTGTGCTTTTTGCCTTGATTACGGCACACATTCGTCGTGGGGATTGTTTTGATAAGCTCATGCAATGTCGCAGCATTTATTTCCACCCAGAGTCGTATTAATTTCTTGCTTGCACGATCTTGTATTGATGATGGGAGAGTCGCCGCGCTGCGTAAAGTCTTCTCCAGCACATTATCCCAAAGATTCTCAATGGGGTTAAGGTCTGGACTGTGCGGTGGCCAATCTATGTGTGAAAATGATGTCTCATGCTCCCTGAACCACTCTTGCACAATCTGAGCCGTTGAATCCTGGCATTGCCATCTTGGATTATGACCGCTGTGCCATCAGGGAAGAAAAAACCCACTGATGGAAAAACCTGCTCATTCAGTATAATCAGGGAGTCACATGACCTAATTTTTAGCACATAATATTACTGAACCTAGACCTGACCAACTGAAAAAAAAACAGATCATAACAGGCATGTACGGTAGGAGGTGTCTTTTTTTGGCCAGGCAGTGTATGTCTTTCACTTTGGTTGATAGTTCTCAATGCAGGACGCCTAAAGGCTCTGGGTGGGATCCAGGTCGCCCCTCCAAAAGGTCAATAATACCTGATCCAGCCATATAAATTAATATTTTGATATTAATGGCTTCTCAGCGGAATTCATGCATTGCTTCCTTCTCAAATTTGATGTTTGTAATGATACAGGGCTTCCTTGTAGATATCCTTGTAGACATGGTTTTTAGAATAATATTTATTAATTTAACCATGTGTAGCACTGCTTTAAAAACACTGTATTCTGGTGCATTGAACTATTGCTGCCACCAGAGGGAGACAGAGACATTGTTAGACTATGCTGGACAAAACCGAACTACATGTACCATCATCCTTTGCGTGAGGACAGGAAGGAGGTGGTACAGGAAGAGGAAAGAGATCAGCAGCCTCGTGCAAGGCAGAAGCAGAGTGAGCGGAGCAGTGAAAGGTGGAGGACGCACGTTAGAGCTGTCAGGGATCGCAACCAGGCCGGAGTACAGACGCTGTCTTACGGGTGCTGGAGATCGGGACAGTAATCGCGTTGAGACCTACCTGCGCAGCGCTGAGAGGTCTGGAGGAAAAAGCTAGTTCCGGCAGGACCCCGTGTTAGGAGGCTGCGCTGATCGATTGGGAGTGCAGGCAGCGGATCTGTGTTCCAGTTGCGGAGATTGTGCTACTGAATCTGCTCTCAGCTTGCCCAGAGTCCCAGTACACAGCGGAGAAGATCTTGTGGTCAAGGCATTGAGAGATGGACAGTTTCGTTCATCGGATTGGTGAGAGGCCTCCAGGCCGCAGTTCCAATACAGAAACGCACGCTGCAATATTTTTATTATTATTATTCTTTATTTATAAAGCGCCAGCATATTCCGCAGCGCAATATTGTTTAAATTCACAGGGCCCCAACTGTGACTAGTCAAAGATTGTTTTGTTTCATTCACTGGCCAGTTGAACACAGTACCCGGGTACCCGAGACAACACACATATATATTTTTTTGAGCTATTATTCACGGGACTTACACTCCAGAACTGAGGGGGTTAACCGTTTCTTTTACAGCGGCGTGTTTTTCCCGCGTTACGAATTCTTGACATTCAAATACCGTATATGTGTAATAAATGCTGCTTTATTGGGATCAGTAAAGAATATAATATATAAAAATCCACAACAGTGCTGGTGTATAGTTATTTCCTAGTGCGGTGAGACTAACCCGAGGTTTATTCAGCGGCTCCTCCGGGAGTGAGCGCTACACATGTCTTTCCAAACTTACGAACTTTGTGTTGATGAAAGTGGACCAGAAAAAATCTCCAGCACACAGTGAGGTCCTTTGAGATGTCGATTATAAAGACTTTTCACCTGGCACGTTCTAAACCATAGCAGTAACACACACTTGAGTGAATCACACTTGTTTTGAGATAGCGTTGGACTTATTTGTGAGGATTTAAATCCAGTCTGTGATAGACAAAGTTATAGTATTCCTCTTAATGTTCATCAAAGACCCCCTGAGGTATATTTATTTTTGTTGTTTTTTGTTTTTCTTTTATCCCAAGGCCTCTAGCATGCGCGCTGAGCGTCACGTATTTTTGCCTGAACTATACAGAAAATGTAGATGTAAATAAATTATACGCCTCACTTAGGTCAAGTGATGCAGAACGAGTCAGGTGATCTTCCAGCTGTGCGTTGACGTTTCTTTAGGTTAAAAAGCTCTGAATAAACACTGCGATCCTAGAGCGCTATTTATTAAGTATCTCGATTCCTTTTTGAATCAGAACATAATGATATACAGTGTAAGATACTATTTGGAAACCTTTAATTATAAATGATTACCGAACTCTGGTAAGACCACTATAACACGAAGGAAGAGAGAGGAGAGAGAAAGGGATAGAGAGAGTGAAACCAGAAGAGAGAGGAGAGAGAAAGGGATAGAGAGAGTGAAAGGGAAAGAGCGAGAGAAACCAGAAGAGAGAGAGGAGAGAGAAAGGAGAGAGAAAGGGATAGAGCGAGAGAAACCAGAAGAGAGAGGAGAGAGAAAGTGAGTAAAGGAGAGAGAAAGGGATAGAGCGAGAGAAACCAGAAGAGAGAGAGGAGAGAGAAAGGAGAGAGAAAGGGATAGAGCGAGAGAAACCAGAAGAGAGAGGAGGAGAGGAACAGAGGGAGTAAGAGAAAAAGAAAGCAAAGAGATGAGAGGTCATGACAAGTAAAGAAACAAAGGGAAAAAAGAGAATAAGCGGGACTGGAGGAAGAGAGAACATGAAAGAATGCAAAGAGAGAGTGATAATGAGACAAAAGGAAGAGAAAGAAGATTAAACAGAGGGAAAGATTGAACGAGATAATAAGAAAAAATTAAGGAAGCAAAGGGATGAGCGAGAGAGATGGGAGAAAAGGGAGACAAAGGAGTTTGAACAGGAATTGAGTGGAAGAGGAAAGAAGGCAAAGAAAAGCCAGTGATGGAGAGAAATGGGGAGTGAAAAGAGGAGTTCAAACAGGGATAGTGTGAAAGAGAGAATAAGAGAAAATTAAAATGAAAGCAAAAGGATGAGAGCGAGAGAGAGCGATGAGGAGGGAATGAGAGAGAAATACAACATTAAGCAGAAGAATAGAATGGAAGAGAGAACAGGAAAGAAAGGAACATGAAGTGAGAGTGACAGCGAGAGTAAGGGAAGAGAAAGAAAAGATTAAACCGACAGCGTGAAAGGGAAAACAAGAGAAAAATAAAATGAAAGCAAAGGGGATGAGACAGAATGAGGAGGAGAGAAAAGGGAGAAAAAGAGGAGAGTAAACAGAGGAAAGGAATGGAAGAGAGAAAAGGAAAGAAAGCAAAGGAAAAAAGAGCGCAACAGGAAAGAGGTGATTAAACAGAGGGACAGAGTGAAAGAGATAAATGACAAGAAAAAAATGGATCAGAGAGAATGAGGTGGAGAGAAATGAAAACGAAAGAGGAGATTAAACAGAGGAATGGAGTGGAAAAGAAACAGGACAGAAAGCAAAGGGAAGAGAGAGTGACAGGGAGAGAAATAGGAACCAAAGAGGAGATTAGCACTCCGTTTAGAGTGAAAGAGAGAATAAGAGAATTAAAAGAGATGAGAGAAAACGCAATGAGGAGAGAAAGACAAGATTAAATACAGGAATGGAGTGGAAGAGAGAGCTGGAAACAAAGCAAAGGGAAGAAAAAGTGATACTGAGAGAAAGAGAAGATTGAACGGAGAGATAGAGTAAAGGAGAGAATCAGAGAAAAAGGAGAGTGAGAGTGATGTGGTAAGAAAGGGAAAGGAAAAGAACAGAGTGATAGAGTGAGAAAATAAGAGAGAAAGAGAAAGAAAGTGAAGGATAGTGAGAAAGTGGCAAAGGGTCTATTCACTAAGCACCAAAATTTCAGTATTCACTATTCACCGGATGCCTGGGCTTTTTTACTGAAAATGAAAAGAATAAACTTTTTTTTAATTAAAAATGACATTTCGTTTTAGCATTGAGTCCTATAGGATTTGTCTGTTTAAACCTGTCGAACTGAATCACCAAAAATCAGGGCATTTCCTCCACAATTCGGTGCAGTTTAGTGCTCTGTGAATAGACAAACCATTACTTTTCTATGGGATAATTTCACTGCCGCCAAAGTCTGTATTTGGTGAATTGACAGTTTACTGAATAGAGGAATTAGACCGTAATTGCACCAGATGGTGAAATTTGCCGTTCGGTGCAATTTGGTGACCAATTCAGAGATTAGTGAATAAACCCTTTAGAAGATTAAACTGGTGAAGAGCGAACAAGGGAGAAAAAAGGAGAGAAAAAGGAGAGATATGGAAGATTAGACAGAGGAACAGAATAAAAGAGAGAACAAGAGAAAGGGAGCAGAGAACAAGAGCGTTATGAAGAAAACAGAGAAAATGAGAGCAGGGCAGCAAATGAGAGAAAATGAAAGAGGGATAGAGAAATAGTGTCAGTTGAATAAAAAATTAGGTTAAGAGAGCACGAGAGAGAGTTAAATGGATATGGAGTCATCGAAAGAGATGGGAACATAAAGGAGAATGAAAGTGATTTTTTTTTACCTTTAAATAATCTTTTTTTTAACTTTAATAACAAGTGACATGTTACAGAATTTAGCAGTAAGTGTGACATTGTATAGAATGTTTAATGACACGTCAATACTGTATAACAGAGAGGGAATATAAGAAAATGTTTACTAGTATTTATAATCTAGTAGAGTTGTAGCCTGTTGCATGTCTGAGCAACGTAAGGGCGTAAGATCCTCTCACTTGTCAGCAGACAATGGATGACATCATGTACCTCCCAACACTTCATGAAATATTGATTCCCATCTACATAATCAACAAAAAAAATCATTTAAAATCTGTTGAGAGACATACACATCATGCAGACATGCCATTTGTAATGCTTCAGGGATCACTGTTAATAAGAGTTAATGTTAGCCGCAGAACAATAGCTCTTCACATGTTACAGCTGCCGCATGTTTCTATTCTGTTGTTGACCACCAGTGAAGAACCACGCCACAACCGATGGACATCTTCTTGATAAGTTACAGTGAGACCAATAAACTATAGCATTTTATATTTACTAAGAAGTTCAGTTATGTCAAGCTGGGATTCTTCATTTCCAGGTGAAAGGATGTGTCATGGACACCGGCTGCAGGGACCTTGAACATCTCTAAACTCTCGCCGCTCCACTGTTTTGCTTTTTCAAGTTTAGGTTTGTTTAAGTGTATATGTGGTAAAGTGGTGTTTTTGTTACTTTTCCTCCGTCAGAGCATAATCCACATGTCTTTATGTCTGCCCCCTGTGTTCCCTGTGGTCCCCTGACGGCACATATCCCAGCATGTTGTCCTCCTTGGCTCTCACGCCCAGCAGCCTGGTTTGAGGCTTCAACCAATCACCATCAGGAACCAGACGTGTCAGCCAATCACCATCAAGAACTGGACGCCTTTCACTTTAATTGTAACATCTGTCAAAATTTAACCACAGGCGCCCCAAAAACCCTTTGCCCCATAAAGGCGCTCTTTTGGTGTTAGGGTCACCCTCAGGGGAGCTGAGGTTGGGTGATTTTCGTGAGGGAGCTCCGCCACGAGCCTGGCTTTCAGAGCCTTTCTTTAAGCCCTGGGGTTAACACAGCAGCTATGGAGCATCACCTGGGGTATCTTCCACACGCTGCCTATCTGGCTCCTAGATGCGGATCTGGGTGCTTTTTGGACTGTGATACCAGGGGGTCGGAGCTATCAAATGGTAGCAGGGATTTAGCCAACACCTTGAAAAAGAGGCAATCAGAAGAGGAGGCAAAATTTTTAATGAAATGGGCAGCTGAGGGAAGGAGGGTCCCAACTATTGCTTCAGTAAGGTACCCCAAGATTTCTGATGACAGACCTGTGTCCAGTTGGCAGGTCAAGTTCATTAATGGAGAGTGATATTAGGTGAGCAATTAATAGTCATTTCAAGGTTATCAAAAAGAGGCGATATAAGACACAAGTCCAAATTAAACAGCGTGCACAGCTCTGACACTCTCACAGGATACATCTGCACGGTTTAGTGCTGATGAAAGAAAGAAACAGATTTTTAAAGGTTGTTGGTGACAATCTGCATTGTTTGTTGGTAGTGGATTAATCGAGAGGAACAAGGTTTTATGAAAAATTGAAGGCCTCTGCAGTTATGGAGGTTAAGAATAAAACATCTGCATATGACGCACAAGCCAATTCCACAGGGAATCCTGCCAGTGGTGGGTCACACATAGTACATTAAAGGGACACACAACAGCAAAAAAATTATATGTCCTTATTGTGCTTTGTTTTTCTTTTGTTTGTTTAGTTAAGAAAATATTTTACTCTATACAGTTGTGTTCAAAATTATTCAACCCCCAATGCTGTAAAGGGTTTTAGGGAATTTACTGTACATTTGTAATTGTATTCAGAATGAAATCCTACAAGGACTTTTTACAGAACCATATGCAACTAGAATGACATCAATTGGTTTTGTAATACAGTAGTAAATGTTTCTTTTGTGAATTCTTCATTGACACAATTATTCAACCCCTTAAAGACTACCACTCTGAAGAACAGAGGTTCATTCAAGTGTTTTCAATCAGGTATTGAAAACACCTGTGGATGTCACGGAGCAGCAATAAAGCATAATAAGCACCAATTAGGCAGCTTTAAAATGACTGTGATACTCAGCTCCTTCTAGACATTTACTGGTGTGGTTACAAACATGGTGAAGTCAAGAGAATGGTCCAGGAAGACAAGAGAAGAGGTGATTACTCTTCACAGGAAGGGCAATGGCTATAAGAAGATTGCAAAGATGTTAAACATACCAAGAGAGACCATAGGAAGCATCATTCGCAAATTCAAGGCAAAAGGCACTGTTGAAACGCTACCTGGTCGTGGCAGAAAGAAGATGCTGACTTCGACTGCTGTGCGCTACCTGAAGCGTAGAGTGGAGAAAAGTCCCCGTGTGACTGCTGAGGAACTGAGAAAAGATTTGTCAGATGTGGGTACTGAAGTTTCAGCTCAGACAATACGGCGCACACTGCATAATGAAGGCCTCCATGCCAGAACTCCCAGGCGCACCCCCTTGCTGTCTCCAAAGAATAAGAAGAGTCGACTGCAGTATGCCAAAAGTCATGTGGACAAACCACAGAAGTTTTGGGATAGTGTTCTGTGGACTGATGAAACAAAATTAGAACAGTTTGGGCCCATGGATCAACGCTATGTTTGGAGGAGGAAGAACAAGGCCTATGAAGAAAAGAACACCTTGCCTACTGTGAAGCATGGCGGGGGGTCAATCATGCTTTGTGGCTGTTTTGCTTCTGCAGGTACAGGGAAGCTTCAGCGTGTGCAAGGTACCATGAATTCTCTGCAGTACCAGGAGATATTGGATGACAATGTGATGCAGTCCGTCACAAACCTGAGGCTTGTGAGACGTTGGACCTTTCAACAGGACAATGATCCGAAGCATACCTCCAAGTCCACTAGAGCATGGTTGCAGATTAAAGGCTGGAACATTTTGGAGTGGCCATCACAGTCACCTGACTTAAATCCGATTGAGAACCTCTGGTGGGACTTAAAGAAAGCAGTTGCAGTGCGCAAGCCTAAGAATGTGACTGAACTGGAGGCTTTTGCCCATGACGAATGGGCGAAGATACCCGTAGATCACTGCAAGACACTTGTGTCAAGCTATGCTTCACGTTTAAAAGCTGTTATAACTGTAAAAGGATGTTGTACTAAGTACTAAGATTGAATGTCACTTGGGCTTTGAATAAAACTGATAATGATGTGAGCACAGAAAAGACATTTGTGGTTATTTCATTATAAATGTTATGTTATATTTGTCTGACCTACACGTGCCTCTTTGATTTAATTGTAAGCAAGATGACTGAATGATCAAAATCAATGTCAAACTGGCCAAAACACTCAATTTCAGCGGGGGTTGAATAATTTTGAACACAACTGTATGTGTCACTATCTGTATCCATTGTGTGATCTTTACATTACTTGCTTCTCATCTGTGGCAATGGCCATATAATGACGTCTATTGATCGATCACTGTCTCAAATCATTGTATTGTGTGGGATGTATTCAAAGGTCATCACCAGGGGGTAGATTAGAGGTTTTTGTAACCCTTCCATGATAGGCAGGCATCACCCGTCGGGCGGGAGTTAATAATGGCAAGGCGCACATGTATGCTGGGCCGCGGGGTGTCGCAGTGGGCCTCTAATTTGGCCCGCCCATGCAGCCGATGTGTGGCACGCGTCATTGGCTGCAGTGGGACGGCCTGAGTTTAGCTCGTCTCTCTGCGGCCAATGACGCGCAGCCTGCACCGGCTGCGGGGAATGACCGAGGCGGCCCATTGAAGACAGCGGGGTGTACCTGTACGCCCTGCGTCTTCAAGGCCTACCCGCTACGAGGACGGCATAAAACATCCTGTGGTACGAAGGGGTTAAGATACTTGTCATATCTCATTCAGCTGTCAGCTCTTATCTCAAATAGCCTGGAGAACAATAGCCTCCTGCCTCATTATCTAAACATTCCCTCCTCCACCCCATTAACTGTTAACTCGTGTAAATTAAATTAACTAGTGCAACACAGAAAAGATTTTGGTAAATGTTGCATCATGGGAAAAATACCCAAAATGGAAACAAGAGATCAAAACCTTACTTTATTTTTCCTTCTTACATGTAATTATTTCAAATGAAGAAAAACCCCAGCTGCATGTGTTTTATAATGTGGTTTGTATTTGTAATGCTCAAGTAATCTAGTTACTGCTTATGTAAGTGATAAGGTCCCTTCAAGTGGAAATAGTCTATGCTTCTGGGATCTTGTATCCCTACACTTCAGAACATTTAATAGATAGGTGAGTAATGGAAAACCTTTCAACCTTGTATCCCTGTCCTTTACCATTTTATCTGGTTGTAAAGTAAGCACAGGTCTAGACAATGCTTCATTTTGAAACAAAAAACTGGGACACGATGTCATAGTGAAACTTGACACAACACTTATCCAACCTATATCTTTCATTTTCTATCGGACTACAAAATAATGCACATTTCTCTGCAAATCTGAAGCCAGCAGAGAAATATGGGATCTTACCTTCTTGGCCAAGACAGAAAACCTTTTATTCAGAGGTCTATACAATTACAACTCTATTTTACAAATGAATATCAGTAGTGATGTACTGATACCGATACTAGTACCAGTATTGGTGCTGATACCTTCATTTTCACTTTCTATTCATGCAAATGCCTAGATACCACACCCGATACCCGGAAGCCAGCGCTGGGCCGGCTTGCCGGTATCCGAGGGGCTGGGAAAGCATTTGACCAGTGTTCCCCTCCGACTGGCCGCTTTACTGAGCGGCCACCAGCTTGTGACGCCGCCTCCAGTCAAGATCTCGTGGAAGTTGCCCTGCGGCCGCTCGGTAACAAGGCCAGCTGGTGGGGAACACTGGCCAAATTATTTTAATGCATCCAGCCAGCTGCCCCAGCGGCTCTGTCTGGTCTGGGGTCTGTAAATATGTATCTGAGTGGGTATGTCTGGTCTGGGGTCTGTATGCATGTGTCTGATTAGGGGTCCGTACACATGTGTCTGGTCTGGGGTCTGTATATATGTATCTGAGTGGGTATGTCTGGTCTGGGGTCTGTATGCATGTGTTTGATCTGGGGTCTGTATATATGTATCTGATTCGGGGTTTGTATATATGTATCTGAATGGATATATCTGGCTTGAGGTCTGTATACATGTATCTGAGTGGGTATATCTGCTCTGAGGTCTGCAAGTATACATGTATCTGCGTGGGTATACATATATGAGGTCTGAGTGGTTATACATAGATCTGAGGTTTGGTGTCTGTGTGTGGTCAGGGTGTGTGCAAGATGTGAAGTGGGTAAATGGGGTGTCTGGCCATACATTTCAATATTAACCTAAGTTGGACAGACTTTCAGCAACATCCTAAATTATTTATTGCAAAGCGGTCAAATGACTTTAAATAAACGTATCAGTACTCGGTAACGGTTAGTACCTATAAAAAATAAAAAAGTATCGGTACTTGTAGTCAGTCCTAAAAAAGTGGTATCGGTGCATCCCTAAATATCAGCAAAGATTACCTTCATACTCTAGGTTCATGGCATGTAACTTTGCTTCATCATTAATGCCGTACCTATACTGAAGTGACCAATAGGGAATATAGACTTTTCTTCCACAATAATTACACTAAGGATTGAAAAATAATTGCCCAAGAACTTCTATTACTAGACAAAAACTTAATCGTGTCTGCTCAGCAGCCTGCAGCATACTGTTGAAGCGTTGTGGTTTTTCACAGTAGTGGAGGGGAGTTTCTACTTTTCTGTGCTGAGGGGATCGATATCAGGTTACAGAGATATGAAGAGAGAGAGAGAGACAGAAAGGCTAAAAGCTCAGCTGTATAAAACAAACGTTTCATCCACTAAAGAATTTAGTTATTTTGTATTTCTTTATAAAGATTCATGCCGCTGTCATATGTAGATAGAATATATATTGGGTAGATTTAAACAATGCTGCAATATTCCTTTAAGATTGGACACATACACCGTAGAAACAGTTTTAATACAGCTCTGTAGCATGGATATCCCAGGGAAGTCTCAGCTTAAAATTGCGTATGTTTATTCTATCCTGAAAAAATGTGAGCTATACTGAGCCCAGCAATTCCCATTTTTGTCTGGATTTGGCACCTGTCACCTCGCCACATTCTTGTGTCGAGGAATGTAAAAAATCAGCTATATATATACACATATATTATGAAGGGAGAGTTACTGAGCATTTCAATTTGCTTATCACTAATCCCAGATAATGCATATAAGTACAAAATTGAAGTAGAATATACATATCATATCAGCGGAAATCCTTTAAACTTCAAAGAGGTCTCAGACCATTGTAACAATCTGCCTGAAAAGCCAGGAAAGATATACATTAGAATTTTTTTTTTTTTAAAAATGAGTGGATTTTTGGAAAGGTCCTGGAGCTTAGAATTGAAGGTTTGGGGAGAAATTCTGCAGGATCAGACACTGTTTCCAATTCCTGGCGTTTCCAGAGCCAGTGGTGAATTTCCAAGCACTGAATTTATAGCCTGAGCTTCAAACATGAAAGTGGGGAGTCTCGGGCACCATTGCTACTTTCCCCAGGGTCATTACAAGACTCTTGCAATGCACACTGTACGTTTTGCATGATCTAGGCTTGCTCAGGAGCTGAGTGGTGGAATTTGCCAACTCCACAACAATGATGCCATGCATCGAAATGGAGGAATATGGCACATGCTTAATCCCTTCACACCCAAAATCGAGTTCTCTCGATTTTGCATTGTATTGCATTGAAAAACACTAATTTCTATATCAATAGACCCTTTTCACACCTTTTTAAAGCCAGATAAGTGTAGAGAAACAAAATCCTTCCTTTTATGTCTCTCCCAGCAACCTGGAGAGACATAAAACCCTCTGCAAATAGCAGCGCTAAACCTCACTGTAACAAAAAGTTCAAATAGATTAATACTGAATTACAGCAGCCAGGGATTTGGCATAATAAAAGGAGAGCTCTGGAGTCACTCACTGCTCTACAGGGATACAATTCAGGCGGTTAGGATGACTGAAAATCCCTGTACAGCACAGATACAAGGTGTTACTGTAATTTCCATATACAGCCATTATGCCACATACAGATGATATTTTTATATTCTATTGGTATTTTTTTGTGGAAGCTACAATGCTAATAATCTCATGGACAGCATGCTGACATCATCAGTGACCGATCTGGTGACTGGCAGTCAGGAAATTCAAAATCCCGGCTGCCTGGACACACACAGGTGGGTGGAGGAAACTCCTCTCATTCATACCGTACTATGAGCCAAACTGCCCTGGAGGGAGGAGGGGGTCATTCCACACAACCTAACCACTTAATATTAAAGTGGTCAGGATGTGTAGAGCGTCCTTTTAAACATGGCAGGTTTTGCAACAATAGGAATTTGTGGGTCTTCCATAACTAACAAGTAAAGAGAAAAAAATAACTGTAAAATTAAAAATATACATTATATCGGCTGTATTAAATAATAGAATTTTCACTGTTAGATTGTTATTCCATAGACAGGACCAGCACTCCTGCTAGTCAAGTTAGGCACTTGCCTAGGGCGCACTGCCTTGGGGTGCAGCCAGCCCCGACCTGGGTTCCATTATTGTACCCAGCCGTTCCTCATTGTGTGGCACGCATTTCTACAGTGAACAATTTTTTTGGGGGGGGGTGCAAGTAGCTGGTCTTGCCTAGGGCGCAAAGTAGTCTAGCACCAGCCCTGTCCATAGAATATCGTTTACATTGTATGAGCGGTTTAGGGGAGCTGATGTAATCCAACCAGCGTATGATGACCCAAGAGGAATGTCTTGGAAAGGAGATGCTCATTGTACTTTGTATCAGTAATTTATGGGTGTCAATGCGTACATAATGGACAAAAAAGTTTGCATTTACAAAAATAAAATGTGAAAAATGAGAAGAGCCTTTTTAAATCTAGGAAAATATTCCTAACATTCTCAACGAAGTTCCTCGTTCTAATTTTAGTCTGTTTTTGAAACCTATAAAAATACAATATCCTGACATTCTGCATGTTTTTCCCATTCTGTTTACAAGGAAAGCGTCCAAGTGGAGCCTGGAGAGAGGATCACGTGTATATCCAGCTTATCAGTGAAAAGGACAGAAGCTAGCTCTCATCCCCTCTGGCTGCCAGAAGTGCACACAAAGGGAAGCTTTGTGAGAAGTAGTTCAAAGGTTATGGTTCATAGATCTTGGACATGATTAAAAAGATAAAAGGGATCAGTAAATAGGATGCAGTTTCACTTTTTACTCCTACAGATACCAATACTAACATTCAAGGCATATAGTGATATCCAGGGGCATATTCTTGCATAGGCAGGTTTGCCAGATCAGCCATATTTCCCCGGCAAATATTACTATTTCACGCAGAGGGGAGCATAGCGAAAAGTGATGCCCTGCAACATGTATAATTCATGAAAGGAAAACAAGTCAGGTCACCCAGGATTCCTCTTTGATTTCTCACCTGCAGCATAAGGATTTTACATGCTGCGGGGTGGTGTTTTCATGCACTGTCCGTCAGCATGAATTAAATATATCAGGGTAATTCAAAGAGATTCGAAAAGTCACCGCACATTCGGTTCCTTTTGCCGATCCCATTTCGGTGACCCTGCGGTGTATTCAGCAAGCACCACAGGGTCCCCGAATTGCAGGGAAAAGCTGCCGCAAATCTGACGAAAACTAACCACAAAACCCACCGAATGCACGCCGAAAACCCCCAAAAACATCTGGATTAACCCGTCGAAAAACCCGAGCAGGAGCCGATCACCTGCAGCGAAGCAGCCGAGACCGCAGAAGAGGCAGTGAATAAATTAGCAAAACAGTTTGTGTGAATGTTTGAAAATGAAACGCTGTTTGCAAAGAAACTACTGAGCGAAAATGTCTGAAATTTACATATGAGGTCCAGGGAATGATAATAAAAAGGGCTGTTACAGAAAAAATAAGTAAACTTGAAAAAAATAATGAAAAATGCTTAAAATATCCTAAAAAAAATCTATAAATAAAGACACTCTTTACTGCAGAATTTTATAATGAACGGTTTACTAGATATTGAATAAAAACGGTAATATTTTTATCATTGAAGCCTATGGGATTCTCCTGAATAAACCTGCCGAATGAAACCACCGAATGGCAGGGCATTTCGGGAACCTTTCACTGCTGGTTTGTGTTCTCTGAATAGCCGAAGCAGTGCTTTTTCATGGGGATTTCACCGCCCTCGAACAGGCACCGAAAAGGCACCGTATGTGCAGGCAATTCGCCAGGATTTGGCGAATTGCCTGCTCTCTGGATAGCCGAATGGCCAGGAAAGGTAACCGAACGCTGATTTTCAGCGTTCGGTTACCTTTCTCAAGCAATTCGGATCTCTTTGAATAACCCTGTATGTGTCCAGGAAACATGGCCAGTCTGGCAACCCTATGCATAGGACAACTAGACCTGAGTCTAGGGCAACAGATTGGAGGAGGAGGGGCAGCATTATGTTCTTGAGTTGCCCACTGATGACCATTTGCCCGCAAGGACCCAAATAAAGCGAATTAAACAATAATAACACCGACAACTTTGTACTGTGGAATAATATTTATTATAGGCAACAGCTTACTATATCCTCCATTTTTAAAAATACATAACATAGAACAATAAAAATTGAAGACCGTGCTGTATGAGATCTCTCTCCATCTCACCTGTACCTTTCCAAACCTAAACCAAACTTAACTCCGTTCCTATCTTACTTCTAATCAGGAAATTACACATCCTATCAAGAACCCTACCTCAGCGCTGCCTACCAACCCCCGCTGTGACAAAGGGGAATGCCTCAAAAACATAATCACCCCCAAAACCACCCAGACTAGTCCCTATAATTAAAGGGAGGGAGGGTGGGGAAGCTGCTCTCCAGGTTACCTCAGGAAAAAAGGTGCACAGAGCCACGCCTTTCAACTGCTCCAACGGCCCCGCCCACTCGTCTTCCCGCTCTAACTGCTTACCCACACTAAACTGCTAGCGTTCTGGCATCAGGGGCAACTCAAAAGCCCTCCACCTGAGTTGTTCCTGGCCTTCATTATGTGATTTCTCTTTAAAAGTCCAATATATTTGAGTTGTGCTGGTGTATAACAGAGCTGCAAAGAAACAAAACATCCAGCAATGAGTCTCGAAGCAATAATAAATGGTTTTAGAATTCACTTTGTTGTCAATAAAATTCTAAACTACATTTTTATTGAGTAAAAAAAAATTGCCTCTGTGAGCTTTGAAAATTTGTCTTGCCTTTATGTTTATATACATCTCCATACTCATATTTTACGTCAGGCTACCTGGGGGGCAGAAGAGTTTGGGCTGCCTAGGGCAGTACAAAGTCTAAATACACCTCTGCTAGTAATATCCTACTGAAGTATCGGTTTTTATTCAAAGTGTTTAAGGTTTCAGTAATTATACGGTTCGCTACGGAAAATGAGAGGTGAACAAGAACAATTTTTAACCAGTCATATTTTTTTTCTGTCCGATCCTGCCAATATATGCCATGCTTTTGGGACAAGGACCTAGAGATGAAATTTGGGAATGGCTCCAGCTAGTATTGTGTGATAAGTATTAACAGTTTGATGGAGGCAGAGAATTGAGCCATGGATAAAAACTGGTCTTGTTGATATTTATTTAATTTATTTTATTTATTTATAAAGGATTTTACCAGGAAGGATACATTGAGATTTCTCTAGTTTTCAAGTATGTCCTGGGTTCAAGAACATGGTTACAGAAATACAAAAGTAGTAAAATGCAAGAAATTAACACAAAACAAATATACGGATTAACAGAAAATAAATATGTAGGAAATATAGTCACTATGTTACATGTTTACAGGTGCATTCTGTATTGAGGTATGTTAATAGGGTAGTCTTAAGGGACTTTAGACTGGGGGAAGATTTGATGGCGTCTGGGAGGTTATTCCATAATTGTGGTGCTCTGTAGGAAAATGAGGATCGAGCCACTTGCTTTTTGTATTGCGGTATTGCAAGTAAGGTGCTGGTACTGGATCGGAGGTTATAGGATGAGGGAGCTGCTGAGGGAAGCAGTCTATTCAGGTAGGGTGGTAGCTTCCCAGAAAAGCTCTTAAACACCAGTTTGGAAAGGTGAAGGGTGCGTCTAGATTCCAGCAATGGCCAGTTTAGTTCTTTTAACATGTCACAATGGTGGGTCATGTAGTTACATTGTAGCACAAAGCGACAGAATGAGTTATACAAAGTAGTAAGTTTCTGGAGGTGCGTTTGCGGGGCAGCTGCATACACTACATCTCCGTATTCAATGGCTGGCATAAGCATTTGTTGTACAATCTGCTTTCTTACCGCGGGGCTCAGGCAGGATTTGTTTCTGTATGGGGCACCTAGTTTGGGGTAAATTTTAGATGAAAGTTTTTCAATGTGGGGGCCAAAGGATAGATTTGGGTCTAACTACATACCTAGATATTTGAGAGAAGTGACTGGTCAGCGTGCCATTTGATTTTTGTCCCCACACATAGATATGGGCTATCTGCAATTTGTGTAGTTTAGGTGCTGTACCAAAGAGCATTGTAACAGTTTTGTCAGCATTTAGAAAACGTTTGTTATCTTTGATCCACTTTTCTACCTCTGTGAATTGGTCTTGCAGCACGGCCTCCAGCTCTGGGAGATCTGGTTTGCTTGTGTAGATTACAGTGTCGTCTGCGTACATGTGTACAGTTGAAGCTTTGTAGACATTGGGCAGATCATTTATGAATATCGTGAATAGCAGGGGGCCAGGTATCGAGCCTTGGGGTACACCGCACGTGACTGGGAGGGGGAGGGAAGTGCTGTCAGAAATGGACACATATTGCGACCGATCAGACACATATGATTGAAGCCAGGTTAGCGTGCGATCACCACGATATAGACTGGCCTTGTTCATCACTTGGGTCCATCTTCAGTTTTTGCCAATGTTGAAACGGGCAACAGAGGGGCTAAATTAGCCCTCTGAGTATGGTGGATGAGCAAAGTGGAACAGGAACATTTAGGATCTCAGTTCCTCCACTATTTTTACAGGAGGAACAGAGTTCTCTGTTGTCCTGCGCTAGTTAGCCTTTCCTCATAACTTAAACCTTCCATTCCCCTCATTAATTTAGTCGCCCGTCTCTGCACCTTTTCTAGCGTCATAATATCCTGTTTAAAGATTCTAGGTGTTAATGATACTCAGGAAACTGCCAGTTTGAATAGAACTAAATATCTTGATTCTCTCGAGATACAAAATACTAACAACTAGTTATTTCTCTGTTTTCGCTTTATTCCCTTCAACTTTGATAATGGACACCTTCCTGGCGTTCTGCATTTTATTACCCCTTGCACAGAAGAAATGGTCCATTTTTTCTTTTGTCTGCCGAGGCTATACCTTACATCAGCTGCTGTCTGGTTTTTCGGGAAATTAGAAAACCCTGACCGTGCATAAAAGATAAGCACGTTTTTACACGGGTTGAATGAATGCAGAAAAGTCTTGTAAGTTCCTGAGAATGATCTACGTCATCGATAGACGGATCTTCTGGGATTTACAGTTCATTTTACAAGTACTAGAGCAAACAAGCTGTTTGAATAACATGAGATAAAGAATATATTTTCTCTGTTCAATGACTGCTTTAAACTGGTTTGAGAGATTGTGGGCCAATAGAAACTAGTAGAACGCCAGGCTGAGCTTCCTCACAAACAGAAACACATGAGGGGCTCTATTACATTAACGCGAGGGGCAAAACCATTTGCACTGAACGTCGTATTACAATGTCCACGCAAAAAATGCACGTTAACGTCTACCGCGGGTGAACCTGCGCGAACGCTGCGCGAGCGTACTGTACTGCGTGCGTCCTATACTTAACATTGTGAGCGCAAATGCGTTTGTGCACTGGTACGCGGATGGTATTACAATCTATGCGCAGTTTTTAACGCACAGCGTTTACGCGCATAATTTTAACATCTTTAAAAAGCTGGTGGTAAAGGCAAATCTGAACGTCCTGGCCGAAACCAAATACACCAGCCCGAAAAAACAAAAATACAGCACAGTATAAATACATATTCTACACATAACCAAACAATAAAATTGATTGAGACGTTGTGCGGGTTTTTATTATTGCTGCAACATATATACTCAGATTGATTTTGGCAGGCGCAAAAACTGAATGGGAGACAATGGTGGTTCTTAATTCTGATTGGCTGAATCGCGTGAAAAAACAGTCCGCACATCGATTTCTACGCGCAGCGTTAATGTGCTGCGCGTCTTTTTTTACGCGTGTTATTTTTTGACCGATGAAAAAATGCGCTCGGATTGTAATACCAGCGTTAATTTACACGCGTTAACGGTTAATGCTTTGCGCACAAATTAACACGCTGCGCAAGCTTTTTTGCGCAAAGAATGTAATAGAGCCCGAGATATCCTGGTATCCCTGTGATTTAACCAGTGGTGCTGTAAGGTATTTACAGGATTGAGGATTTAATTTACTAGACCAGGGCTCAAAATTTCAAGTCCCAAGCTACTAACCAAGCCATAAGAGTTACTCGCCACCAGTTGCTCCACTTAACCCCTACCCAGCCCTTAACTCTGCCCCTAAACACACACCTTTAAATTATCTTATGAAATTACACTGATAAAAGGTTTTATTTAGAACAAAGTTACAAAAATAACAATAATACCCGGACATCAGACCCGATATGCAGGTGTACCCAGTCATCAGAGTCCAGGGTGAGCAGAGCGAGGAGGCAGGGAAGCTCCTCTCCCTGCCAGTGACAGAGATGAGCTGGGTCAGGTTAGGCAGCTGATCCCTGCCACCATGCAGCCTGAGGAAGGGGGGGGGGGCTGCACAGTGGCATCGCTGGAATACACAGCACAAAATAATTTATTGTGCTGCATGCGTGTGCATTTCCACTCGCGCTCACTTAATTTCCACTCACCAAATGTGAGTAGGCGAGTGGAAATTTTGAGCCCTGTACTAGACTGTTTATCAACAGCAGTAGGTGATGTGTGAGAGGCTGAACCTGAAGGACTCATGTCTTTTTTCAGCCTATGTAACTATGAAGGAGGACAAGGATGTCTATTGAGTTGTACACAATGGGATCTTTTGCAAAAGGTCAGACATTGAACCCAGTTTGAGTGAAATGCCCACATTGGTCAAAATATCCAACC
The DNA here is from genome assembly GCA_009667805.1 of Leptobrachium leishanense. Classification (NCBI taxonomy): domain Eukaryota; kingdom Metazoa; phylum Chordata; class Amphibia; order Anura; family Megophryidae; genus Leptobrachium; species Leptobrachium leishanense. The sequence goes on from CM019070.1 coordinate 47,631,456, forward strand.
TGGTGAGCTATCTTCAACGCATCTTCTTACTAGGATCAAGGGCTCAATTTAATTTGGCCCGATGGCCAAAATCAGGACCTTTTCTGGTTGATTTTTTTTTTGAGCCATTTTTTCGGTTTGGGAGATCTAAATGCTGGTTTACTGGTATTTCGATTCCCGATAAAACTTCGGGTCGAATATCGTCTCTCGCGGCTGTACTTTTCAATGGGAATTATCGTGTATATTGATTAATCTCCAATTTATCGGTCCGCCGATTTCTGGAAAAATTTCAAATGCTAAAGGTGTTGAAAGAAATGGATTTTCAGAAGGGAAACAGAGATAATTAGACTGAAATATGTTTTTAAACATTGGATATTTCTAATAGTCTTGTTTAAAGGCACAAATCTGTAGCATGCTGGCAGAAAAATAAACTTTTTGGCCGCATTACCATTTTTTTTTTTTTTTTTTTTTAAAACCAGCAGCATTTTTTCGAGTGAAGTAGCCGATATTTCAAAAACAATATCGGCCACAAGCAGCCAATATTTTTTATCGAGAAAAAAAAATAAGGCAGAAATAATTTAAAAATCAAGCCCCAGGTTGGATACCATATATGCTTCCCAGAATGTTTTATTGAAATACTTAATTTGCATACAAGTATAATGGCACTAGCATGTACCCAAAAATGCAATAACAGCACTGACTACAACGTCAGTACATTTACAGTACAGAGACTAGAGTAAAAGAGATTTCACCAACAGCATATTTTCTTCTCAGTATGAACAACAACAGAATAGAATTGGTGCAGAGAGTTTTTATTTTCCTATTCCGTGCCCTGTGAATAGGAATGAGGAATATGTGAATCCTATGTTCTTTTAAGTCATTGATAAGAAAAGTCAGTTATTCAGAGAGAACCGAAGTTTCAGCGAAATGGCTCTTGTGCGACCCCATTCGCCTGAGCCTGTGCAGGGTCGCATTGAGCTGTATCTGCGAGCGGCTTCAAAATATTCCAACACGGCTCGCGCGGAGTACAGACGTTAATAGCGAAATGCAAATGGAAACCAGTTGACCCAGTGTTTTTTGTTTGTGAGTTTAGTATCTGACCCGTCGTGTTTTATGAGGTCGTCTAATCATTATAAGAACGCGTGAAAATTTTAACATAAGTGACGTTATATTTAAAATGAATGTTTAAGGCTGGGGTCAGACCAGCGCACTTTTAACGTGCGTTCTGGCGCACATAATTACGGCCGCACTAGCAGCAGATGACGGGCAATGACGGCCAATATACGATGTACGGCCGCACAAAAGTCCGGCCGTGCAACGCAAGTGGAATTTGAACGCATTTTTCTGAGAACGCTGAACCGCTAGTACTGACGTACAGAGTGCGCAGCTGCGGCATAGCGGCGTGTTTGCGTGATTAGGAGATGTCAGACGCTGCTAATGTCCAGCCTACATAACGTCCAGACGCAAAAAGAGTTTTATTGACGATCCGTACAAAATCACGCCCGAAAATGCGCGTCGTCTGACCGTTTTTGCGCATTCCGTGAAAAAAAACGTCAATGCGTTCGGACGCACTTTTTCACGTTCGCGGGGAAAAATGCGTTCGTCTGACCCTAGCCTAAAACTCGGATCATTTTGTATTTACTTGAGACATTAAAGTCCCCTCTTTATGAAATAATGGTGGTTAATGCTGCATAAAAAAAAATGCAAGGAAAAACCCCAGTACAATCTCCTTCAAATCAGAAAGTAAATAATGCCACATAGCAGCAGCTGGTGATTCTGCAGACTTCCAGCTATGTAGTAAATGCGACTGGAACTGGTAAACTAATCTAATCAAGGAAACGCAGGTGCATTCCTCTCATAACTTAAGTCTCACATGTTCTATATTTTTCAATGTCACAGGTCATAACGGGATAAACATTCTGTATGTTGAAGAAATGTATACGTTAACCCTATAGGATTAAAAAAGAAGTACATAAACCTGATGCACCTCAAAAGCTGAACATTTATGACTTTCGTTGGTTTCCGGGACCGATTTTATTTAGGTATTTGCATGTCTCGGTTTTTTTTTTTATTAAGAAGAAAAACAAAGTACATCATTCATCAGTGGCGTTACTCAAATTCCATGCGATATGTTTCCAAAAAGCAAAAAAAAAAAGAAGGTAAAATAAAAATATTAATTATATATTTATTTATTTACAAAGAATTTTACCAGGAAAGATAAATCGAGATTTCTCTCGTTTTCTAGTATGTCCCGGGTTCAAGAACATTGAATTGTTACAGTTGTTACAGAAATACAAAGTAATAAAGGCAAGATATTAAAAACAAAACACAAATATACAGATTAACCCCTTAAGGACGGGAGTAATTTTACAACTTCGGCGCTCTTTCGGAAGTGAAGTTTGCTGAAGTTTTTGCTCATCATGTTTAAACACGGTTTTAAGGCACGTATTATTATACCACCCAGACAAATTATATATCGCTCTTTCCGGCAGACTCGGCAGATTAATAATATATTATACTTATATATAAACGTCATGTCCTGCCAGAATGCTATAACAATAAATGTAAAATAATTTGAATTTTCAATAAAATTTCAATCATCCACAGTGTGTAAAGTATTTTTTTTTCGCATTTTATTATCCGATCCTTTGTGGTTATATTCTATGGGGTAGACTTGGGAACCCATTTCTTATTTTTTTGGGGGGGGGAGAAATTACGTGATTTTAGCTAAACCCCCCAAAAAAATAATCATTGGTGAAGTATCATTGTTCACATTATAATTGAAATGTGAACAATAATGCTGCTTCAAAAAAAAAAGCACGTTTTTATTTTTTAATAATTTTTTTTATTATTTTTAACCAATTTCATTTTACTTTTATCATTGTCATGTTTGATATCGTTGGAAAGGCCATGCTCAGACCTTTCCAACGATATCAGGCATGACCCCCTAGCTGCCACCGATCAGGAGATAAATGGGTTCAAAGAACCCCCCTGTCTCCTCCATGGGATTTCCTTAGGAAATCCCTTTGCAGCCAGGGGCTTCCCCAGTTAACTGACATCGAGTCAGTTGACACGGGGGGGACCCAGAGGTGGGGGCTGCCATCCAAGATGGCGGCCCCCACCGGAAATAGGCCGCGATCGGGCACAAATTAGTGCCCAGTCGCGACCTGGCAACTAAGGGGTTAACCCCCATACATCGCTGGAAAGGTCAGGCTGTGACCGTTCCAGCGATGCTGGCCACAGCCTTCTAGCCCCCGGCGATGGGGAGATAGAGGGATCCAAAGGATCCCTCTCCTCCAGGCGCTTCCCCATGCTCCGGCGGGGGGTGCGCCAGCGCGATGACGTCAGTGCGCCGGGAGGCTATAAAAAACGCAGATCAGGCTTCATCGAAGCCAGATCTGCGTGGGAGCCGCCGGGGAAGTGAGTATAACCTCCGGCTGGGCTCCTAACGCCGAGGACGTTCCATACTGTCATGCGGCGTTAAAGCCCGCCAAATGCAGGATGGCATGGAACGTCCTGCGGCGTTAAGGGGTTAACACAGAATATATGTAGGAAATATAGTCATTATGTTACATGTTTAGAGGTGCATTCTGTATGGAGGTATGTTAATAGAGAGCTCTTGAATGACTTAAGACTGGGGCAGGACTTGATGGAGTCAGGGATGGGGCTGGCGGGTGATAGAGCAGAGGGTAGGATGGGAGTGAAGTGCGTATTGCACAGCAGAGACCTTCTTTGTTCAACTAAGTATCAAACACACAACACCAATATATATCTCCTATAAACTGTAATATTTACCGCAGTTCCTGCAAATATCCAGTGTTCTCTTTAACCGCTGGGCCTCACCCAGACCGGGAAGTGGCTCAACCAATCAGAACCTCTGCATTCTATTCACTGAAGTCTTAGTACCCAGTCCCTGGCAAGCAGACACAGCAGTAATTCAGCTCATCGTTAAATAAATAAAATTTTAAGGATCACCTTGGGGAAAAGCAGACTGAATCCTGCAACCACTGAGCAGCAAATCATATCACCTGTGCTGTGCTTCAGAAAGCTGGAAAACCTGGCCTGGTTGGGGGTCCCGAGGAGAGGTTTGAGAAACACTGGTATAGACCAACTAGACCTGGGCCTAGGATTGCATATTCAGGAAGCATTTACTTTGCTCGTTTTAAATTTATTTTTTATTGGCACAAATAGCTCTGATAGATTGTGAATATTTGTCTCGATTTCTTGTTTTTGTTCCCATTACTATATATTTGACAACAGGTGGGGGAGGAGCAAGATTTAAGCGCCTAAATTCAGCCCTGCGCTCTCTGTCTTTATATCGCGAGCAGTGTATGAAATAATGATTAACACCTTTTTTATTAAATAAAATCAGACCAGGATCAAGGTCAACTTCAAAGAAAAACTGAAACATAATTTCCATACTTTCACACAGCTAGAATGTGGAACTGTAAGGCTAGGTTCAGACGAACGCATTTTTCATGTTGTCCGTGAAAAAGTGCGTTCGAACGAATGGACGTATTTTTTCACGGAATACGCGATAGCGGTCATACGATGCGCAGTTGGCCTATTAACAACCTGGAAAGCGAACATATGAGGGCTGGAATCTCTCGAAGAATGTGAGTCTTTTTTTCTGCTATCTCTTTACAATATATGTATATTGTTTATGTTGAACATACAGTGTTGCACTATGTTTTTTCTACGTCTTTTTCTCCTTTTGAGGTATCCACTCTACCAGCTGAATACATATCTTCAGACAGAAGAAAGAACCTCTACATATAGACAATTATTTTCCTTCACAGAACTTTTTGCCACCATTCATCAATGTATGTATCATTGACTGTATATGCCATATGGTTTAGCGGTTAACCTATCTGGTATTCCGTGACCACTTTACCAACGTATATACCTCTCCCTCCATTCCTCCCTGTGTTTATTTCCCTTGAGAACGTGAAGACGCGCACCCTGACCACTTTAGGCTGGGGTCAGACGAACGCAGTGCGAACGTGCGTTCAGCCGCACTTTATCACGGCCGTAGTAGCAACAAATGACGTCCAATGACGGCCAATATACGAAGTACGGCCACACGAAAGTTCGGCCGCACAACACAAGCGGCAAACGAACGCATTTTTTCGAGAATGTAGAACCGCTAGTACTGACGCAAGAGTACGCTGCGTCGGCATAGCGGCGTGTGTGCGTGATTAGGAGACGTCAGACGCTGCACATGTCCGGCCAACATCACATCCATTTGTTTTTAATAGCTCCATCAAAAATCACGGCCGTAATTGCACACCGTATGACCGCTATCGCGTCTTCCGTGAAAAAGTGCGTCAGGACGCATGGACGCACTTTTTTTGACGCTCGACGTGAAAAATGTGTTCGTCTGACCCTAGCCTAAGTTTTTTAAGTGATTATGCTGTGTGGCGTGCCCATCAGTTTCCTCTGCTAATACAAGCATCACCAGACAGTCGGCTGCCGTTCACCGATGATGTCAGCCTGCTTAGGCTGGGGTCAGATGAGTGTATTTGAAGAGCGGAAGGAACGTCCGTGAGAGTGGACGGAGAGGGCTGCTGCACGAACGTAGCAAGGCCGCTGTTGCGCGTTCAATTCGTGTGCGCACAACAGTGTGTAGCTGGCCTCGCCGCAGCGTCTCAGTGCTGCGACGGACCCCAGAAGGCATGTTAGTAGGGGCGCACATAGTGCGCTCGTCTGACGCCAGCCTTAGTGTGCTGACATCATCCTCTCAGAGTGCTCGCAATAGCAAGCATCCTAAGAGAACGCAGCCAAATTGGTTCTGCGCATTTGTGCAGCTTCAATCCATCTCTCTGCGCTGCCGCTATGGAATTCTACAACCAAAATGATACAAATTCCGAGTGATGTTCGATTTGCGCATCACACGCATTGCACCATGCGCCATAGATAAGCAAATTGCTTAAAAAAGCTGAGCGACGTTTTTATCTCGGAAGCTGTGAGCTAGGGAGGAGCAGTGCATTGTGAGGGAGAAAATTTGAATATTTTCTCCTGAAAAAAATAATAGCAATAACAACATTATTGGGCAACATGCTGTTAGCAGCACCTGCCTAATTACTTGAAGGCATGGGGGGGGGGTAAATTTTATTAGGGTGCCCCCTTTAATATAAAGAGCTCACAAAATCATCTACTTCCCAGACTGCTCATACATATCCCATATTTTCTCTATTCCAAACATTTCAATTCATCCTCACTTGTCGTGTATTCACCCCACTTGACTCCACTTAGATTGTAAGCTCTTTTGAGCAAAGCGCTCCTTGCCTCTTATTCCTGTCTTGTTTGTTGAATCACATTCTTAAGTGGACGCTCAGAGTTGATTCCTGGAGTTTTATCCAAGATCCCCTACGCCATCACGATCCCTAATTCCTGTGTCTCCTCTCTCCACAGGTAGGCATTATCACCCATCATCCACAGACACCCACATCTCAACTGATCCCCTGCATACTTTTGCTGGTAGGCATTATCACCCATCACCCATCATCCACAGACACCCACATCTCAACTGAACCCCTGCATACTTTTGCTGGTAGGACCCCCATCACCCAGTATTCGCAGGCACCCACATTATAACGTTTCCTTGTTTTTTTTTCAGTTTTTTTTATTTATTTTTGTTTTTCTCCACCATTTGCTTTGCTAATTAGTATGTGAATCTCCTGCCCTATTGACACAGCCCATCCAGCTTCAGGTGTTTGCATTTAGGCTAGGGTCAGACTGAGGCAGTGCGAACGCGCGTTCTGGCGCACTTAATCACGGCCGTGCTAGCAGCAGATGCCGGGCAATGACGGCCAATATACGAAGTACGGTCGCACAAAAGTCCGGCTGCACAACGCAAGTGGAAAATGAACGCATTTTTTCGAGAACGTAAAACCACTAGTACTGACGTACAGAGTGCGCTGCGTCCGCTAGCGGCGTGTGTGCGTGATTAGGAGACGTCAGACGCTGCTAATGTCCGGCCAACATAACGTCCAGATGCAAGAAGTGTTTTATTGACGATCCGTACAAAATCACGGATGAAACTGCGCATAGTATGACCGCTATTGCGTATTCCGTGAAAAAATACGTCCATTCTTCGAACGCACATTTTCACGGACAACGTGAAAAATGCGTTAGTCTGACCCTAGCCTTAGGCAGTTGAAAAGTAATCAGTCCGCCCTTTATAACATTTAAGACCAGCTCCACTGAGCCTTGGCTCTTGTGAAATCCCCAAGTGGCATTCTTAAGTGGACGCTCAGAGTTGATTCCTGGAGTTGAAGGAACTGCAAGGCCCAATTTTACTCTGAGTAAACGCACGTCTATATCATGCTTTCTCTCACGCTTCTGCTCCTTTACTTCTACCTTTCTCCTTAAATGGAACTCCTGCCCCTCTACCACCGACCCCTACACTATCTGCATCTCTCCCTCCCTCCTCTCGTCCCACATGATGGCCTCACATGAGCTCCTTTGTTTCCTCAGAACATGGTCTCCCTCTAACTCTCGTGCTGCCAATGTCTCCCACAAATCCCATTCCCACCTTCTCTTTCTCACCCTCCTGCTGTTACTCTATTCAGGTGACATATCCCCTAACCCTGGCCCCACAACACATCCAATACTTCCCTCTCATCCTATCTCCATCGCACATAAATCACCTCCCTGCAAGCCCAGCAACCTCATTCCCATAATCCCTCAGCGCCTGTCCTCTTTCTCCTGTGCCCTCTGGAACGCTCGCTCTGTGTGCAACAAACTCACAGCCGTCCATGACCTCTTCCTTTCAAACTCCTTCAACCTCCTAGCTTTAACTGAAACCTGGCTAACTCCCTCTGACACGGCCTCCGTTGCTGCTCTCACATGGAGGTCTACACTTGAGCCATACCCCCAGACCGGGTGAGAGAAATGGTGGCGGGGTCGGAATCCTGCTCTCTCCCACCTGTACCTACCAGCATCTCCCTCCACCCCCATCCCTCTCCTTCTCCTCCTTCGAGACACACTGCATCCGCCTGTTCTCTCCTCTGGCTCTCAGGGTGGCAGTCATCTACAGCCCACCGGGACCAACCTCCCAGTTCTTTGACCACTTTGCTACCTGGCTTTCTCACTTCCTGTCTTCTAATCTTCCATGCCTAATTCTCGGACTTCAACATTCCCATTGATGATCCTTCCGCCCCTGCTGCCTCCAAACTTCTTTCACTCACGTCCTCCCTTGGACTCACACAATCCTCCCTCCTCCCTACCCACCGCGATGGTCACGCTATTGACCTTGTCTTTTCCAACCTCTGCTCCATTTCTGAGTTCAACTGTCGCCCTTTCCCCATCTCTGACCACCACCTTCTCTCTTTCAACCTATCTGGACTTCCTAAACACCCTGCTCCCCCACCCCGCACACACACTCGCAGAAATCGACATGCTGTGGACCCCCATCAATTCTCCAACCTACTTCACCACCTCCCTCATACCTCATCCTTCACCTGCCCTGATGCTGCCACTAATCACTACAACACTACTCTTATCTCTGCTCTAGACACTCTTGCTCCTCTTCCACTCTGTAAGGCCCCACGCCGCCAGCTTCAGCCCTGGCACACCCTCCAGACACGCTACCTGCAAAGATGCTCCCGCACTGCAGAGCGTGCCTGGAGGAAATCCCGCTCTGAAGCTGATTTTGTTCACTTCAAGTTTATTCTCCAGTCATACACCTCTGCCCTCCACCTGGCCAAACAATCCTTCTTCTCATCTCTTATATCTACGCTGTCCTCCAACCCTAAACGGCTCTGGTCCACCTTCAACACCCTTCTCTACCCACCTGCACCTCCCCCCACAGCTGCCTTCAGCGCTCAAGACCTGGCAGACTACTTCCTCAGTAAAACTCTAAATATCAGAAGCAACATCCCAACACAAGATAGTTATCTGCCACCTCCACTCCCAGAGGTCCCCTCTGCCACCCTCTGTTGCTTCCTCCCAGCCACTGAGGAGGAAGTCAATTCCTTATTGTCCTCCTCACATCTCACCACATGCCCGCTCGACCCCATTCCCTCACATCTAATTCCTCCCCTCTCCTCCTCCCTCACCCCTGCTCTCACACACATCTTCAACCTATCTCTCTCCACTGGCTCCTTTCCATCCGCCTTCAAACACGCGCTAGTTACCCCTTTACTAAAGAAACCATCCCTCGATCCCAACTCTCCATCCAACTACCGCCCTGTATCCCTGCTTCCCTTCACATCAAAGCTCTTAGAAAAACTAGTCTTGAACCGCCTCTCCCTCTTCCTGTCCTCCAATTCCCTACTTGACCCCCTGCAATCTGGCTTCCGTCCCCTACACTCAACTGAAACTGCCCTCACCAAAGTCACCAACGACCTCGTAACTGCTAAAAAATACGGCCACTATTCTATTCTCATCCTGCTCGACCTCTCGGCTGCTTTTGACACTTTTGACCACCCCCTCCTTCTACAGACCCTCAACTCTCTGGGTCTCGGTGACACTGCACTCGCTTGGGTCGAATCCTATTTATCCAACAGGTCCTTCTGTGTGTCCTTTGCTGGAAACTCCTCCTCCTCATTGCCTCTATCTGTTGGTGTACCTCAAGGCTCTGTCCTTGGTCCTCTGCTCTTTTCCATCTACACCTCCTCCCTGGGCAAAATCAACAGCTTTGGCTTCAATTACCACCTCTACGCTGATGACACTCAGATCTACCTCTCTACCCCTGATCTCTCTCCCCCTGTCCTTTCAAAAGTCAGTGACTGTTTATCTGGCATCTCCTCCTGGATGGCCTCCCACCACCTAAAGATCAACATGTCAAAGACTGAACTCCTACTTATTCCTCCCTCCAATGCCTCCCCACCTCCTGACTTCTCTATCACGGTGGAGGGTATCACCATCTCCCCATCAAACCAAGTTCGCTGTCTTGGAGTTACACTTGACTCTGCTCTTTCCTTCATCCCCCACATCAAGTCTCTTTCCTCCTCCTGCCGATACCAACTGCGTAATATTTCCAGAATTCGGCCATTTCTTACCGCTGTCACCACAAAACAACTCATACACGCCCTGGTAATCTCCCGACTCGACTATTGCAATAATCTCTTATCTGGCCTCCCTCTGTCCCGCCTCTCCCCCCTACAATCCATCCTGAACGCCTCCGCCAGGCTAATTCACCTCACCCGCCGCTCTGTCTCTGCCGCTCCCCTCTGCGAGTCCCTTCACTGGCTCCCCATCCACTGCAGAATTAAAGTTCAAAATCCTTATCCTTACCTACAAAACCCTCACTAACTCAGCTCCCCACTACCTGTCCTCACTAATCACCAGATACACCCCGCCCGCTCCCTAAGGTCAACAGTGACCTGCGCCTAGCTCTCCCCGCATCACCTCTTCCCATGATAGACTGCAGGACTTCACACACGCAGCCCCCATTCTCTGGAACGCTCTCCCTCGTACTGTCAGACTTTCCCCTAACTTCTCTTCCTTCAAACGCCACCTAGGACATACTTGAAAATGAGAGAAATCTCAATGTATCCTTCCTGGTAAAATCCTTTCTCAAAAAAAATAAAAAAAATTGATTTTTAGTTTTGTGAAATGGTTGACGCTGAAATATTGGCACATTACAACGCTACAGATCTTGTTAGTGCTTTATAAGTACCTGTAACTGTTAATGAGTGCAACTGACAATAATTATTTTTTTAGGCTGACAATGTCTCAACAGTGGATATATTCATTACCCTGATTATAAGGCCCTAATCTCCCAATCCGTGCCAGCGTACTTAGAAAAAAGAAAACGTGATGCAAATCTGAACTGGCATTGGACATACTTGAAAACGAGAGAAATCTCAATGTATCTTTCCTGGTAAAATACTTTGCAAATAAATAAATAAATAAAGAAGGGGAGCATACGTGCCAAGTACCCTTTCTGGTCTGATGGGAAGCAAGATCTCTGTGGTTGCAGCCAGAGCCATAAATTGACTATAACATATTGAACAAATTACTACAGAGAAGATTTTTTTATGCTCTTTTTTTTTTTTTTTTGCAAATCCCCCCTTTCCTTGGTTAAAAATAAATAAATCCATAGGTTATATGGAATTTCAAATACAACCCAACTCTTCCAGTTTTCAATAAAGAAAATCAGATTCCCTTATCAGAGATACACAGTCAGGGTTATTCAGAGAGAGGTGAAAACCAGGAGAATGACTGGAGAAGTGAAAATTTTAGGTCAAAATAGCCAAACCAGAAAAATTCTCCCATTTATCTCACTTTCCAAATCGGCTATTTTGACCTAGAATTTTCACTTCTCCAGTCATTCTCCTAGTTTTCACCTCTCTCTCTGAATAACCCTGAGTATGTGTTTGTCAATCGACAAGCCTACTACATTCCTTTTTGAGATATAAAGCTACTTGAAGTTGCAACAACCTTTCCTTATTAGGAATAAGCGGATTCATGTTACTTTAAGGCAGGAAGTAACTATTACAGCTGTTATGTGACAAAATGATTTTTCTACTGCATTTTCTTCCCCGTCAGGCGGTTGAAGGTGATATAACACTGCTTTTTACAGGTGCACATTGAATTGTGGCATAAGTGTTTGCTTACAGAAAAGTGACTGATGCAATCACAGCAGGCAAACAAATGTATAGTCCCCGGCATAGGCTTGCATATGTTGGTTTAAGACTACGAGGACCCTTGAGGGCCCTGCCCTTAATAACCTGCTTCCTCATGAGCCTGGAAGATTTCTAAAACAAATATTTAATTAGTAGATCAACTACGTCAGCGAGCGATACTAACACGTTTAGGAACAGGGTGAACAAACATTTAAAAAAATAAAAAAAATAGTGTGCAACTCTTATATAAAAACCGTGTGCATATACGAAAAGCAAGTGAGGTGACAACCTGAAAAGCGCCTAATGTGAGTGAAATAAAATAAAACGGAGCTTGCTGCTAATATGCCGTGGCGAGTTCCAGGGTTACCAGATCGGCCATGTTTTCCTGGACACAGGTAATTTAGGCTGGGGTCAGACCAGCGCACATTTAACGTGCGTTCTGGCGCACTTAATCACGGCCGCACTAGCAGCAAATGACGGGCAATGACAGCCAATATACGAAGTACGGCCGCACGAAAGTCCGGCTGCGCAACGCAAGTGGAAAATGAACGCATTTTTTCGAGAACGCAGAACCGCTAGTACGGACGTACAGAGTGCGCTGCGTCCACTAGCGGTGTGTGTGTGTGATTTGGAGACGTCAGACCCTGCTCATGTCCGGCCAACATAACGTCCAGACACCCAAAGTTTCCTGGTTTGGATCCGTAAAAAATCACGCACGAAAATGCGCATCGTATGACCGTTTTCGCGTATTCCGTGAAAAAATACGTCAATGCGTTCGGACGCTCTTTTTTACGTTCGCGTGTTAAATTGCTTTCGTTTGACCCTAGCCTTATTCATGCTAATCGGCAGCGCATTAAAAACACCACTCCGCAGCATGTATAATCCATACGTTGCAGGTAGGAAATAAAAAAGGAATCCCAGGTGACCTGACCACCTTGATTTCTTTCCTGGAGCATATGGATTATACATGTTGCAGGGCAGCACGTTTCCCGGAGCACCCCGCTGCGTGAATTAGTCATATGTGTCCAAGAAAACACGGCCGACCTGGCAACTCTAGTAGTGGCGACTCTAGGAGCAATATATAGGGGGGCATATAAGATACCACAGTCAAAACTGGGGGCACTAATAATTTTCACCATTAAATCATACCATGAAATAAACTAAATAATAAGTAATGGTACCTTTTTGTTGTACTAACGTGATCTTAAATTCAATATTTTATTCGCTGCAATTTGGCAGTTTTTGCCAACTTCTGATAACTGCTTCAGTGACTCCAAATTTCGGAAATTACAGTGACCATTCGCTTAATAGCGAATTCACCATATTTTGGGCAAAATGGATTCCCTGGAATGTGGCGAAAAGCAAAGGGTTTAAAGGTGAAAAGACCGTTTAGAGTCTAACTTCCATAATGACCCCTAAAACACCATAAACGCAGGGAAATACAATAAAGAAAACAGTGCGGCATGTAGCCTACCCATTAACCCCTAAAATGCCAGTAATCAAGGGAAAACATAAAATATATACACCGTGAGGCATGTAGCCTACCCATTAACCCCTAAAATGCCAGTAATCAAGGGAAAACATAAAATATATACACCGTGAGGCATGTAGCCTACCCATTAACCCCTAAAATACCACTAATCAAGCAAAACATGAAATATATACACTGTGATGCATGTAACTTACCCATTAACCCCTAAGGCTAGGGTCAGACGAACGCAGTGCAAACGCGCGTGCAGCCGCACTTAATCACGGCCATAGTAGCAGCAAATGACGGCCAATGCCGGGCAATACACGAAGTACGGCCGCACGAAAGTGCGGCCACGCAATGCAAGCGGCAAACGAACGCATTTTTTCGAGAATGTCAAACCGCTAGTACTGACGTACAGAGTGCGCTGCGTCCGCTAGCGGCGTGTGTGCATGATTAGGAGACGTCAGGCGCTGCTAATGTCCGGCCAACATAACATCCAGACGCAAAAAGGGTTTTATTGATGATCCGTACAAAATCACGCCCGAAAATGTTCATCATATGACCGCTATCGCGTATTCCGTGAAAAAATACGTCCATTTGTTCGAACGCACTTTTTCACGGACGACGCGAAAAATGCGTTCGTCTGACCCTAGCCTAAAATGACATTAATTAAGAATTTAATAAAATGTATAATGTGAAAGATGAAACCTTAAAATACAGCTGAACCAAGGGAAAAATTAAAGTAATACACAATGTGAGATATACAGGGTTACTCACAGAGCACTGAAATGTCACCGACATTTCGGTGCTCTTTCATTCCCCGCACTTTGGGGAATCAAATTCCCCAATCCTGTGGTGAATTCAGCATTCACCACACGATCCCCAAAGTGCAGGGAAAAGCCGCCGCAAATTTTTTTTAAAAAAAGAACACTGCAAAACCGCTGAAATTATCGGATCTGATAATTTCAACGGGTTCCGGCGGCTTATTGGATCAGATCTGATTCGATAAGCCGCAGGGAACCCGATGAAGTTATTGGATCGGATCGGATCCGATAAGCCGACGCAAACCTGCCGAACGTGTCTAGAAAAAGTCAACGATCCGACGAACACAGCGCCGACCAGCTGTCGGAAAAAGCCGACAAGCCAATGAGTGGGGTAAAAAAAATCAAAACAATTGAACGTGTCAAATTTGAAATTTGGTGGCAAGTTCGCCACTTAGTGAATAACCCCTTTGGAAAAATGACATAGCCAGCAACACTGAAGGATGAATGAAATTGCAAGAAGGTACCGCACTGCTCAGGGACAGGTATGACACTAGAGTATCATTGCTGAATTAAGGCCATCATGTGCCTGCTGTCCCAGCATTTTCAGCACCCATTGTGCTACTTCCCTTCTCTCCTCTCTCACCCCATTGTGCCTCTGCCCAATTTCTTTACATCAGAATTTTAGGGAAATAATCGGATACATTAAGACACAAAGTGAAAAATGTGTCCCACTCATAAGCTCCATTGGTTATCAGACACACGAGAAAAGAAAAAAGAGAAATGAAGAAAGACGGGAAAAATCTGGGGATGGAGGGACACAATGTGAGGGACTGAGACATAAGACGAGAGAAAAAGTTCTGATAGAATATATATATATATAGGCACACCACACAAATACACCGCTGCATTCACACAACACAGCACACAGACACACCGCTGCATTCACATGACACAACACACAGATACAACGTTGCATTCACACCAACACAACACACAGATACACCTCTGTATTCACTCGACAGAACACACAGATACACCTCTGTATTCACACGGACAAAACACACAGAAACACCGCTACATTCACACGACACAACACAGATACACTGCTGCATTCGCACCGACACAACACACAGATACACTGCTGCATTCACACAACACACAGATACACCGCTGCATTCGCACCAACACAACACACAGATACACTGCTGCATTCACACAACACAACACACAGATACACCGCTGCATTCACACAACACAACACACAGATACACCGCTGCATTCGCACCAACACAACACACAGATACACCGCTGCATTCACACGACACAAAACACAGATACACCGCTGCATTCACACGACACAACACACAGATACACCGCTGCATTCACACAACACAACACACAGATACACCGCTGCATTCACACAACACAACACACAGTACACCGCTGCATTCACACGACACAACACACAGGTACACCGCTGCATTCACACGACACAACACACAGATACACTGCTGCATTCACACGACACAACACACAGATACACCGCTGCATTCACACGACACGACACACAGGTACACCGCTGCATTCACACAACACAACACACAGATACACCGCTGCATTCACACAACACAACACACAGTACACCGCTGCATTCACACGACACAACACACAGGTACACCGCTGCATTCACACGACACAACACACAGATACACTGCTGCATTCACACGACACAACACACAGATACACCGCTGCATTCACACGACACGACACACAGGTACACCGCTGCATTCACACGACACAACACACAGATACACCGCTGCATTCACACGACACAACACAGGTACACCGCTGCATTCACACGACACGACACACAGATACACCGCTGCATTCACACGACACGACACACAGATACACCGCTGCATTCACACGACACGACACACAGGTACACCGCTGCATTCACACGACACGACACACAGATACACCGCTGCATTCACACGACACAACACACAGATACACCGCTGCATTCACACGACACAACACACAGATACACCGCTGCATTCACACGACACGACACACAGGTACACCGCTGCATTCACACGACACGACACACAGATACACCGCTGCATTCACACGACACAACACACAGATACACCGCTGCATTCACACGACACAACACACAGATACACCGCTGCATTCACACGACACACAGACAGTGGCGTCGTAACGTGGGGGCGGGGGGTGCGGCCCGCACCAGGTGACACCCGCCCTTAGGGTGACACCGTCACCCTAAGGGCTGGTGTTTCACCTTCTGCCGCCTGTTCGCTCCCTGCGAGCGTCCAAAGCATTCAGCTTCGGCGCTCGCCTGGAGGAAACACGTCACCAGCCAATCGCGGCTGGTCACGTGGCTCCCCCAGACGAGCGCCCAAGCTGCGCGCCGCCGGCTGCTCAGAAGGAGCGAACACGCGGCGGAGGTGAGCTGGGCCATATCCAGGAGGTGAGCTGGGCCATATCCAGGAGGTGAGCTGGGCCAAATCCATGGGGGCCTGGGGCATATCCATGAGGAGCTGGGGAAAATCCATGAGCCGCTGGGGCAAATCCATGAGGAGCTGGGGCAAATCCATGAGGAGCTGGGGCAAATTCATGAGGTGAGCTGGGGCAAATCCATGAGGTGAGCTGGGGCAAATCCATGAGGAGCTGGGGCAAATCCATGAGGTGAGCTGGGGCAAATCCATGAGGTGAGCTGGGGCAAATCCATGAGCCGCTGGGGCAAATCCATGAGGAGCTGGGGCAAATCTATGAGGAGCTGGGGCAAATCCATGAGGAGCTGGGGCAAATCCATGAGGTGCTGGGGCAAATCCATGAGGTGCTGGGGCAATATCCATGAGGTGAGCTGGGGCATATCCATGAGGTGAGCTGGGGCATATCCATGAGGAGCTGGGGCAAATCCATGAGCCGCTGGGGCAAATCCATGAGGATCTGGGGCAAATCCATGAGGTGCTGGGGCAATATCCATGAGGTGAGCTGGGGCATATCCATGAGGTGAGCTGGGGCATATCCATGAGGAGCTGGGGCAAATCCATGAGCCGCTGGGGCAAATCCATGAGGAGCTGGGGCAAATCCATGAGGTGCTGGGGCAATATCCATGAGGAGCTGGGGCATATCCATGAGCTGCTGGGGCATATCCATGAGCTGGGGCAAAATCCATGAGAGCAGCTGGGGCAATATCCATGAGCTGGGGCAATATCCATGTGCTGGGGCATATCCATGAGCTGGGGAATATCCATGAGCTGGGGCATATCCATGAGCTGGGGCAAAATCCATGAGAGCAGCTGGGGCAGTATATCCTTGAGCTGGGGCAGTATATCCTTGAGCTGGGACAATATCCATGAGCTGGGGAATATCCATGAGCTGGGGCATAGCCATGAGCTGGGGCAAAATCCATGAGAGCAGCTGGGGCAGTATATCCTTGAGCTGGGGCAATATCCATGTGCTGGGGAATATCCATGAGCTGGGGAATATCCATGAGCTGGGGCATATCCATAAGAGGAGCTGGGGCAAAATCAATGAGAGCAGCTGGAGCATTATCAATGAGAGCAGCTGGGGCATTATATGCATGAGAGGAGCTGGGGCAGTATATCCATGAGAGGAGCTGGGGCAATATCCATGAGAGGAGCTGGGGCAATATCCATGTGTGCTGGGGGCAGTATCCATGAGAGCTGGGGGCAATATCCATGTGTGAGCTGGTCTGGGGCAATATATCCATGTGTGAGCTGGTCTGGGGCAATATATCCATGTGTGAGCTGAGGCGCAATATATCCATATGTGAGCTGGGGCAATATATATCCATGGGTGAGCTGCTGGGGGCAATATATAACTGTGAACTGGGGCAATATATCCATATGTGAGCTGGGGCAATATATATCCATGGGTGAGCTGCTGGGGGCAATATATATCCAGAGCTGCTGGGGGCAATATATCCAGAGCTGCTGGGGGCAATATATATCCATGTGTGCTTTCACTGCCTTCGAACAGGCAACGTACTTGCTGGCAGTTGGCAAAAATTTGTGTGAGCATATGAGAGAGCTCCACAGCAATAAACGTCTCAGTAATGTGCGCTGTGTGTATGAGCATTCAGTGTTATATGGGAGTACTGATTTAGGAGTTAGAGTAGTTAAAAAAAAAATCCGTAAAACTCGGGGGGGGGGGGTGACACCATAAGTTACCGCACCGGGTGACACCAACCCTAGTGACGCCACTGCACACAGACAGTGGCGTAGCGTGGGGGGGGCTGGGGGGGCCGTGGCCCCGGGCGCAGTTTTGTTAGGGGCGCATTTGCGCCCCTAAAACTGGCCCGGGGGTTGAGGGGACGCAGATGCCGGGCAGCGCGGGAGCGCCTGCCCGGTCTTTAACAGTCCGTCCTGTTAGGTGATGCGGCTGCGCGGCGTGCGCAGCCGGTCACGTGGTCCGGCTAATCAGGTGGTACGGAGACTCTGTACCACCTGATTGGCCGGACCACGTGACCGGCTGCGCGGCATCACCTAACAGGACGGACTGTTAAAGACCGGGCAGGCGCTCCCGCGCTGCCCGGCATCTGCGTCCCCTCAACCCCCGCCGGAGCTGGGGCCTGGCCGCAATATCCAGGTAAGGGCTGGGGGCAAATCCATGAGATGGGGGCAAATCCATGAGATGGGGGCAAATCCATGAGTGAGCTGGGGGGCAAATCCATGAGATGGGGGCAAATCCATGAGTGAGCTGGGGGGCAAATCCATGAGATGGGGGCAAATCCATGAGTGAGCTGGGGGCAAATCCATGAGATGGGGGCAAATCCATGAGTGAGCTGGGGGGCAAATCCATGAGTGAGCTGGGGGGCAAATCCATGAGATGGGGGCAAATCCATGAGTGAGCTGGGGGGCAAATCCATGAGCTGGGGGGCAAATCCATGAGCTGGGGGCAAATCCATGAGCTGGGGGCAAATCCATGTGAGAGCTGGGGCAAATCCATGAGCTGGGGGCAAATCCATGTGTGAGCTGGGGGGCAAATCCATGAGCTGGGGGCAAATCCATGTGAGAGCTGGGGCAAATCCATGAGCTGGGGGCAAATCCATGTGTGAGCTGGGGGCAAATCCATGTGTGAGCTGGGGCAATATCGATAACGTCCACAGGTTGGGGGGGGCGCACAATTCTTTGCTGGCCCCGGGCGCTGACAACCCACGCTACGCCACTGCACACAGATACACCGCTGCATTGACACGACACACAGATACACCGCTGCATTCACACACAGGCTGGGTTATTGCTGTGTGTTACAATTCCAAAGCCAAAACAGTAGAATTGTGAGTAATAAGTCCCTTTATGAGATTCCGGAGCAGCTGAACTAAAGCCACAAAATCATCTCCTAATGAATGACCCCTTTAGAGCCTCCAGTGCGCAGGACACGTGACCCCCTCCAGTGCGCAGGACACGTGACTGGGCAGCGTAAACCTTTCTTTTCCCCAGATTTTTCATTTCAAGTTTCCAACTCAGCCACAGACCCCCCCGGGGGGCCGGGCCTGATGGAATCACCGGGCCAATCGACGGACAGCTTCCATTATGGACCCGCCTCTCTGGGTGGTTCTTCGCGCCGTGCCATTGGCTGATGCTATCCGTCAGGCCACGCCCGCCGCGCAATCCTCTGTTCGGACTAGAAGGTTCCGTCGGTGCCGGTACAGTCGCAGCTGAGGAGAGATTGATACGCAGTGACTGTGGGCTCCGATCTGTTACAGGAGGAAACCGCAGCCGCTATGGCCAACTTCAACAAGGGACCCGCCTACGGCCTCTCCGCCGAGGTCAAGAACAAGGTGAGCGCCCTGAGGGGGACCGTTACTCGGCGCCAGCATCCCGCATCCTCACTCTCCATCCTCCCGCGAGCGGGGGAGGGGCAGCAGGGGGTTCTGTGGGGGATTCCTGCCTCAAAGGCAAACCCCGTGTGTCACCGATATGTCTCCATATGGGCTGTGTAACAACCCTGCATCCAGCTCTGTGTCCGGGGGGCTGGAAGGGGGACAAACATCTGGATTTTACACCACAGACTCCCTGTGAACTCCATATACACCCGCCCCATCTATACACAGACTGTGCGTGTGTACATAATATATATATATATATATATATATATATATATACATGTAACTGTAAACGCTTCACACACACAAGTATTTATAAAGCGCCAACAAATTCCTTGGCGCTGTACAATGGGAGAGACAGAATAACAAATATACATACACATTACACACAGACCGGACCCTGCTCGAGCTATGGCTTTGGAGGAGTGTGTGTGTGTGTGTGTGTGTGTGTGTGTGTGTGTGTGTATATATATATTACACACACACTACCATACATAAAATCTGCCTATAGATGTAGGTGTGCAGAGGTATATATATATCCTAAATCGTGTGTGTAATCTGAGAGTATACGCACTCTTAAGATCTAATACTTTTTATAAATTTTAAAATAATGGTTTCAGCTTTCTATTGGAGATTTAGCTGAAACGTCATGATTTCTTTTTTGAGTGCTAGCTCTTTTTCCGTTCATGTCTCTTATCGGGGCTAAGCACCAGGAATCAATTGTTTTGCAAGTCTGAGTGCAGCGTCTTTTTATTTACTATATGCCTTTTTATATCTGTGTATATATTGGCATGTTTGGACAGCTTTACGCAGAAGAATAAGGTGTATGTACATAATACTTGTCTAAATGTATAGTCAAAATTGTTGCCGGATATATATATATTTATATCGCTTACACCTGTACACCAGGACATACTTGAAAACGAGAGAAATCTCAATGTATCCTTCCTCGTAAAATCCTTTTTAATAAATATTCACAAACTTGTATGTATACCTAATAATAGCCTCTGTAATTGTGTGCATGTGGATTTACAGTGTACATGTATGTATGTGTGTATAGAAATCAGTTTTTGGGGTTATTTTTTGTTTCTGATGTACAAATTTATTTCTCCTTCCATATATAAGGACTCTGCCCCACTGCTGTACATGTCCATCTTTCTATCCACGTGACTGTGTAATGTGTGTTTCCCTTGCATGTATGTTTTGTATAGTAAACCAGTGTTGGCCATTGTTCTCTCAATTCCTTTTTAAACCCAGAACTGTGTACCCCTGTCTTCACTGCTACGGTCCCCTCCCCCCTAAGCAGTTTGTATAGTTTCTATGTGTTGTGTAGCTGCAGAGCATTGTGTGCCCCCCTCTCCTCCCAGGGTTAAGGCAGCCCCTCTTTCCTCTCCTCCCAGACTAAGGCAGCCCTTCAGCTGATGTGGCAGGGTTGCTGACTGTATGTGTCTGCACTAACTGGACAGATTTCTTTTTATTGAAGTTACGGATTTCCTTCTCTACCTTCTACCATAAAAAGAAAGCGCTGGAAGGTGTCCCATTGACTGCTAATGGGGCAGGTCTTGTTTATTGTTTATCAATAAAACCCTTCTTCAGACTCATTTGGGCTATCTGCCAATGCACTTTGTATAAAAGTGTTCTAAAAATACAAACCATGTACTAGTCGTCTGTTTTTCTTCAGTTGTATAGCATTGCAAGAACTGCTGGTGCTTGTATAGATACAAGGTAACGACAATAATGTGTTTATTATAAAAGGTGATTTGAGGGAGAAAAAAAGTAATCTGGTAAATCCCAATAGGGTATCGTCCATCAATTTGAGTCAAATTGATTTTATTTTTTTCTTATTTTCGGGCAGGATTGACCATTCAAGTGCAGGACATGGTAAAGCAGTCTGTGAATATCAGTGTCTGGTAATGATTGCTAGCATTGGGGAAAAGTTGACCCTCAGAGTCCTGATGTAGTGTATAGGTTATCACAGAGAAAAAAACCCTGCAACCCATCAATAACTCAGCTGCTCCCTTGTCATTTATTGATTTCTCACAGGAAAGCTCCGTCTGTCTCACCGATGGACGCATAGCACCTTCAATTTAATTTCCTCCGGGCACTGAAACTCCAGGAGGATGGAGGTGTTGCCTTTCCTCCATGGTCTGGGAAAACGTGGGGTGGGGGGGGGGGTGAGACGGGACAATTTCTCTTTCCTCTTCTCATGGTTCTTTGGCCCATCCCCCATCAAATTCCTGGGGCATTACCTCATGGCTTCTGGGCAGGAGACCCATCCAATGGTGTGGGCTCTGCATACAGAATACTCATTGTCTGCCTCCGTAATCTCCAGCCAGGCTGCAGAACCACAAAGGCTCACTACTGCTGCTGGTTTTTACATTTCAATAACCCCTTCAGCTCTCATATTTTTTTTTATTTTTTTTTGTGCCCCCTACTTCCCCACACCCTTGTTGTGAAAGTTGTTTTAAGCGTTGGCTGTTGTCGGATGTTTCTCTCGCATAGTTAGCATAGAACTTCATTCCCAGTTATTTTCTGGGTTTCTATTGTATCCAGACTAACCGGTTTGCTGAATGAACCACATAGGGAATCCACAAGGTAGAGGAAGGGAGTATATTTAAAAGGAAACAAAATAGCAAAACAAGAGGACATAGTCTTAGATTAGAGGGGCAAAGGTTTAAAAGTAACATCAGGAAGCATTATTTTACTGAGAGGGTGGTGGATACATGGAACAGTCTTCCAGTAGAAGTGGTTAGAGGCCAAAACAGTAATTGAATTTAAGCAAGCATGGGATAGGCATAAGGCTATCCTAAACAAAAGATAAATCCAGGTAAAGTATCCATGTAATTAGATGGGCCGAAGGGTTCTTATCTGCCGACATTTTTCTATGTTTCTATGAACAGACTGTCACATCCCTGCTGAGTTCTCAAGGGCACTTTAAAAGGACGATATTGCCGTGCGCAGGGACATATACTGTAAATCTTCTTTGGAAAACCAATCCATGCGTTAATTAATGCCCGTGCTATCCTTTGTTTTCAGGTTTTGATGCCTTTTTTTTATTTTTCCTTTTTCTGCAATTGTTTAGAGGATAATACAAGCAGCCCTTAGTAATACTAAATTCCTTTCAGCATACAATGGTATTTGGGATCGAATGCAGGTGACTTATTGTTTTGTAAATGTTTGGGCTGAATACTATTGAAAGGGGTGGAAACAAGACTAGATTGATTTTCTTAATCTTTAATATTTTTATGATTGCAGAAGTCGGAATACATTTGACTTTCTAAATGATCTCTTCTAAGGTGTGTCTCTCAAATCATGGATCATATAAGTTTACATCCTGCCTTTGTTTCATGCAAACCTATGTATAAGATTTTGCCTAAAGTTTTTTTTTTTTAAAAAAATAAATAAAAAATAAATAATTGCTATGCCACAAGACAGGCTCAACATATTCCCAACACTGCAGATAGGCAAGGTTAAACAAGGGAATGCAATTAATGGGTGCGCTGAATATGCTTCTCTAAACTAATGGCAGTTTATGGGTTTCTTGAAACACTAGAGACGGAATTACAAACTTGATGCGGTTTTATTTAGAGATGCTGTTTCCTAGACGTTTTTGTGCAGAACACACACATTTTGTTCAGTGTTTCATTATTGCCAGAACAAACCTTAACTGCACCTCCTTCGGATCTAGTGTGTAATGTGGAGGTAGCTTCATGCTTCCCAGAAATACTGTACAGCATCATCTACAGGAAAACGACCTGGATGAGATCTGTTCTCATCATTACTGGGGGGGAGGAAACGACTCTGCATGACTTAGTGTTCTGTACTTTCCATTCACAAGCTCAAGTGATACTTTCCCATTTTCTGTGTTTTCTACACTTTTTTTATTTTTAAAACTAATGTACAATCTACTTGGTTTGATTTTGTTTTTCTTCTCAAAGGAATTTTAAGCTTAATCATACAAAAATGTGTTTGGCGTGGTTCTTTTTCTTCACTCTTCAGTCCAATGAGTGTTGGCGCTTTGAAGAAAATGTTACATGCAAGATGCATACCACTTTATCCACGCTCACAACTAACTGTTGAGGCGTTTTTTTATTTTTATTATTCTCTATGCTGCAGCAGTGCCTGAAAGCAACTTCTGATTACCTAGGAGGGCAATCTGAGAGCATATCTGATCACACTTAAAGTGCATAGTTCCATAAGCAACATATAAATGGCAATAGGCACAGTGTGTGTAGCCAGAGCGGACCAGATAATAGCATTCAATGTTCATGAATTCTCACTGTGTGGGCATATAGATCTGCCAGAACATATCAGTGAGCATCAATATCACCATCATGAGGATGTGGGACTCTTCAGGCCAATGACTCTCAATGTGCTCCACCAGACATGGAGAACCTGTGACATTTGTGTGCGGAATTAATCCCTTTACAGCTAGATCCTTTCACCCCTCTGTGCTGAGCTAATTTTTACAGTTTGTGCACATCATGTTTAAATGCAAATTTTTAAAGTCACGTTTTATTATACGACCCAGACAAGTTATTTATCCTTTTTTTCGGCAGATTCATATCATTCACTATATAGCATTCTGGCAGGACATGATGTATACATAACAAAAAATGAATTTCCAATAATCTATAGCAGGGCTTAAAATTTCAAGTCCCGAGCTACTAGTCAGGCCTTAAGAGTTACTCGCCACCAGTTGCCCCACCTCATCTGCCCTTAACTCCACCCCTAAACACACCCTCCTAAATTTATCGTATGAAATTACACTGTTTAATGTGCAGAATAAAGTTACAAAAATAAATAACATTAATACCCAGACATCAGACCCCTAGATGCACACATACCTAGATTTCACACCCCAGATACATGCATACCCACACATCAGGCCTCAGATACTAGTTAAGTGACCCTGAGTGGAAATGGACACAGGCAGCATGAATAATTATATTGCGCTGTTTGTGCTACCTATTCCGGCGGTGGCTTAAAGAAGAAAACACTGTCGCTGCCTGTGCATTTCCACTCGCCCTCACTTAATTTCCACTTGCCAAATGCGAGTGGAAATCTTGAGCCCTGATCTATAGCATGTAAAATAAATTTTTTCACATTTTATCATCCGAGCCTCCGGTTATATATTCTATGGGGTACGCTTGTTAAAAAAATTAGAAATGGGAACATGTTACTTTAATTCTGAGAAATTACAGGATTTTAGCTAAAACCAAAAAAATCTTTAGTGCAGCATCATTGTTTACATTATAATTGAAATGGGAACAATAGTGCTGCATTAATAAGTTAGATATATATCGATTTATATAAATCTATAATCTCTCTTTTATTTACTTGTAACATGGTCAATATGATGCTCTGGGCGCCACCGATCTGGAGATGGGGGGGTCCTTTGGCAACTAGGGGGTTAACTGCCCAACTGACATCATCGTGCATATGGTGACGTCAGTCAGTAGGGTTCCCAGAGGGTTGACTGACATATGTTAGCCTTGTCTGCGAGAGGACCGCAATAATAGTGCTAGTAATAGTTATTGTTGTTTTTTATTTAATCCAGGCCAAAGACCCCCCCCCCCCCCCCTTTCAGGCTCTCTCCCAGCATTGTCGAGGGGATGCCTGAAAATGATGTCAGTGCATGGGGAGGGGTTTAGGCTAGGGTCAAACGAAAGCATTTTTACACGCGAACATAAAAAAGTGCGTCCGAACGCATTGATGTATTTTTTCACGGAATATGCGAAAACGGTCATACGATGCGCATTATCGTGCGTGATGTTTTACGAATCCAAACCAGGAAACTTTTTGCGTCTGGACGTTATGTTGGCCGGACATGAGCAGGGTCTGACGTCTCCAAATCACGCACACACACCGCTAGCGGGCGCAGCGCACTCTGTACGTCCGTTCTAGCGGTTCTGCGTTCTCGAAAAAATGCGTTCATTTTCCACTTGCGTTGCGCGGCTGGACTTTCGTGCGACCGTACTTCGTATATTGGCTGTCATTGCCCGTCATTTGCTGCTAGTGCGGCCGTGATTAAGTGCGCCAGAACGCACGTTAAAAATGCGCTGGTCTGACCCCAGCCTTAAAGCTGGGTCTGACTTCAAGGAAGTCAGGCCACCGCGGGAGGGGAGAGAGACCCCCCCTCATTGGCAGGTGACCTGTGGGGAACATCCTCCATGTATAGTAGGGAATCCCCATGATGTTCCCCACACGTCTGCATCCAAGGGGTTAAACGTGATTTGAAGTAATGTTTTATTGTGGGACCCAGATAAATTTATAGTCAGGTCCAGAAATATTGGGACATCAACACAATTCCAACATCTTTGGCTCTATACACCACCACAATGGAGTTGGAATGAAAACAAAACACAATGTGCTTTAACTGCAGACTGTCAGCTTTAATTTTGAGGGTATATACATCCAACTCGGGTGAACGGTGTAGGACTTACAGCAGTTTGCAGATGTGCCTCCCACTTGTTAAGGGACCAAAAGGTAATGGGACAGAATAATAATCCTAAATCAAACTTTCCCTTCTTAATACTTGATTGGAAATCCTTTGCAGTCAATCACAGCCTGAAGTCTGGAACGCATAGACATCACCAGACGCTGGGTTTCATCCCTGGTGATGCTCTGCCAGGCCTCTACTGCAACTGTCTTCAGTTCCTGCTTGTTCTTGGGACATTTTCCCTTCAGTTTTGTCTTCAGCAAGTGAAATGCATGTTCAATGGGATTCAGGTCTGGTGATTGACTTGGCCATTGCATAACATTCCACTTCTGTCCCTTCAAAAACACTTTGGTTGCTTTTGCAGTATGCTTTGGGTCATTGTCCATCTGCACTGTGAAGCGCCGGCCAATGAGTTCTGCAGCATTTGGCTGAATGTGAGCAGATAATATTGCCCGAAACACTTCAGAATTCATCCTACTGCTTTTGTCAGCAGTCACATCAATAAATACAAGAGAACCAGTTCCATTGGCAGCCATACATGCCCACGCCATGACACTACCACCACCATGCTTCACTGATGAGGTGGTATGCTTAGGATCATGAGCAGTTCCTTTCCATCTCCATACTCTTCTCTTCCCATCACTCTGGTACAAGTTGATCTTGGTCTCCTCTGTCCATAGGATCTTGTTCCAGAACTGGAAGGCTTTGTTAGGTGTTTGGCAAACTCTAATCTGGCCTTCCTGTTTTTGAGGCTCACCAATGGTTTACATCTTGTGGTGAACCCTCTGTATTCACTCTGAAGTCGTCTCTTGTTGACTTTGACACACATACACCTACCTCCTGGAGAGTGTTCTTGATCTGGCCAACTGTTGTGAAGGGTGTTTTCTTCACCAGGGAAAGAATTCTTCGGTCATCCACCAGTTGTTTTCCGTGGTCTCCCGGGTCTTTTGGTGTTGCTGAGCTCACCGGTGCGTTCCTTCTATTTGAGAATGTTCCAGTTGTTTTGGCCACACCTAATGTTCTTGCTATCTCTCTGATGGGTTTGTTTTGTTTCTTCAGCCTAATGATGGCTTGCTTCACTGATGGTGACAGCTCTTTGGATCTCCTCTTGAGAGTTGACAGCAACAGATTCCAAATGCAAATAGCACACTTGAAATGAACTCTGGGCCTTTTATCTGTACATTGTAATTGGGGTAATGAGGGAATATCACACACCTGGCCATGGAACAGCTGAGAAGCCAATTGTCCCATTACCTTTGGTCCCTTAACAAGTGGGAGGCACATCTGCAAACTGCTGTAAGTCCTACACCGTTCACCTGAGTTGGATGTACATACCCTCAAATTAAAGCTGACAGTCTGCAGTTAAAGCA
Organism: Leptobrachium leishanense; assembly: GCA_009667805.1. Classification (NCBI taxonomy): domain Eukaryota; kingdom Metazoa; phylum Chordata; class Amphibia; order Anura; family Megophryidae; genus Leptobrachium; species Leptobrachium leishanense. The sequence goes on from CM019070.1 coordinate 47,658,939, forward strand.
CATTGTGTTTGTTTCATTCCAACTCCATTGTGGTGGTGTATAGAGCCAAAGATGTTAGAATTGTGTCGATGTCCCAATATTTCTGGACCTGACTGTGTATACTTATTTTCAGCAGATTCGTACTCTATATCATATCAGAATGTTGTTTAAAATGTAAGTTTCCATTCAGATTTCAGTCATTTTTACAGCTTCTAAATTATTTTTTTTCCATTTTTATATTCTAATACATGAAAAGCAGGCATTGCCACTTCTTTTAGAACACAATTTTTGGTTTTCCCAGATCTTATGTTAAAATTTTACATAGGCCTGACACCTTGACGGGCTCACTGGCAGACTTGACGGCCTTCACACCCGACCTAGCAGAGCAGACTATATGAAGGGGGGGCTCTAGATGGGGACCCCAGATGCCGACCACGGTTGTTTGTTTCCCGGCTGGGGGACGACAGGCCCGCCACTAAGAGGGAGCTGAGCTTGCAGTGTTTTCAGTCTCAGGCGCACCTCCTGCAGAGGACCTTGGAGGTTGCCCCCCTGGTGGACAGCCTGAGGAGACGCCACCCAATCCTATGGATGCACCGATTGTTGGTGGCTCCCGAGATGAGTGGCGGGGCTCTGGAGAGGTGGGGATACTGATAAAGCGCATGGCGGCGCCTGCCCAGAAGGTAGCAGGGAGCAGAATGTCGGTTTCAAAATGACCTGGTAAAGTGAAGATGGCCCATTATTCGACTCCCGTGTGTTTTTATGGGGATGCTGCACCATCCCTTCTCTCTCCCTTGGATATGAGGTGCGGTGCCAATCTCCTGGCGTCGGCCATAATTTCATGGTGGTTTGACTCTGGCCCGTGGAGCTGGTGGGACCCTCTACAGACTGCCTGACAGGCGGGCCCATTGCCCTCTGTGTTTTCTCAGAGGGACTCTGTGCCTTACCCCCCCCCCCCATATGGATTCTGGCTGAATTGGTTTGCCCTGCAACTGAGGGGGGGGGGGTCCCTGCCTGATCTCCCCACTCCGCCCTCAATGTATTCCCCCCCCCCCCCCTACCCCCAGCGGTTCTGTTTGCCTTCCCTTGCCACCCCCCCACCTGCTGCTGTGCGGACCCTTTTGTTACCACGGCCTCTTTCTTTTTCTTGCTGTAATCCCCATTTTCCTGTTTTTAATTTCCACCAACCCCCCCCCCCCCCGTGTTGATACCACCCTCCATTCGTCTGTTTTTGTTTGTTGGGACTCAATGACCTTTTCTTTCATCGGCGGACTTTTTTTTGGCTTATCGGATTGTACTGGAGGCCTCGCTCTTCCCATATTTTTATTTGTTGCTCACCAACTTGTACTGCGGACTCCCCTATTTTGGAGATTAAGGGCAACCTCGGGTGTGCCATTATGGCAGCCACCATAGCAGAGGCCTGCCATATCTGGCCTTGTGACCTGCACATTTCCGAGGTACCTTGAATTTCCAGGAGTGAGCCAGGAAGGTCACACATCCATCTTTTCCACCTCCTCCCCCCCCCTCAGTTTTGGAGCACTTTGTGGTGTGTGGGTCCCCCCACCCCCTCCTGTTACAGAATTCTCCTACCACACTTCAGTATTTGTGTTGCTTTAGTTCTTATATACCCTTTCCTTTGAGGCTTGGCCCTGCGTGGCTGCTATATTGTCAGGTTTGTTTCTTGATGACACTCTTCTATAATTGTCAAGTCACACATTTTTCTTGTTTACATGGGCATGTTTGATGTGAAAGGACAGGCTTTGACCTGCCCAGATACTTAACCATGTGGGGTGTTTAAAATGGAGAGAGTGGTTGACAGGACCCCTATGTTTTGGATGAAACGGTGTATAATTTTCACCCTGCATCTCCATGGTTGTCTTGGCTTGGCAAATGAAAAGGTGAGCTAATGCATCAACATGATTGAAAAGCAGACAATGCTGCTGGTTTAGAATAAAAATGTAATTCTTATTGTAAAGACCAGACTGTTCTTTTCAAAGGCATCCCACTTGTCTGAACTCTGCCTCACGGTTATTTAATGATTATGCATTATACATAACTTAGGTTTTTTTTCATCGTTTTCACACACTAGTTGTTAGGTTTGTGATTTTGCAGTGTGACAAATGGGTCACTGACTAGATTGTAAGCCCTTCAGCAGGGTCCCCTTTCCTACTGTTCCGTGTGTTTAACGTATGTTTGTTGTTCTGCCTCCCATTGTACAGTGCTACGGAACTTGTTAGCGCTTTATAAAAATTTGTAGTTGATTCTAATAAAGATGAGGATTTTAATTTTGTATATATTTAATTTGTATATACATTGCATATGTGAGACTAATGGTCTCGTTTGTACTGGAAACTCCTGTAATTGCAGAATAGAGTCCCAATTTACGGAGCCACTTTGATCTTTAACAGTTCTAAAATGGTAATGTATCATTCAAGGTAATGTATCATTGGATACTGCTATCTGAACTGAAACTCTAAGGCACACGAGGCGTTTTTTTAGTGTACACTAACGAGCCTAAAAACGACTCACCCGTGCGTTTACAAATGACGGAAGAGATGGTAGAGGCCAGACGATGTGTTATTTTTGTCGTAAAAAAACTGAATTTGAGTTGAATGAAGGAAAAAAAAGCTGTTCAAGTGCGCTTGTGTGCTACAGTTGACACCCGACGTGACGTCAATGCTAGCGCAACAGCCTTGGTGTTTACAAGACTGACGTTATTCGTGTGGTCTTCGCGTTAGGCGTAATTATATGCTGCAACGCGCGTTAGTGCGCACAAAAAAAAGCCTTGTGTGCACCCGGCCTAAGAATTACAAACCGTAAAGTTTTTGTTTTAATAGTGCATTGTGGGCAAAGGGGATTAGTCACCCTGCCCCTCTAGTGTCTAGAAGTAGGTGTTGCTTTAGGCTGGAGTCAGACGAGTGTTTTCAAGAGCGGAAGTAACGTCTGAGTGGATGTTCCTTCCACTCTGACGCCAGTCTGACTACCTCGTTGAGCGCAGTTAGTTCGCTCAGCGCTGCAAGGCTCGATCTTCCTATGGAGGATCACGCTTTGCAGCCCCGTCCAACGCGCGTCTAGCGTTTCGACGGAGGCTTTCTGCACATCCGCTTGTAGCGCGCGCAATTCATGCATTCGCTACAGCATGTGAGTGGCCCCGTTGAAGCAGCACAGCGCTACAACGGACGTGGGAGGAATGTCAGTACGGGTGCACCTAGTGCGCTCATCTGACCCCCGGTCTTGGGAAACCCCCTTGCAATGTATCAGTCACTCCACTCTTATTGCTTTGGTAAAGGGACACTACCATTTACATAAGCTGTCACAAGATTACTTATTACAAATAAAACCAAATAATAAAAATAGATGCTGCACTTTTTTTCCTTAGTGATTGCATGTAAAATGGAAGAATAAAGTGAGGTTTTTGTATATCCTGTTTCCACTTTTTGGATTTCTCCCCTGATGTAACCTTTAACAAAATCTCTGCAAAGGTTTTACTTAACTGCTGTGGTTTACTTACTATAGTATTTAACAGTAAGTGGAGTTGAGGACTGAATGTTTATATAAGGCAGCGGGGGGCATAATGTGTTCTCCCAGCTACATGGGATGAGAGCTGGCAGCTGAATGAGCTATAACAGGGAGATTAGAAGTCTTTTAATCTACCCTCTGATGATGTCCTTTGAATACATAGCATACAATATAATGCTGTGAGTCGGTGATCGACCCATAGACTCCATTCTATGCTCAGTGCCACAGAGTGAGGAGTAAGTGATGTTTTTTTTTTAAATATACCGGGGGGAGGGGCAGTTTACAACACAAAATGGATGCGCACAGTAACAGTAAAATAGTCTCCTAACTAACATACGAGGAGAAGGAAAGTACATGTACGATATCAGCAGCATGAAATAAACAAGATAAGAACTTTTTTTTTGGTAGTGAACCTTTTTAATGTGCAGCGTGGGAATACTTGAGCAGTTGTTGATTCCCAAGATGTGCAGAGATGCAGCGAACCGGAATCTGTCAGGAAATATAGCCTGTGAAAAATATTAAGTAAAATCTAGGAACTCTGTCCAGGTTTTGGATTGATCTGTTGCCCTGGCATGTCAGTATGTGCGACACAGCTGTTAAAAATCTTTAAATGTGTCTTAAAAGTGTAAGCCATTTGGGTCAAACTCACATTCCATGTGTGTAGGGGGTGGGTTACATTACTTTGAGCTAGCATTTGCTTTTAAGTGTACCTGTAGCACCAAGGCACACTTTGCCTTTATCCCATCAGGGGATGAATATTGTGTTGTGCTTAAGTGGGGGGCGTTGGGCTTATCCTTTTTAAATAATATTCCAGCTTGTTCTCTCTGATTTGGTGATGGGCCCTGCTATGTTTCACTGTGCACTCAGCTAATGGGGACTGTCACATACCGTTACTTGGTGACTGGCAATTGGATGTCTCTGCTCACAACTGTCCCTACCCTATGGCACTCCTGTCACTTGAAGGGCATTGGAACTAAATGGAATGTCTGCCTTGGTTTTTCATTTGTAAAGGTCAACAAAAAAAAAATTGACGCCTAAAGGGGAGATCACTGTCAAATGAGTGCAACTTGTTTTTGGGCATGGCTGGTGCGCTTTTAGGCTTGTGTCAGATGAACGCAGTGAGTATGTCTGTTTTTGCGCGCATATTAACGTCCGTGGTAGCATAGAATGAGCAATAGGGAACACACAAAGTGCGGACGCACAACGGACGTGGCAACCGGACGCAAGTTAGGCAAGAACGTCAATCCGCTAGGACAGACGCACAGAGTGCGCCACGTCTTTATAGCTTTGTGTGTGAGTGATGGAAGTCAGACGGTCGGCATTTTTGACGTCCAGCACCTTGACGGACAAAATGTTTATTGATATCATGTATCATTTTTCATATTAACATTATTTCCCATAGGTCCCTTTTTTTTTTCCTCTACAGCAGTCAAAAATAACGGATCGTCTGGCCACTACCGAGTCTTCCGCCAGAACATGCGTCTGTACCACAGACGCACAGTCCGTACAAAATGCGCTCGTCTGACACCAGTCTTAATAGTAGAGGTTTACCAGCTGTCAATTCTCTATGTAGGGTGGTGACCAAAATAAATATGGGCTTTCACCCTTTTTTTTTTTTTTTTTTTTTTCTTTTTTTCTCTTAATGCTAAAACACCTAAACCAGTGATTTTGGTTTGGTAAAATGGTGTACAAACACTGAACTTTCATGACTAGGAGCGACACCACCTTTTCTAGCAAACATTTTGCGCTATTAAGAAAAGCAGGGGACAGTCTTATTTTATAACTTTGTGCAGAATCTTCTAGGAATGCTTTTGATCCTGTAGCTACCAGACTTTATTCTTCTGTTGGGATTGCATAAGTTTTAAGTTCTACAGAGAATTTATATATTTAAAAATTCTTTAGGAAACCATGTTCTATTATTGTTTACCATATTTGTTGTATGCTCATGTTGTGTTTCACCCCCTGTAATCAACGCTACGCTTGCTTTCAGTACACGTTCAGGTTTATTCCAAAATCCTGAGTGTCATTAAAGGGACATGCGTGCTTTGTCAGTGTGCTTTAAAACCATGTTGTGCCTTTTTGAATGAGCGAGTTGTTTCATTCAGGAGGCATAACAGGCAAGTAAATTATATTTTGTTATATTTACGTGCTTTTCTTTCTTGGCGTTTTCCACGCTCACCACAGGAGGCACACCGATCTAACCAATCGGGTGCATTCTGTGGAAAGCCTAAAAAAAAAACACACTGAGCATGTGCAACGGAGTTGCTCCTCCCTGCGACACTGAGATGAGAGGGCGGGGCTGAGTGCCATTCCAATATGTAACTTTCACCCCCAGCTACTGCAGAGACAGGCAAGGAAAGAAATTAATACACACAGGGAGAGGGACAGCGAGGTGGCAAAAAAAGTAGAGAATGCAATAAAAGGTCCAGAGCACTCAAAAGTGCAAAAGAGGGCACGCACATCAGAGATCACAAGGGGTGTGAGGAGTGACCGTATGAGGGAGTTCGAGTGGGACAGTATGTAACGATGTAATCATGATGGCGCGCAAGTGAGTGTATTGGACATGTTCTTTTCCAATGATATATAATATTATACTACACACTTTTTTTTTAATTTTTACGGGGGGGGGGGGGGGGAGAGATATTGCTGTGGAAAAGAAACCCTATTTTCCCCTAATCCCCCCCCCCCGTTCTTCACATATCTGGCATGTGGGACCTGAGGACAGGCTTGGGAACCACTGGTGTAAAATAACTCAGATTCCGGCGTCAGCTGTTTAAAAATCTGGGCTACGTGGCTCCCGGATTTGTCAAGCTCTGGTTCTATAAAAAATGTATTAAAAGATTCAGTGGGCTATAGACATGGAGCAATGTTGCAGATGAAACCTTAAGTAAATAAAAATACATTTTAACAGAGCCTTGCAGGACTTGCACTTTCTTACAGAAGGACTTTCCGGCACAGGTTTATCGACGGAAACTTCCATCTTTTATAAATTTGGTAATAGATGTTTTAGCAGTCACAAAAAATGCATTTTGCTTGCCTGACATTGCATTTTATACACTGTGGTAACACCTGGTGGGTTTCTTTCAGGAGTAAATTTTCTAATGTTTAAAGAGGTTTCTGTCACCTTGGTTTTGGCATTAAGTATACTTGAAATTTGTGGCATTATTCACAATGTGAGCAGTAAAATCGGATTAATGGTCAGGAATGGTTTTAGCTTATTGATCACCTATAATGTATGGTGACCTGACCTCTATTTTCAGTGTTCATTTCCCGTGAGAGTAAACTGTAGAACAGTCCAGAAAAGAGTGGAAATTTCTGAAGCCTTTACTGTCGATCGTTGTGTGTCAACCTATACATTTGCCTTCACAATTACCATGACTAAGGTTTCTCAAGGATGTAATATATGGCAGTAAGTGTAAGCAACCCAAAACTGAACTTGTTCAAATTGCATCATGAATGATGGTGCCTGCCTGCTAAGATAAATGATCACTATCTGGCCACCCGTAGTGTTTTTTTATTTCTTGTATACACACACAATTTATTTTTATTTTTTTATATATATGTATACCTTTTTTACAGTTGGAGTTCAGTATTTAGAACTGCAATGTTTACACCTAAAGAGCCACCTAGGAAAGGCTTTGACCAATGTATAGCAAACACAAGAGCCAGTAAGTCAACATTCAAACCAAGCACTTATTTTGAGGAGCCAGGCAAAGCTTTCTATATAGACCTCTATAAATGAACTAATAAATGTGTGAGTCATAGGTAAAATTCTAGGAGCCCTGTCAGTTTGCCACAACTTGTGGTTTAGTTATGGGACGGGGAGACTAATCCAAATTGCCGGTAGCCTTAAGTATTTAGTTTCTAGTGTCCAATAGTCCAGAGTTTGCTATAGTCCAGTGTCATGCTCTTGGTTATGCATAAGACATACTTAAAGGAGTGAAATCTCAATGTAGCCTTTCTGGTAAAACTCTTTATAAATAAAAATAAAATGCAGTGTTATTGGATTAAGCAGCTTTCTTTTAAAGATGCAGGTTACAGAGCTGGTGTCCGGCACTAGCACTCACAATCTTCAGTTTCAATAAAAGATATTCAGCCAGGGATCGAGTCCTCAATGAAACAGTTGATGGAGGTGGAAGGAAAAAAAAGGGGAAAAAAATGCAAGGAAGGAATTAAGTGCAGACTGTATCGTCCCAGATAGGAGTGAAAAATAAGAGATATACTCACATATTCTGGTGCTGATTTAAAATAAATGGGCACCAAACAGAAGGCAGATCGGTGGATTTAAATCAAGGGGCACCGATTCCCCAACCTCAGGTCCACAAGGCAGGAAACCAGATCCTTAGAAATATCTATTCAGGATGCCGAAGGAATAAATCACCCAGGATCCTACAGGGTGGAAATTCACAATCGGTTTTATTAAAACAATAAATAAAATACACCGCAAACGCGTTTCGCTAGAAGTAGCTTCATCAGTGGGTGTAATCATAACAGTACAATGAATCACTATAAATAGCTGCATTGCTCATATCAGTTCCCGTAGCACAGCTTCCGGGTGATTAGCCTAATTGATTAATTTGAATATAGACAGAGGAATAAATAAAGTTACATTGGGGGGGGGGGGAATCAATAGCAGCAAATAATAAATGATTTTTAAACGAACATAAAAATGCAGGGGTACAATAAACAAGGCATACAGGTATCCTAATAAAGGAAGCAATGTGATCCTAAACACCTGTTGATAGGATCGTAGTGCGTGGAGAAAATGACAATCAGGGTAAAATATACAAACAGAAGGTCTCAAACAGCCTCCCTAATTTAAAACGTGGGGAGATAGTATAGTTCATTAATCATATACAGCGCCAAATAAGTGGCCAAGTTCAGCAATAAGAACAGAAAATGGATATAGTCAATGTAATAGAGCAGCAGGAAATGCTGGCAGAATGCTTGGTTGTGTAGGGAGAGGTATTAGCAGTAGGAAAAGGGAAGTGCTCATGCCACTGTACAGAGCACTCGTGAGACCTCACTTGGAGTACTGTGTGCAGTACTGGAGACCGTATCTCCAGAAGGATATAGACATCTTAGAGAGAGTTCAGAGAAGGGCTACTAAAATGGTGTACGGCTTGAAGGAGAAAAGTTACCAGGAAAGGCTTAATGATCTTAACATGTACAGCTTGGAAAAAAGACGAGACAGAGGAGATATGATAGAAACATTTAAATACGAAAGGGAATCCACAAGGTAGAGGAAGGGAGTATATTTAAAAGGAAACAAAATAGCAAAACAAGAGGACATAGTCTTAGATTAGAAGGGCAAAGGTTTAAAAGTAACATCAGGAAGCATTATTTTACTGAGAGGGTGGTGGATACATGGAACAGCCTTCCAGTAGAAGTGGTAGAGGCCAAAACAGTAATTGAATTTAAGCAAGCATGGGATAGGCATAAGGCTATCCTAAACAAAAGATAAATCCAGGTAAAGTATCCATGTAATTGGGCAGACTAGATGGGCCGAAAGGTTCTTATCTGCTGACATTTTTCTGTGTTTCTATGATACGTATTAGGATTTAAAGTAAAAAGACTCCGTTAAAACGCATCTGAGAGGTAACCCTGTATAAAGCCGGGTAGCAAAGTAGGGTTATATACCCTAATAGGGTATATGGGATAAAAAAAAAAATTGTAGAAGAGAAAGCAAAAAGCACCTAGGATAATTAATGAGTAATTAGTTCAGGATACTGCGGGCAAGTATAATTTATCGGGAGCAGATAGGGAAATGTGTAGATCTAACATGAACCGCATGAATCTAAGACTCGTGAAAACAGGGCAGAGAAAATGAATATAAAGAGAATATAAACAGGGAAGAATTAGCCTGATATAAATATGGGGAAATAAAGGAGAGCACTATATAAAAAAGGGGGTAGTATTAACCTGGATAATAAATAATCCATACTAAGAGGTAGATATAAATAGCCGATGCCATAAGACCCATATACATATAAAGTGTAGAGGGGTAGGTGTTTAGGATCACATTGCTTCCTTTATTCCTTTTATTAGGATACCTGTATGCCTTGTTTATTGTACCCCCTGCATTTTTATGTTCGTTTAAAATCATTTATTTGCTTTTTTTTTTTTTTTTTTTTTTTTTTTTTTCCTCAATGTAACTTTATTTATTCCTGTCTATATTCAAATTAATCAATTAGGCTAATCACCCGGAAGCTGTGCTACGGGAACTGATATGAGCAACGCAGCTATTTATAGTGATTCATTGTACTGTTATAATTACACCCACTGATGAAGCTACTTCTAGCGAAACGCGTTTGCGGTGTATTTTATTTATTGTTTTAATAAAACCGATTGTGAATTTCCACCCTGTAGGATCCTGGGTGATTTATTCCTTCGGCATCCTGAATAGATATTTCTAAGGATCTGGTTTCCTGCCTTGTGGACCTGAGGTTGGGGAATCGGTGCCCCTTGATTTAAATCCACCGATCTGCCTTCTGTTTGGTGCCCATTTATTTTAAATCAGCACCAGAATATGTGAGTATATCTCTTATTTTTCACTCCTATCTAGGACGATACAGTCTGCACCTAATTCCTCCCTTGCGTTTTTTTCCCTTTTTTTTTTTTCCTTCCACCTCCATCTGTTTCATTGAGGACTCGATCCCTGGCTGAATATATTTTATTGAAACTGAAGATTGTGAGTTCTAGCGCCGGACACCAGCTCTGTAACCTGCATCTTTATACCTAAACGGTTTTGGGAATTTGCCGTTTGTTTGGACAGCCCGGCTGCTGCATCTCGAATCTGGCCAGTATAAACAGCTTTTTTTCTTTTTATGTATGGACTATTTTTATACACACTATCTTTTATTCCATTTTTTTCTGTTCACTTCATTTTTTCACCTTTTTAATTGTTTTATTCGTTTTTATGGATTTAAATGAATAAATGTTTTCCTTTTTTTTTTTTTTTTTTCTTCTTGCAGTACACATTTTACTATTAAGTCACGTCCTTTGTAAGTTCACGGATGTCACATTTTTTTTGTGGTTCCATATGTATTTTTTTGCGTAATTTTTATCCTTTTTTATTCTATTTCTGGTCAATACAGTCCTCTCACGCAGTGAGTCTCCTACTTATTTTTAGTTTTTTTTTTACATACAGTCCATTTCCTTTTATTTTCCTGCCTATGCCAATAGAGCCATCTAGTGGCGCCATACAGACACTACACCTATTTCAGCTTTCTTTTTAAGGTTGTTCTGTAACTTCCCTGTCTAGTTTTCAAAGAGGTAGGATGTATGTTTTTTTTTATTTTGTATTTTATAATGTGGATTACGGCTCAGGTCAGATGAACGCATTCTGTGCATCCGTGCACAACTGACGTACTTTCTGACTGATAAGGTAGTGGCCACATGGTCCATTTTTGTAACTGTTTTTTCTTGACTGATGTAGATGGGAAATAAAATTTAATATGAATCATTTTGTCCGTCAAAAATGCAGTCTATGTTCCATCACTCACACACAAAGCTATGCGGACGTTGTGTACTCTGCACGTCCGTTCTAGCGGATTTACATTCTTGCCTAACTTGCGTCCGTTTGCCGCGTCCATTGTGCGTCCGCACTTCTGTACGGACATACTTCGTGTGTGGGTCTCTATTGATCATAATTGTATGCTATCACGGACGTTAAAATGTGCCAACAAGGACGTGAACACTGCGCTCGTCTGACCAGAGCCTACAGGCTGATAAATTATGCTGCTAACTTCAGTAATCCACAGGGATGTCAGGGCAATCGCTGTGAATCCATTTGTAATTTTCCTTTCCCAGAACATGGTGTGAAGCCTTGTGGTAGCAAGATATATTTTTGTTTCTCATTTGGTTTATGCTTGTAAGCCTTTATATTTTTGTAACTGAAATGTAGAAGCGCTTTTTCCTTGGATCTATATCAAACAGGAAGGCCAGACTCTGCATGCAAAAGCACGACCGCCAATCCCTTTAGCCATGATCCCATACACTAAGGCTGGGTTCACACCTACGCGTCGCGCAATGTGTGCGTTTTTACGCGCGTTCGCGGCTATGATATGGCCGCGAACGCGCGGCTATCTGCAGAAAAGAAGCTCCCGAACTTCTTTGTGCGTCGGCCGTTTATCAGCGCGTTCATGCGCGCTGAGAAACGGCCAGGTGTGACATGCACACATAGGGAATCATGGGATTCCACTGTTTGAGCGTTTTACAGCGCGTAGGAACGCGCTGTAAAACGCTTAGGTGTGAACCCAGCCTTAAACATGGGTCTGTCTATGCATTTTTCTGTAGATCAAAGATCGGTAGACAAATGCACGACAAACTAGAAGACATTGGCAGAGACTTTGACCTATAGAGACCCTGATAGATGCAAACACTGTCTCTGTCCTGTCTGACAACCCATATTTATTGGCACACTGGTCCTACCCCTGATCTAAAGGCAGTATTACAAAGCTGGTGCTAACTTACCCAGACCTGTTGTAAACTTAGCAACTTCACAGACTAGAACGGCCCTGGTAAGTGGGGCAGTTTAGATAATGCTAATGGCTCAAATTGAAGAAGACCCAATGTTTCTACCTTTTTTAACTCCTCTGCATTGTGGCTGGTTATGTGGGTTTTTTTTTTTTTTGGGTCTGTCTGGTTAGTCTTTGATACAGGTCTTTATTTTGCCACAGTTGCTAATTATGCACAGTTGAATAACTAGTGAAATTATTTGTTTCCAATTACTTAAGTATGTCAGACTGCAGTTTCAGATTTTTATTTATTTCACTGATCATTGCTGTAGCTGTATCCTGGCATCATGTTGTAAATGATTACCGTTTCTCCTAGAAGCACACCACTAAATTTGAGTAGATTCCCATAAATGGCCAAACTCCACTTTTGGGGCAGAATCTCAAAGGCTATACGTTATATAGAACAGGAGGCTTTAAGTAAAGTTGCATTACTTTGCTGCGTGCCTTTTTAATCAATAAGTCTCTATGCATACTTTTAGTAAGCAAGTTAAGATAATTTTATGTTCTCTGCTGATATGCAACCATTTTGCTTCTGAGCTCTTTTTCCTAATTTTTTTTTTTTTTTGCTCATCGCTTTTAAACGCGGTTTCATGTTTTTGATATTATCTTGTAGGACCTAGACAAACGATATCGTTTTTAGCAGCCTCTACAGATTAAAAATGTCATACTATGGCTGAACGCTGTAACGAAAAAAAATCGGTGTAAATTTCTACTTGTATTTCAACTATTTACAGCGTGGAAATGTATCTTTCCACATTTATCCAAACTTTTGTAGTTATATATTCTATGGAGTATGCTTTTTAAAAACTCAGACTGCTGGTTACTGCATTTTTCTATTAAATTATTAAGCATTAATTAAAAGTGTGGGGGGAACACAAACCTTTTCTCTTGTATTTTGACGCATCTTCGTGAATACTGCACTTGTTTTTGGCATGGGAAATGAGAAGGTGAGCAGTGGCATTGCTTGATTTATATGTGAAAAGCAAACCACGCCACTACCTTTTTATAGCAAAACAAATATATAATTTATTTCTACCGTCATGTTTATCATTGGAAAGGCCAGACTCTGCTCTGTCCAATGACTCCTCCCTTAACTTTTGGGTGCCTAGAATAGAGGTCCAAAGTACCCCCCTGCCTTTCCACTCAGCGGTGTAGTGGCTTATGTTTTAGATGACACTGTCATCTCCTCCACACTTGCACCTGGCATGGAAAATAAGGTTAAGTTATTGCAGTGGCGTTGTTCACATGTAAATAAATAAAAATTGGCAAATTTAGTTTTGAGACGCTCACACAGAATGATGGGACAGTGTATCCCAGTCAAGTGAGCTTATACTCTAAAGGGGTTATTCACTAACTTTCAAATTGGCCGACTTGCACCGAACAGTGAATTTCAGTTTGCAATTTCAGGTAAATTAACCGAATACAGGCCAATTGACAGCAAAATACAGTGCGTTTGTGGCAGACATGGGAGCAGGCAAGGATTCTCTAATGCGGGGCTGTCAAACTCTGTGCTCCCCTGATGTTTAAAACTACAACTCCCATGTATTCCAGTCAAAGAATTCTGGGAATTGTGCGCATCAACATCTGGGTGGCTGGGGGTTTAAAAGCCCTGCTCTAATGTGTTTCTACTTGCTGACCTTCTGGATGTTGAATTCTCACCCCCCCCCCACCCCCACTTTCTGGCAGGGACCATAGCATATCAGTATAGATCCCATTTTCCATATTGATGACCTCTCCCGTCGTAGGGTCATTCAAATTGTCACAAATGGGCGAGAAGTTGCAGGTTTTTTTTTTTTTTTTTTTTTTTTTTAATTTTATTTTTATATTTTTTTTTGTCGGTGTTTCCCAAACCTGTCCACATGACCTGCTGACATGCCAGATATTTGAAGCACAGCACAGGCGATATGATTTGCTTCTCAGTGATTGCAGGGTTCAGTCTGCTTTTCCCCAAGGTGATAATTAAAATCTGGCCTGGTTGAGGGTCCCGAGGACTGGTTTGGGAAACACTGTTTTAAGGAAAGCTTTTTAAAGGGACACTAACACTTACATAAGCTGTAACTAGATTACTTATGCATTACAAATAAAACCACCTTAAAAAAAAACCCAGCAGCATGTATGTAAAAATAAAAAGGTATTTAATCTCTGGGTTCCATATTCTGCATTTTTACCATGATGCAAGGTTTACCAAAAGCAATGGTTTGTGGCTCTTGTTCTACTTGATTTAACCGTTAATGAGGTGGAGGGAACATTTAGATGAGACTATCGTTCTCTAGACTACCTGAGAGAAGAGCTGGCAGCTGAATGAGATGACAAGGAGCTTAAAAGACTTCTAATCTATCCCCTGGTTATGTACTTTGACTACATCCCAACAGAATGAGCCGGCTGCCCGACCAAATAGACTCCATTTTATATGACCAAAACAACAAAGTGAGGAAACTAGAGTAAAATATTTACTTAACTAAACAAACGAAAGAGAAAAACGAAACGCATGTAAGATATCGGCAATAAGGACATCTCATTTTTTTTTTGCTGGTAGTTTCCCTTTAAGCTCCCAGTCTCACTGCCCAGCAGGAAAAGTTTATAACATCTGGCACAGGGCCATGGTTCTGTGGTGAAATTTGAAACAGATTTTTCTCCAGTTAAGTCATGTGAAACTTCGTTTTAGGTGCTCATTGCAGAAAGCTAGTAGCACTTTCCAATGGCAGAGGGTTCATGTCGACTAGCTTGTGAAACAGTTGATTGTTTTGAGCTGCTCTAATGCCTTGGACTAGAGTTTGACTTGCATAAACATTTATAGGACGTCAAAATATACACAAGTCTTTTTTTAGAAAACACTTTCTTCGTGTTGTGTTGATTTACATCTTGTTAATGGATAGTGAAGTCTTTCCTTTTGCCTTTATCTTTAAAGCCAGCACAATTATGTGTACAACAACGAGAATAGTAATCGCATTTGTCTTCCAGGAGAAAGGTGACCTCTAGGAATGGGAGAAGGCAAAAGTATGCAGGCTTTTTTTTTTTGTTGTTTTTTTTAGTATGTCCTTTTAGGTTCTGTTGCTAATATATTCTTTGGCTAACTGTTCAGAGTAATGAACAAATGGGGTTGCGCTACAGGAGTTACCTTCCTTACAAAACCAACCACACACTAGTCCTGTCTAGCAGGGCACCACTATGCCCCAGACACCAGTTCTAAGAAGACGAGAGGCACATCGGGTGCCGTATGCACAGATCTTTATTTGGGTCAGAGGTGGAATCCAGGCGACGTATCTGTCCATAAGGTCTTAATTATGCCATACATCATAATGTGGTCAGTGTTTACATATACATTAGTGTCAAGCTTTATGGTTTTTTGCACAACTTTTCCCGCTTGAAGGGAACTTCAAACATCAACGCTGGAAATAACTGGATTCCACTCTTCATTCACTTGCACTTAAGTTTAATTTCAGTAAATTGGGTAGTAAATATAATAGCTGTAGATTGATTAGGTGAATAGATGAGTAGTTGAATAGTGAATAGGTGGTGAATAGATGAATTAGAGTGAATAGATGATTAGGTGAAAACGCTTTAAACAGAAATTGTATAAATGCATTGCACATAAAGTTTGTTAATCAATTTCTGTGTCTGCTTCATATTTTCACTAGCACACACTTCTAGAATATCATTACTGCCAAAATATATTTTAACTTAAAGAAAACAGACATGAAATGAACTAATATAAAGAACTGTATGTGGAATCTCCTCACACGGAGCATGAACTAGATCTAAAAGTTAGACTGCATTTATCACTAAACTGGCTCCATTCCTTTCCTGTACATGAATTTGAAACAATCCTTTTGCTCACCGGCTGCCAGTCCAGAATCTGAAGATGTTTGTAAATGTCTGCACTTTCTTATGTTCAGATTGCTGCATGGCATGGAGCTCTAAGATGGCCCCTCCCTTCACCAAATTTCTCTCTGAAGCTACTGGGAAGCCTGATCTCTACTCTGATTGGCTGACCCTAAATGGAACTGAATTGCATGCAGGGACTAGTAGTTCTCAGACCTTTGCAGATTTCAATTAACTAAACTGAATTAGTCATTTTATCATTCCACTTGCTTGTACGTTAGCTGACCATTCTGTACCTCTGCAGTTTGACTTGACAATTAGTTATACGGTGAACGCTTTTTTGTTTTTACTATGGTTTTATCTTAAGAACATTTACGCTATAGAATAGGTGGGATACGGCGCTAAATGTCTCCAATGGATTACATGCAGCAAACCTCCATGTCAGACTGTGACCAACTAAGGCTAGGGTCAGACGAGCGCAGTGCGAACGTGCGTGCAGGCGCACTTAATCACGGCCGCACTAGCAGCAAGTGCCAGGCAATGACGGCCAATATACGAAGTACGGTCGCACAAAAGTCCGGCTGCGCAACGCAAGTGGAAAACTAACGCATTTTTTTGAGAACGTTAAACTGCTAGTACTGACGTACAGAGTGCGCTGCGCCCGCTAGCGGCGTGTGTGCGTGATTAGGAGATGTCAGACGCTGCTAATGTCCGGCCAACATAACGTCCAGATGCACAAAGTGTTTTATTGATGATCCGTACAAAATCATGGATGCAAATGCGCATCGTATGACCGCTATCGCGTACTCCGTGAAAAAATGCGTCCATTTGTTCGAATGCACTTTTTCACAGACAACGCGAAAATGCGTTCGTCTGACCCTAGCCTAAAGGGTCTAGTTACACAGCACTGAAATTGTATGCAGTTTCTGTGCTTTGCTTTTCGGCTCACTTTGGTGTTTCCGTTTTGCTGAAAATATGGTGAATTCACGGTTTAGGGAATGATCATTTGTATTTTGCCAAAATTTTGAGTCACCGAAGCAGTTCTTGGACATTGGCTAAAACCGCTGAATTGCACTGAATTGGCATCGGCCAATTCCATCAACTGTGTGGGGACTCTATTAGACCCAATCAATAAAATTGTGTCTAATAAAAAGGTATGTTACAAAATGGGTTTTTACAAAAAATTAAGTCTTTAATTTTTTTACTAAAAAAACCAAAAACTTAACCTATGGAATTCGCCCGTTTTTAACCTGTCGTAGTGAAACACTGACCATTTGGTGTACTCTAAATGGATGACACGATGGTCTTCTATGGCAGTGGTTCCCAACCGCGGTCCTCAAGTACCCCTAACAGGCCAGGTTTTAAGGATTCCCTTGGGGAAATGCAGACTGAATCCTGCAATCACTGAGCAGCAAATCATATCACCTGTGCTTCAGATATCTGGAAAACCTGACTTGTTGGGAACCACTGTTCTATGGGACAATTTCAATGCCTCTGAATTGCAGCGCATTGCAAGGTATTTCGTTGTCCATTCAGTTGCATTTGGCCAATTGACAGCCTAGTGAATAGACTAATTGCCCTGAAATTTCATATGGTGAAAATCGCCATTCAGTGCAATTTGGAAGTTGAAGAACCCCCTTAAGTGAACAAATAAGTATTCGTTGTTTGCACTCACCAGTACTTACTGATTTGAACTCTCGCCAGAGAATATAATTCAAATGGAGAAGATCTAAAACACAAATCACATTGCGTAATAAAAGGTGTGTGTGTGTGAGTCTCTGTCCCTGGAGTATGATGTAAAATGTTTGACCTATTGTCGATGGTCAATGAACTGGCCAAATTTGTATATATAACAATGGTCATATTATGATTTATGGCATAATTAGGGCCTTTTAAATGTCGTTCTTTTCTGTGCAAACTACATGTGGACTGCCTCTAGTCTTCTTGGAAACTGTAATGTAGTACTTGGCTGCAGGTAAGCTGCAACTCCTTTTATATTTTTATTGTGACCACTTGACAATGACCTGGAAAATTTTAACCCTGAATATAAGCATTAGCCTCCATTGTATGATGCTGTCAGTGATTTCCAGTCTTCTGTTAAAACCTTTAATGTTGGATAAGCTCCATGGAACATGTAGTTCTGCTTCGTCTGTGGTACCAGCCTGCTGTGATGTACACTCTAAGAAAAAGAATCCTTGTGGCCTTTTCAATTTAGCACACTTTGATAACTGTTGCAGCTGTTTTTATCACATTTTTTTTAATGAATTTATTGCATCACTAGGGTTTTGCCTAATCACAAATTATTTTTTTTTTTCCACTAGATTGCGCTGAAGTATGACCCTCAAGTAGAAGATGACTTGCGCCTTTGGATAGAAGAAGTAACCGGGTTGAGTATTGGTGATAACTTCCAGCTTGGTTTGAGAGACGGAATCATTCTGTGCAAGTAAGAGCAGGAATCTGTTACGCGTATACATTAAACAGACACTGGATAAGTCAATTGAGAGTTGGATGTTCTAATAGCTTGCTTACCTGTGTCCGATATCCTAACAAAGTGGGGCAACACTGGGTTGTAGACAAAAACAAATGAGGGATACTGGGTTATATAAAGGGGATCCTAAAATGTAGGTAATGAACGTCAGATGTGTGAAGGAGTAATGCTGAGCGCTCAAAATTCATCCTGCTCTATAATGAACTAAAAAGTAAATGTTTCACTTATCACTCGCTATTTGTCAATCTGTTTTGCATGAAATATTTGGTCTGTGGTTGTAGATGTCCTGGCCTGGCATTTAAAGGGAGGGGGCACACAACAAAAAATTTACTTTTGGTGGCTGAACGGTTTTGAATGTGTTTTAGGCTAGGGTCAGACTAGCGCACTTAAACGTGCGTTCTGGCGCACTTAATTACGGCCGCAGTAGCAGCAAATGGCGGGCAATGACGGCCAATATACGAAGTACGGTCGCACGAAAGTGCGGCCGCGCAACGCAAGTGGCAAACGAACGCATTTTGTCGAACGTGAAACCGCTAGTACTGACGTACAGAGTGCGCTGCGTCCGCTAGTAGCGTGTGTGCGTGATTTGGAGATGTCAGACGCTGCTAATGTCCGGCCAACATAACGTCCAGACGCAAAAAGTGTTTTATTGATGATCCGTACAAAATCACGAACGCAAATGCGCATCGTATGACCGCTATCGCGTACTCCGTGAAAAAATGCGTCCATTCGTTCTAACGCACTTTTTCAGACAACGCAAAAATGCGTTCGTCTGACCCTCAAACACCTACACGAGGACCAGGGTGAAGACACTTGGGGCACTGACAACTCAAATTACATTTAGTGGTCACAGTGCATAGTGTCCCTTTCTCCATGCAGTTTCCACAATTCGTTCCTCTGATTTTCTGATTGTGATTTGGTGTAGATTTAACTGTAGTTTCCACTGGTGTAGCAGTCTAGCGTTTTTGCAGTCTTCAATGTTTCAAGTTCAGTCCAGATAACCACTTTAAAATTACTTGATTATATTCACGGTTTCCAACAAGGGAGGAACAATTGTAAATGGAGAATAGCCTGAGTTTATTCACTTGAAGAAAGAATAATGGTGAAACTATTCAGCCCTCTTGGCCATTGTTGGCTTCACCTGCTGTTGCTGAATCTCTCTTCTGTACATAGCTGATGTGACCGGTAGATGCACCACCCAATTTGGTGGTTTGTGTATAACCTTTTCTTATAAGGGAATATCTAATTTCTGCAACATGTATTGTAGGTAGAGGTTGATCTGTATGCTATAGCACAAAGTTTCCAGGGACTAGCTGGTGGCGTAGATCTATAATTTTTTTTCTAAACGATAACACAGGTTTTTAATTTTTTTTAAAAAGTTAGGGCTGAAACAACAAATCGATAATGCAAATAGTTGTCAACTATTGTCATCAATTGATTAGTATGTGCACAGCACGCAGTTTAGAATCTGACTGTTAAATGTTAATAACCTCAGATGATACTTCAGAGCGATTTTGAAAATGTGCTGCCGCTTTACGGTTTTAGTCCTAAAGGTTATGTTAGACCTAGCCAATTTGTTTTCATTTAGTTCTGCTACTGTTGTAAACTATTGCACAAACCCTGGGCTACTGCCACTGGGTATAGGCACTGTACTGGTGGTGTTTTAGCCTTACTTGGAGCTGGAGACCTGTGCCACCACCCCACCTTCCCTCCTCTCTGTAATACAGAGCTGCCACCCCTCCCTTTGGTCTGGCCCCTTCCCCCAAACTCCCTCCCCTTCCCCCAAACTCCCTCCCACACCTCGGTCCGGTTCCTTGTCCAAACTCGCTCCCATCTCTATGGGGGGGGCCCACAATTCATTAAATTATTTTAAAGGGGCGTTCCAAGCACCCTGACTTTAGCTTATTAAAGTGGTCTGGCTGCATGGAGTGCCCTCCCCTCCTCCACTTTTGTGCTGACCTCATATCAGAGTGCTTGTAACAGTCTTTTCAGGGAGAAAGACATAGAAACATAGGTTCTTGTCTGCCGACATTTTTCTTTTGGCCCATCTAGTCTGCCCAATTGCATGGATATTTTACCTGGATTTATCTTTTATTTAGGATAGCCTTATGCCTATCCCATGCCTGCTTAAATTCAATTACTGTATGGCCTCTACCACTTCAACTGGAAGACTGTTCCATGTATCCACCACCCTCTCAGTAAAATAATGCTTCCTGATGTTACTTTTAAACCTTTGCCCCTCTAATCTAAGACTACGTCCTCTTGTTTTGCTACTTTGTTTCATTTTAAATATACTCCCTTCCTCTACCTTGTGGATTCCCTTTACGTATTTAAATGTTTCTATCATATCTCCTCTGTCTCGTCTTTTTTCCAAGCTGTACATGTTAAGATCATTTAAGCCTTTCCTGGTAACTTTTCTCCTTCAAGCCGTACACCATTTTAGTAGCCCTTCTCTGAACTCTCTCTAAAATGTCTATATCCTTCTGGAGATACGGTCTCCAGTACTGCACAGTACTCCAAGTGAGGTCTCACCAGTGCTCTGTACAGTGGCATGAGCACTTCCCTTTTCCTACTGCTAATACCTCTCCCTACACAACCAAGCATTCTACCAGCATTTCCTGCTGCTCTATTACATTGACTACTTAGCCAAGTCATTGGCTTGAGCTGCGCACGCAGCATTAGTCCATCACTCTGACCAGGCGGTCGCCTACACCATGTGTGCAAAATGTATGCACGCTACAGGAGATGCGCATTATGTGTAAATGTGTCCATTTTTTTGGATTATGAAAATGCTTGTAAATTACAACCCTCTTCTTTTTCAGTCTCATAAATATATTGCAACCCAGATCAATAAGAAAAATAAATGAAGCAAAGCTAAACTGGCATAAGGCAAGTGTGGTGCTTTTTTTGTTGTTGGGGGGGGGGGGGGTGGGCGTCTCTATATAAAATTGCCCCATCCCAACATTGTGCAACTATCAAAACAAGATTTAGACAACTTGATAGGGAATCTTCCTGTTTTTTTTTACGTGGCTCAGCATTTTGTCTGACATGGGGGGTTACTATGGAAGCTTCTCAGTTTCACACGTGACCTGTGGCATACCTTGATGGGAAGGAGCATGGAGAGTCATCCTGTAGAACTGCCAATGCTCCATACTGGTAAACCAGCCCTTACTGAGGGGGGCTGTCCTGTGTGGTTGCGCTCTGCAGTTGCCCCTCCCCTGCAGCACGCAATGGGGGACCGGCAATCTTTGAATTGCGGATATTGCTTCACCCCCTTCCCATTTTATATAGATGAGCAAAACAGCACGGCTTTACATGAAGCTCTCTTTTCAAATAGACAAACTCTGGTTTGCCATGCCAGTTTAAAACTCGGGCAGTTTAAGCCTTGCACACATTAGTCATTATGGTTTAGATTGCTGCACCTTGTATTACATGAGCTTACCAGGCAAACTGATGCTCGATTTGTAACTTTACTGATTGGAGGTGAGATCACAAAGGACTGCGACTACGCTACTTCCTCCACCCCCTCACAGTGCAATATAGTCACACGTGGTGTTACATTTGTTAGTAACTCCAAGGCCATTACGGTAAGTGTGCACATTTACTGCAACACATACATTCTTGTAAGAAAGAGATGCTACATTTTCTCTGGTGCCTGCAGAAGCTGAATACAATATTTTGACCTCAAAATTCTGGTCAGGACAAGCTGAAGACCTGGCTTGGCTTTCTAGAAACGTAAATTGAGTGGTGCCGATAATTTGTCCAGAAGAG
The DNA here is from genome assembly GCA_009667805.1 of Leptobrachium leishanense. Classification (NCBI taxonomy): domain Eukaryota; kingdom Metazoa; phylum Chordata; class Amphibia; order Anura; family Megophryidae; genus Leptobrachium; species Leptobrachium leishanense. Next base: position 47,681,034 of record CM019070.1, read on the forward strand.
TCCTTTTGATTTTACATGAATATGTATATTTAGAATTTTCTTTTTTTTTTTTTTTGATCGTCAAACTGAATATTTCTACCACAACCCTTTATAGTCAAACTTTTTTTTTTTTTTCTGCAGTTGGAGAACATTGGAAACTTCATTAAAGCCATGCAAGATTATGGAATGAAGCCTCATGATATCTTTGAAGCAAATGATCTTTTTGAGAATGGAAACATGACCCAAGTTCAGACTTCTCTGGTGTCACTGGCTGGTCTGGTAAGGGCCTCCTATCCTAAATCTCCAATAATCTGAGTAAGGAAAATAATTCCGTAAACGGCAGCTTCTGTACAATGTTTAAAGTGGAATGTAGACCTATATTTGTAGGAGTAACAGCCAGAAGTACAACTTTAATAGCACTTTTCCAGAACACGAAGGTTTCAAAACGTTCTGCTAGTACCTTTTTAACCCCTTAAGGACGGGAGTAATTTTACAACTTCGGCGCTGTTTCGGAAGTAGAAGTTTGCTGAGCTCATTTTGACCATTTTTAAGTCACGTATTATTATACGACCCAGACATATTATATATCGTTCTTTCCGGCAGACTCGGCAGATTCATAATATATCATTATTATATGTATATGTCATGTCCTGCCAAAATGCTATAACAAAAAATGTAAAAAAATTTGAATTTTCAATAAAATTTCAATCTTCCACAGTGTGTAAAGTGGTTTTTTTTTAAAAATTTTATTATCCGAGGCTCTGCGGTCATATTCTATTGGGTAGATTTGTTAAAAAAATTAGAACGGGGAACCCATTTCTTTTTCGGGGAGAAATTGTGTGATTTTAGCTAAACCCCCCCCCCCAAAAAAAAAAAAATCATTAGTGAAGCATCATTGTTCACATTATAATTGAAATGTGAACAATAGTGCTGCATTAAAAAAACAACATTTTTTTTTATTATTATATTTATTATTTTTTTATTTTATTACTTTTTTTACACTTTTATTTTACTTTTACCATGGTCATGTTTGATATCATTGGAAAGGCCATGCTCTGGCCTTTCCAGCAATATCAGCCATGACCCCCTAGCTGCCACCGATCAGGAGATAGGGGGATTCTTTGAACCCCTTTATCTCCTGCAAGGGATTTCCATAGGAAATCCCTTTGCAGCTAGGGGGTTCCCGGTTAACTGACATCATCGCGCATGGCGCGATGAGTCAGTTGACCGGGGGGTGACCCAGAGGTGGGGGCTGCCATCCAAGATGGCGGCCCCCACCGGAAATAGGCCGCGATCGGCACAAATTAGTGCCCGGTCGCGACCTGGCAACTAAGGGGTTAACCCCCCATACATCGCTGGAAAGGTCAGGCTGTGACCCTTCCAGCGATGCTGGCCACAGCCGCCGGGGACCAGGCGATCGGAGATAGAGGGATCCGAAGGATCCCTCCCCTCCCCTCCAGGCGCTTCCCCTGCTACGGCGGGGGGACGCCTGAAACTGACGTCATCGCGCCACCGGCGCGATGACGTCACAGCGCCGGAGGAGGGATCACACTGATCTGACTCCGCGGGAGTCAGAGCAGCGTGGGAGCGACCGGAGGAGGTAAGTATTAACGGAGGGGGGCTGTAAACGCCGATGACGTACATTTACGTCCTGCGGCGTCAAAGCCCGCCTAATGCAGGACGTAAATGTACGTACTGCGGCGTTAAGGGGTTAAGTTGAGGGTGATTTGTTTTGGGGTTTTTTAGCACAGGGTTGGTAGAAAAATGTTTATAGTGGAAGTAGTAAAGGCTAGTGATACTTTAAAGAATGCATGGGTTAAAGAAATCCTGAAAAATGACATAAATGTTCAAGTGCGTGGCCTAGATTGGGAGTACACCTACCATCCCAGGTATGTTTTGGACTTTTTTATTTTTTTGGCATTGTGGGAAATGTAGTTTCAAAAGCCCTGGGAACGAATTTGCTAACCTCAGGTCTAGAAATGTCACCTATTCATAGTCTGAATGATACGCAATATAATTTGGGGGGGGGGGGTGGATAACTATTTCTATTCTGAGTGTTAGGTACACGTTTTAGTGAAAAGTTACTGCTGTCGGCTGTTTTTAAATCCTATTTTTTTTTTTTTTTTTTTTTTTTGCAGTCGAAGACCAAAGGATTCCACACTACAATAGATATCGGTGTAAAGTATGCTGAAAAGCAAAAGAGGCAGTTTGATGACAGCAAACTGAAAGCTGGTCAAAGTGTAATTGGATTACAGGTAAATCTCCATCTATCTGAACCTCCTAATGCTAAACCTTTGCAGTAAGTGATAATGCGATAATGCGTGTTTTATCCTAGAGGGCCTTATGCATGCTATTCAAAACGTTCAATCTGTTGCGTTATCACTTTAGTTTTCATTTTACAGTTGTGGTTGAATCCTTGTCAGTGAACGCAAAAGCTAATATCCAGTCATAATGTAAAGTAGTAAGTGCAAAATTAATATTTTCAACCTACATACATAATGTGTTGTTTTTGTTTGCATTTCTGCACGGGGATCCAAAGATTGGTGATTTAACCTGGTTTAATATTTAACATCCATCTCTTTTCAAGAAGTGAAAGAATAACTAGTATCTATTCAGAGATGAGAACCTACAGTTACACGGAGGGGTTATGGGGACAGCAGCGTGCTAGCAATCCCCAGTATTCTGTAAATGTGATTCAGAATGTTTCTCAGCAAAATGGGCCTAATGGGTGACTTTTTTTTCTTCGTTCCAATCTAGACTTCTAGACATATGTATTAATATGGAGACACGTTCATACACAGAAGTTCTCTTCCATTTAGTACAGGGATTGAGCAATGCATAGTGACAGTTTAGGAATGATTGTGGAGTGTAGATGTAACGGGCACTCTATTGATCAGTATATCTGCTTTACACTCAGGTTCAAACTATTGATCAGACGTTCGCTTTTTGGTAATTCTGGAGGACAGAATGAAGCGAGGCTTCTGTGAACATGGATATAAAAGATTTGGTGTCATATACTTTACAAACCAAAAACAAAAATGGAGCACCTATGCATCCACAATGGTGCTCACAAAAGTAAAGGATCTATGTCCCCAGTGTATACACAATTGTACACCTTTTATTAATACAAATTGACAAGTAGACAAAATCACATAAATATATTGTATGAGTAGTTGGAGTACCTGGTTCGTATCTTTATGGCAGGGGGAACAATGCCACACTTGTGAGGTGTATGAATTTGAGGAGTTCAAACAAGCATCATGGGTATGTTTGTCCCATAACAGTTGCAATGTGTTTGCCTAAAGGAATGGGTTAAAAGGCATTACCATCCTATATCAGCCATCCAGGGATAAATTCAATGTTTTGAGCGGATAAGCAATTTGTTTCCAATATAATATTATTATTCTTTATTTATAAAGCGCCAGAATAGTCGCAGTGCTGAATCCGCATCGCTATATCCCTTATAGAAACCTCTGTCCAGTATTACAAATACTCAATATCCCTGCAATGTCAGGGTAAAACAAACTGTCTATAAGGGCCCCATGGTATAGATCACAATACCTGGTGAATAACCAGACTCCTTTGCATTATATTAACGCCCACTGGCAACCCTGCCAATCCAGGTAACTTTCAAAAATTCATAAAACTGTTAAAACACAAACACCCAACTAGTTTTGCCTGTATACCAGGCTTTATCAAGAGTGAGTGATCATAGATACTGTGAGTCAATATATACATTTACTATGGCTAATGCACACGTGATCAGAGAATCAGTGCGCATAGGCATGGAGCCACCTTCTGGTGCTTGTTAATACCTCTTAGGTTTCAGCTGTGATGTAGTTTTTGTCTGATCTAACATGCAGGCATGTAACGTCTGTGGGGAGCGCCTCCAACCAAAAGCCTGTCATTATGTTCATCCAAACACTGCCTGATAGTTACAACCTTAACCAAATATGCTCAATGATCAACTACTCAATCCTGAACTAAAGGACCCACAGTCATTTAAATCCACCTACTAAGTGATGCTGTACAACAAATAAAAATCAAAACTATCATGACAAAATACGCATTATTGGTGGAATCAGTTCTGTAATAAAAATCTCTGTATATAATGAAAGTTAAAGGCCCAGCCAGATGAGGAAGGGGAATTTTTTTTAAAAAAAAATAATATTGTCATATACTTTATCCTGATGATTGCAATACATATTGATGAATAAAAAGTAATTTGCATATTTCCAACATCCCTTATCCTTTTATTTTCAGATGGGAACCAACAAATGCGCAAGTCAAGCTGGAATGACTGCCTATGGCACCAGAAGACACCTGTATGACCCAAAGATGCAAACAGATAAGCCTTATGACCAGACAACGATAAGTTTACAGATGGGAACAAATAAAGGTGCTAGCCAGGTATAGAATTTTCATTTCTAATACTTTTCAATGATTGGTATCTGGCTTATCTCGGTATGTTACATTTGGATTTTTTTTCTGTTAAAGTATTTGTCATGGAGATTTATGTCAATTAGGTAATGGCGTGAAGCCTCTCCTGGACTGATGTTTTGGGCTAGATTGCCTTTGTCAGTAGAAATCAGATTAGTGTTAGTTCCAGTTCATGAAACCTGGGAATATAAATCCTTCCCAAAACTATTCACAACTCCTCCATTCTGTGTTTACCTGGAGTCTTGACTCTGTGCTTAGCATTTGTGTATTAAGATTTAACTTTATGATACCCCACCCTTAACTTCAATATTTTTTTTTTCTTCTTTCATTCATTAAAACAGGCTGGTATGCCTGCTCCTGGAACAAGAAGAGATATCTATGACCAGAAGGGAATCTTGCAGCCAATTGACAATTCTACAATCTCTTTACAAATGGGAACCAATAAAGTGGCATCTCAAAAAGGCATGAGTGTGTACGGCCTGGGGCGGCAAGTGTATGATCCCAAGTATTGTGCTGCCCCGACAGAGCCAATTATACATAATGGAAGCCAAGGGACTGGAACAAACGGCTCTGAAATAAGCGACAGTGACTACCAGGCTGAATTCCCTGATGACTATCCAGGAGAATATCCTGACCTCTATCCCACCGACTACCAGGACAGTGACCAGGGCATAGATTATTAGATGTATACGGTGTACTTGGTATTAGTTTGTTTTATTCCGTGGAGACCAAGCTAGCCTTGTGTAATTTTACCAGTCTTCCTTAAACACTACTATGCTTTAATATGAAAACTGATTGTTGCCTTACAGTTCTCCCCAGTTTTTTTTTCTCCTTCCCCTTAGTTGCCTTCTAGTGCTGAGACAGATTTAATTGTACAGCATTACCAATAGTAGTGTATGAAGTAAAAAGGAATACTGTGATTTTTATGAAGGGAGAATTTGTTCAGTCAGTTGTGCGATGTCAGGACTATTATCTCACGGAGTGCATGCCATGATCATGAAACTACACCTTCCCCACTCCTTTTTACTCCCAGCTGATGCAGTAAAAAGGATGGTACAGCAGCCACATGCTTTCATTTTAGTTTGATTCTATAAGTATTATTTTAAAGCAATGGCTCCTCTGGCTTTCTCTCATGCAATCCCCCATGTTCAGTCATGGCTTCAGGCTCGGCACCTTGGTGCTAAGGCTTTGCCTATTGACTAAACTATTGCAGGGGATTCTTTCTGCAAACAGGTGAGTTGAGGGAATGTTGCTTTTGCTGTCTGCTTGCTCAATGTTTAGTGCATTACTAGATCAGTCATGTACAGCAATTTATGGGAAAATAAACTCTGCATCGTTTTATATGGTTTCATTATTCGTCCTTACCCTTTTCAGTGCTGCTGCTCTGAGCAGAATTTCTTTAAAGGTTTAAAATTGGAGCCATCAGTGACCGTAATAAGGTTCAGAATTCTGATCAGTAAGACCTTATTGTTACAAATATGCAATTGTTATTGGACTGAATGTTCCACTCTTCATTTCCCATATACACAGGGTGTTCAGGAGGATCTATGACAATTCAAAAAGTGTCACTTGAGGTTTTATTGGTAGGCGAAGGGCAAAGCACAGTGAAAGGGTAATGACCTGTAGCATTGCTGCTGTCAAGGTCACATAGAAAGCTGGGAAATTCATAACCTGTTCTACATTCCGCACCTTTTTTCATTAAAGGAAACTTGTAAAGCTATTTTCTTGTTCTAAGGACCATGCAAATGTGAACTCTGGTCAAAATGAACTGCGTGCACAAATTAAAAAACAAAACACCTCCTTGTGCTGTGGGTATTTTGGCTGTTTCAGGGTTGACTTTAAAATTTGCATTTACATTAAGTCTGTGCCATATTGTACTCATGTAGTATGTGCTTAATTTCTTTTATGTGTATTTATTGCCACATTTCTCAGCATAAACTGATCCCAATGTATTTTTTTATAAATAAATTTTGATATTTTTTTTTTCCTTTTTTAAGAGCACGTGTCTTGACTTTATGGGATTTCAAAACGGTCAGTGAATTTGGATGAGTTTTATAGGCAGATGTACAAAATTACATGATTTTGAGATCTTAACGTTGAGACTGCAATACTGTGTTGGGCTCTTTTTTTATTTATTTTTTTGACAATGCTTGGTAATTCGAGTCGGCTATAAAAAAAACGCGAGTGAGCCCTATGTTCTGTGATTGGCTGCAGTATTTTCAAATGCATATAGAAAGGTGTATAGAGGAACATCAGACTTGGGCTAGATTCAAAGCCTGGAATAAATTTAACCAGAGCCTTGGGAACTTCATAGACATTGATTTAGGCAGGTTCACCAGGATACATTTTCACCAGGTTTGGAAGTTTTGTCTCTATCTGGCACTCAAACGTTTATGTATTAGGGGAGGTCAATTCAAATCTCAAATGTACATACTTGACAGTAGTTAAGGAATCTGGTGCTGGCAAAACTTCCATCTTGGGCAGGCTGTGGGGTGTGTGTGTTTACATGTTGTGGAGAATGACTGCTACAATGTTTCCTTGGGTTGTTATGCACCCACATTCAGAGTTCCAAGTGGATTTTTTTTTCTTGTATAGAATACTGCAGAAGCCTTGCCCGCTGCCATTGTGAACAGAAGGTGAAAGTTGACTTTTTGACAGGTAACCTTTCTCAAATAACATTTTAATGACCCAGGCTAATTATTAACTTAAGGTTTGTAAAAATCCATAATTTAATAACGTGCCAATTCTCCAAGAAAAATCTTGGGCACCAAAAACTTGGTTTCCTAGACTCCATAACCTTCCACACAAAAAACCCCTCAAATGCTAAATACCCTATGCGTTGGTAAGTTGTAAACCCTGAATCCACCACACAATGTCCCTTAAAAAGGGTATATGGAAGGTGCTGGCAAACCGTTATACATCTCTTTGAAGAAGGCTTACATTTGAGCAATGTGATATTGATGAAAGCATGCAACATTTACTTGGAGTGATATTCAGAGAGGTGAAAACCAGGAGAATGACTGGAGAATGGAAAACTTTAGATCAAAATAGGCGATTTGGAAAGTGAGATAAATGCGAGCATTTTTCTGGTTTGGCTATTTTGACCTAGAATTTTCACTTCAGTCATTCTCCTGCTTTTTACTGCTCTCTGAATAACCCTGATAGTGTTAGCCAGATTCTGCTTCCCATTGCAAATCTGATGATGGATCTTTTGGTGTGTTCTGGAAGTGGTTATTAATAACAATGTGGGAAGGGGATACATTTCAAAAAGATGTGATGTGCAGGCCAGTGACAACCAGCCCTTGGCATTCCAGTTTTGGGACTACGTATCTTGTTCTAACCATGCATCCCTAAAGCTGGATTAGTAGACCTGCTCATCTGGCTTTACAGTGCCAAGGTCAGCCCTATGTTAATAAAATGAAGTATTTTTACATAGCATTTGTTTGAAAGTAAATACTTTTTTATTTTGGACCACAAGTATACAACTTTTATTCATAAATACTACATGGTATAAAAAAAATAGTACTGTAATATCTATAAAAGACTTGATGCTATCAATGTTGCATCATTTAAAACACAGGAGTTCCTGCATAACCATGCCAAAAGGGAGATTCCCACAGATGCTGCAGAACTCCTTGGAAGCATTGTCAGTATTTTAGTGGTTCCAATATCTGGGGATCTAACTTTTTTCACCAGCCCTGCTCCAATGAAACAGCTTAAAGATCAATGAAATAAACTATTGTCTTTCCTTACCTCTAGCGGTTCCCAACTCTGGTCCTTGGGTGAATTGTTTTGTAACTAAACTAATTGCGGTGAAATTTCACCGCATGGCAAAATTCTTATTTCGGTGCAATTTCAGGCCAATTTTGGAGATTGAATAATCCCTTAAATTAGGCAGTGTTTTCTAAAGGTTTGCAAGATACAAACCTAATAAATGTAGATCTCCCTCCTACCCCCTATCCAATATTATGTCATGAAGGTGTTTGGGTGATGTTGGTGCGCTCATTCCTCTACATTAATACTGTTGAGCTGAACATTACATGCTGTACAGATGTGCATAGCTGCAGGCTTACTGTAGAATCGGGGACTGGTTACTCAGGTTAAAGTCCGTAAAATCTTGTCATACTTAACATGGTTTTGCCCATTATCTGTAAACCTTTCAAAATCTTTGCAAAGGAAAACGTCTTACTCCTGTGGCAACATGTAGGACACAGTGGCTGGAGTTCTCTTTTTTTGAATGTCCATTAAAACTCCTTGCAAGGCATGCTTACATTTGTGGCAAAAAGAATGGTTTTCATGCGGATCCACCTACACACTCTTTGTAATTTTAATCATACAAAATCCGTTCCTTCATTCTTAAACCACGCTTTCCATGTGAGTTGGTTTTACAATTTGACACATCTTGAAGTGGAAAAAACTTCATTTTGTCTTTGGTTTTAATTGGCAGACTTGCAATTTAAAATGTAAGCTCTCTGTCATATACACACACGGGGGGGGGGGGGGGTGTTAAATGTAAAACGCGCAAGCCGCTTACTCAGCCCTGGCTATTGGCTGCAGCTCTGTGCCTTCCTCTCCGTTCTGCAGGGGTCGCTCCTTCAGCTTCTCCGGTAGTTTGTCAGTCTGTTGAATTAAAGCCTACAAAAGAAGGCCGTGTTATTACTGAGTGGGCAATCAATAGCAAAGTCCTGCTTCACTGTCTTAACACAATTTTTATAAAGCACCAACCTTTCACAGTGCTGTATAATAGGCAGGATAAACTGAAAGACCCAGCTCAAGCATGCTTACAATTTGAAGGAGTGGTGAGCAGAGACCTCTGGAGGCTGTGCAGACATATCAGCATGGTGTAATGGGGGAGGGGGTTAGGGATCGAGCAAGTAGATAAGTCTCTAAAAACACGACTTTGGGCCTCCAGTCTTAGGCCTCTCTAAAGAGCTGAATGTTTGGAGGTAGAGCATTCAATAAATATGGGGCCGCTCAAAATTCTGAAGGTGAGTGTAGAGGGTGCCGGTACAAGGAGATAACAGGTCATTGGTGGAGCAAAGTGACTGGGATGGGACATTTGTTTAAGGCCTGGTTCATACCTGGGCGTTTTACAGCGCGTAGGAACACACTGTAAAACGAAGTACAGGAGCTTCTTTGGGTTGTATTTCAGCCATAGACTTCAAAAAACGCACGTACGACGCGAGTTTCTAATTGTCAAAACGCTCATAAAACACGTGTAAAACGCACATGAGATACGCTCAGGTGTGAACCCAGCCTAAGGGAGGAGGTGGAAGCCGAGGAATGGTTATGGAGATTCCCAGACACACAGCTCATCCCCTTGTTAAACAGCAATTATAGACTATAGATCAATGGTTCCAAAATCCTGTCTACAGGACCCTTTAACAGGCCAGATTTGGAAGCTATATGAAGTAGATAGGTGATCTCCTTTTGAGTTCCCATTGATCTGCATTTCCAAGAGAATCCTTAAAATCTGAGATGAGATCAGGGCCAATATGAGTTACAGTGGTTGAGATCAGGGCTCTTGATATGTGCAATTTATTATTTCTGTAACTACTGTAAAATTTCAATGTTCTTGAACCCAGGACATACTTGAAAACGAGAGCAATGTATCCTTTCTGCTAAAATACTTTGCAAATAAATTTGGTCGACAGTGACAGATCAAAGAGAGGTGAAAAGCCGGAGAATGACTGGAGAATGGAAAATTCTAGGTCAAAATAGCCAAACCAGAAAAATTCTCCCATTCATCTCCACTTTCCAAATCTGCTAGTTTGACCTAGAATTTTCCAGTCTCCTGCTTTTCAACGCTCTCTGTATAACCCTGCAAGACGGCACACCTTTTGAGGTGGAAGTAACGGTATCATTTGTCTTAAATGCAAGAGGATTAGCTATACCGGCAGGAAAGACCAATCCTATGAATTTGACGTCACATCCTTAAACCATTCTTGCAAGATCTTTTTATAAAAATATTGAAGAGCAAATCAACCTTTAAATAATTGCTGTCAAAATAAAATACAGGGTTATTCAGAGAGGTGAAACTCAGGAGAATGACTGGAGATGTGAAAATTCTTGGTCAAAATAATCAAACCAGAAAAATGCTCCCAATTTGGTCTAGATAGTTCATTCTCCTGGCAATTTTCCTGGTTTTTCACCTCTCTGAATAACCCCCCCCCCCCCCCATATGTTTGTCATCATAAAGGAATCTGGAAAGCTAGCGTTCTCGCCATAAATTTGAGACCTGGAAACGGGTGTTATTCTTCATGAAATCAGGGACATACAAAGAAAAGGTCCAGGTCGTTTAAGGAGTATTCAGTGAAGCAAGGATCAAAGATGTTACAATGTTTTGGAGGGCAGAGAAGCTTGTAAGGAAGAATTGCAACTAGTTTTGTGCTAAATTGGAAGCAAAGGAAAATGTTGCGGTATAAATCCGTTAACTGGCCTTTATTTTTAGAATTTACAAGTTATGTTCGGTCTTTCAGAACTAGCTGGGCAGGAAGTTCTTAATTTGCTTCAAGGACATAGTTACTTTTTCCATATGTGTATATCACACACAATATATAGAAATTCAGAGCATTCCACTAAACATGGGAATAACTGATGGTATGTGGATGTTGTGTCAGACTTTTGCAATGTACGATCAAATTTTAAGGCCGATTTCCCCCATCAGAGCAGATCCCTCCTATCCTAATGATTGCTTTCTGAGGACATATTATTTAGGTTTTGACAACCTCACACTCACACTAAAGACACAATACGATACTTTATGTATTGGAAAGTGGTCACATGACATTAATCTAGGAGTTTGCTGAACGCATGTCCAATTTGTTATTTTTGCAATGTATGGCCAGACACCCCATTTACCAACTGCACAGGTTTGCACCTACCCTGACCACGCACACAGACACCAGATCTCAGATACATGTATGTATACATATTCTATATATATCACTCCAGACCCCAGACACTGGGGCAGCTGCCAGAATGCACTAACAGCATTCTGCCAGGCCCCTTCGGCTGGCCATGCTCCAGCAAGTGGCCACCGGCATGTGAAGGTCACAACTCAACTTCGCTGGTGCTGTGCTCCTGTGAGATCTTGCAGAGTTTGTGAGATCTTGTGACCTCTGCAAGATCTTCTGCAGGCACAGCTGGAGGCAGCCGCTCACAGGAACGCAGTCAGCCGGTGGAGCCTGGCAGAATGCCATTAGTGCATTCTGCCAGCTGCCCCAGCCCCTCAGATACTGCCCGGCAAGCCAGCCCAGTGCTGGATTCAGGTATTCGTATCGGGGGCATTCACATGAGTACAAGTACTCAAGCAAATGCTGGTATAGACACCAGTACTAGTATTGGTACATCCCTAATACACACACACACTATTTAGGCTAGCAGATCCTGTGAATTGTAGTTCAAAAAAACACAATGTCTTGGGTGCTGACCCCCTACTTATAGGTGTCCAAATGTTCTAGCATTGCCAAAGTACGCAATGTATGTCTGAGCGCACACATAACTTTGTAAGTACGCATGTTTGTTTTCAGTTCAACACAAAATTATACTGGCAGTTGGAGGAGGAATTGTCACAGAAGAAAGGACAAGCAATTAGCAAATTTTTGGGTGAAGAAGTAAGGAACAGGTAATTCCATAGAATAGATACTTTGTAGAACAGCATGTTAGTTCTGCACTCCCTCAATGAACATACCATTAGATCCTGTTCCATAAAGTATGGCCGCTCAGGAGTCCCATCATTGGTGTTAATGTCCACAGCATAGCACAGGAACAGGCTGTGCACAACGGTTTCAAATAATGATAGAAAGCAGTGGGCAACCAAATAAGCGAAGAATGCTACTAACAGCAAAGGGACAACCCACACGCTCAGCTGCCGGTGATAGTTGAACGCCATTAATCCTCCAAACACTGTAAAACACACGACAAACACCTGCAGAGGGAATAAAATATGACACAGGTAGATGATTGAATTAGAATCTCTAGAGAAACTTTGGTATTCTATCCTTGTTGCCGTGCACGAACGTGGCTTTATTCCTCATGGGAGCTACTAAAATGAAAATTAGATACGCGACATTACCTTTCCGAGAAAAATGAGGAATACTCCTGAACAGTTCAGATGGGAGACGTAGGGTGGGTTTTTCTCCATAAGATTATAGCTTTCCTTGGCAGAAATACAAAACGGCGTTCCATTTATCATTGTTGCGGCATAGGCATTCTAAACAAAGGCAATAGAATCTAGAGTTATTAGTGTGTGATTACTTTCTATAAGGAAATTATACATGTTCAACGTAAAAGAAGTGACTATTTATAGATATACCAAGTATATATCACTAAACTGAAACTATTAGGTTCAGGATTGCTAGAAATATTTAACATTTTTATTATAATTCCTGATCTTGGATTTCATTTGCTAAAGAAAGCCTAAATTTGTAACTGTGGCCAAATATTTCCTAAAATATAAAGCACAGGAACTTTTGAAATGTTCGCACGTGCTCTAGCAGAGATGTCAAAATCTGGCCCCCAGATGTTGAAGGTCTACAACAGCCAGACATGTTTGATTGCAATAGAGAAGTGTTTCCCCACCCAGTTGTCAAGTACCCAATTAAAATGCTCATCCAAGCACTTATTATCTCCCGCCTTGACTACTGTAACCTCCTTCTCTCTGGCCTTAAAATAATCCCAGATTCTCCCTCTGCAGTCTGTAATGAACGCCTGTGCCAGACTCATACACCTCACCCCTTTGTCAATCTCTAAACTGGCTTCCGGTTTCCTTTAGAATTCATTTCAAAATACTGGCGCTCACATACAAAGCTCTCCACAACCGTGCCCCTGCCTACATCTCCTCCTTTATTAGCAGGTATACCCCGTCCCAAAGACTTTGCTCGGCCAATGATCTGATGCTATCAGTTCCTCGTACTTGCACCCCAACTCTCATCTTCAGGACTTCTGAGCTGCCCCTTTTCTATGTAACTTCCCCCCCCCCCGCAACATCAGACTCTCCCCATCTCTCCAGTCCTTCAAGAGGTCTCTGAAAACACATTACATTAGAGAGGCCTATTGGCTCCCTCCATGATTTCCCACTGCATATTTCATGCACCATCTTCCCATTCAGCCCATACGCTCCCCGCTACCTCACATACTGTGCTATTCATACTCACCTAGTGTGTCACCACTCTCCTCTTAGATTGTAACCTCTCAAAGAGGGTCCTCTCGCCTACTGTTCTGTGTGTAACGCATATGGATATTTGTTATTCTGTCTCTCCCATTGTACAGCGCAATGTAACTTGGTGCTTTATAAATACCTGTAACTGTAACTAACAGGCCAGGTTTTAAGGATAACTGTGGTGAAAAGCAGACTGAATCCTGCAATCACTGAGCTGCAAATCATATCACCTGTGCTGTGCTTCACATATCTGCAAACCTGTCCTGGGAACCACTTCTATAGAGAATCATGGGAGTTGTAGTTAATCAACATCTAGGGGGCTAGAGCAGGACATCCGTGCTGTAAAGAGTCAACAGAATGTATTTATGTGCATTGGGAAGGGAATGATGGTATGTCATATGTCAGACCAAATTGGATTTATCTACTGAAACCAATATTCTATTTATGGCACATAGACACTCACAGCTGCCAAATGCACCAATTATAAAACGCATTGTAAAGTACAGAAATCTTTAAAGCTGAGGTTTCCTCTAGAGGCCACCAACACATGAATCTCGTCCACTTGCATGTTTTTGACTAGTCTCCAGAACTATATGAATGTCGGTTGTACAACCAACTCCCGATATGAGAAAACTGTGAGAGGCAACACAGCAAATATCTCATACAATCTATTTCACAATGCATTTCTTGGTAATTTGGATGAATGTACAATAGATTAATGACGCGTCGTTGTCAAAAGAAGATAAACTCCTACGTTATCCTATCCTAAAGGGTATTCATGTGTTTGCATTTGCAAAATCACTTTACACCAGGTTTTAGGGGTTGATATTTTTTTCCACCCTCTCTGTTGAATAACTAGTGTGTGAGACTCGCCTGTGTCCAGCGCCTTTCTGTACAGAGACCTTTAGGCTATCGTCCGACGAACGCAGTCATCACGTCCGTGTCACCGCAAAGTTTACCGTCCGTCGTAGCATTGATTTGTGATCAATAGAGACCAACACACAAAGTACGTGCGCACCGAAGTGCACACGCACCACGCAGATGGCAATGGACTCCATTTAGGCCTCGACGTAAAAGCGCTATGACAGATGAACAGAGTGCACAGCGTTCGCGCAGCGGCCTGTGTGTGTGATGACGTGACGTCAGACGCAGCGCATTTTCAACCTCCATCACGTTGACGCTCAGACGTTTTTTTGGTCTGGCTGACTGTACCAGTCATTTAATTTTAATTAATTGTGTTTCCCACATTTCCCTTTTTTTCCTACATCCGTCAAAAAAACGGACCGTGTGGTGACTACAGTATCTTCCGTCAGTATGTACGTCCGTTATGCAGGTACGCAGAGTGCGCTCAGACTGCGTTCGTCTGACATTAGCCTTAGCGGAGACAGTGAGGTGGAAACATTAATGAGCAGGGCCGCCATAACAGATCGCTCATTAATTTTAACGACAATGTTGGAATAGGATCTTATGATTTTACCATTATTACGTTTTTAATTATTAAAGTGGTAATTACTGTACAAGAAAGTAAAATGATTGCTACCACTTAACTTGAAACAGGGCCCGCGGAATTTAATTTATGTTACAATCCTGTGATACTTTGGACAAGTGTTTTACAAAGATGAAATTTTACAATTTCTGGGGTTACAAGGACAATACATTGATGCAAACAAAAAATATACAAACGAACACTGGTTACAACTGGAATTAATAAACTGCTCAAGATGTCTCGGCTGGAAATGAGAAAAACATTGTAGCAATTTTGTTAAAATGATTCAATTAATTCTGTTATTTATCTTGGTCCAAAAGAAATTCTCAGGGAAGCAGAAAAAATGTGTTTTTCGGTGTTTTTCTTTGGGGAAGGGAAGAAACGTCAGCTAATTATTAAATTAAATTAAGAGTAGTTTAATCATGAGCTGACCAGATTTATTTTATGTTTTCCTGCAAACAGCACATTTTCTTTGACGCAAGGCGCGTATGATCTACACATGAAATACTGGACAGTTTACAGTTCCGGGATCTTATGTAAACTCACAGTGCTTTTATCACGAAAGAAATTTCAGATGTTATCTGAATGTCAAATATTATCCCGTTACACTTTTTGATTTGTATAAAACTGTTCTAGCAAAGGTCAAAGCTGTAGCATGGGAAAAGGAGTTTAATCTTTTATGCTGGTTCCAGTTTGTTTCTGTGAAATATATATACATTTGTTTAGTAGATGCACGCAGTGTGAATTTGGAGTGATCCAGATGATACTGAATGAGCTTTAGCTGCACTAAAATCTGAATTAAGTCGCAGTTTAGGGTTCTACAAATTCAAACCCCCAAGATAATAATTACAGCGGAATGGTGTCGAAGGTGATGAAATTTGGTTCATCAGAAATAACAAAGTTGCTATATTGCCTGCATGCAGGGGATGCAAACAGTGAATGGTAGAGAATTTGGGAAAAATAAATACATAAAATAGGTTTTATGTTTACAAACCACGTTTATTAAAAATAACAGAACTGAATAGCGGACACATACATCATGTGAAATATAGATGAAAGCAATTGTACACAAAGAAGTACAGGGTGTCCATAAAGTCTCTTTGTAATAAATTTTTGAAATTGTAAAGACAAATGAAAAGACTGATAAGTGATAAATATATACTTCTCATTTTGTAATAATTAAGTTTTTTTGCCTCATTTAATACACCTCTATATGGGCACCATTAGTTTCACGAAGCACATCAAGACGGTACTCGAGTCGATTTCTTGCCATGTTGGCTGTAGCATACCCTCATCAATGGTGCCAATGGCATGCCTTCCAATCCACCGGTCTGGAAATGTTTAATTTAGGAGCCTACGTATATGCAGTCCTCATTGTGGTGGTGCACCATCTTGCTGGAAACTGATGGTTGGTTGAAGGTCATGTAGTCGTGGTGCCACGGTCTCGCCGAAGAATAACAGACCAATAATTAGATTGCATATGATACCACACCACACAATCATCTAAAGCAGAGGATCACTGATGCCATTGCCACCATTGAGGAGGGTATGCTACAGCGAACATGGCAAGAAATCGAGTACTGTCATGATGTGCTTCATGCAACTAATGGTGCCCATACAGAGGTGTATTAAATGAGGCAAAAAACCTTAAATATATACGTCTTATTTTGTAATAATTTTCACTTATCATTTGCCTTTGTAATAAATTTTTGAAATTGTAAAGAGACTTTATGGACACCCTGTATAACACACAAACACACACACTAACCAAATTCTATGGTTTCTGCTGTCGCTGATCTTTCTACCACAGGAAATACTCTATGTTCCACGGGGATATGTTCCATCTGGCTGACCATCAATATTTGCCTTTGAGGTGAGTAAAGGTTAAAGTGCTGAAGGTATATGGTTTTTAGTATAAATATTTGCAAGTGTATGATCGCTGAGCATAAAATGCATACTAGTTTTAGTACATTTTTGTAAACTATGTCTTTGTGTATTGTGTGTAGTAAACAAAAAAACTGTGAAAGAGGAATGATCCGTATGATAAGGGTTTTCCCTGTGCTAAAATATGCAGCAAAATGGAATTTCTAAACTTTAAATACATTTTTTTTCTCCCCAGAAGGTTTGTGCATCTTATTTCAGGTCATATACTGTACATACAGAATTTTTTTTACTTTCCATGAATGAGGCGGGACCTGCCCCAGGTTTCTCAGTTTGGCAGGCTTTCCAGTTTTGTGAGATTAACAGTGCTATGCTATACGCTCAGAACCTGCTGAATCCACACATTAAAAGTATGTTAAACTCGCCAGATGCTCGGATAATTCCCGTTAGTGGATATTTGAGACAGTTTTCCTATTTCGTGGGCATATTGATTAAACAACAACATGGCCAAATCCATTTGATCCTCTAAATAATAAATTCTCTCCCGTGAATAAATGCATCATGATTTCTCATTTAAAGGACACCGGAGAACAGAATTTGTTATGGCGTTCAGGCCTGTAAGCGTATGATACAGCAGTGTTACTGTTCTGAGTAATCCTCATTAAGCTTTACAAAAAGAAATCTTGTGCAAATATACAGACACTGGTAATAATATCCGAGAGATGAAAAAAAAAAGATTAAAAACAGCCGAGATCTTACATTCTTGCATCATACCATGCAAACATACTTTCTGGTTAATAAAACCATAAAAAAAACACTCACAAAATATAGGACTAATCCCTTTCCAAGAGATAAACTGTGATACATTTTAATCTACAACATTCCTGATGAGAATTATGTCTCCCCCATACTAGAATTCCTGTACCAAGAAAACACTGTGTCATCATTTCAAAGAAACATGTAGCCACATATAGCGAATTAAATATACAGCGTCACTTTCAGTGGGAACATAAAGGGAGTTAACCCCTTAAGGGACCAATGAGTTAACATTTACGTCATAAATGCATTGACTTTAAAGACCCTTGGTACTTAAGGGGTTAAATACACAGCGTCACTTTCAGTGGGAACATAAAGGGAGTTAACGCGGGAGGCGTTGCCAAACGTTTCTTCACTTTAGTTTTGAAATTAAGGTCTGATTGTGACAAAATACAGTATATAAGGACCCTGCAGGACTACCATGTAATAATAATAATACACTGACTGAGGAAGCAATTAGATTGCGAAACGCGTTTCAGTGGTATATTGTACTGTATTTTATCGGAATACATCATTTTAACCCTTTTATTTATGGTCCTGCTGGTGTTTGATGCAAAGGAATACCGCTGACATCTATCCAAAGGGGGGGGTCTGGTACCTCTCTACCATTACTGGCTGCACATACATCTGGTGTCTGAGAGGTGACACCAAAAAACGTGAGTGTTCAATCTATATGATATCGGAGCCTCATTTGGTTAACGGGCTACACCATGTCCATTTTTTCTGTCCTGTGTTTTCTTTGAGGCAAGAAGACTTTAAAAGGGACATAAAGATAAAGAACTCTGCCTTATTTGAAAGAAGCTCTCTATTCACCGCATTTTTTCCAAAATAAAGAGAGTTAACCCCTTAAGGACCTATGATGTACCGTTTACGTCATAAATGCATTGACTTTAATGACCCTTGGTCCTTAAGGGGTTAAATACACAGTGTCACTTTCAGTGGGAACATAGAGGGAGTTTAATACACAGCGTCACTTTCAGTGGGATGCCTCATCAAGGGACGGATATACTATACCAAGAATTGATAAAAAGATATTTCTAAACCATGTGAATTCCAATCGGATCAATGAATTGGATCACGCATCTATTGCTGGCAAACAGGTGTAGGTTTATGATCATTTAGTATTGACATTGGTGTGCTGGCTCCATTGTCAGCCCATTAGATGTCACGGAATAGATAGCAGTACAGATGAACAGCTCATAGATCAGCTCTTCTTTCCTCGCCTGTCACTGGCTTGCATTGTAGTGATGTACTGAGACTCTGTGTTGTCACTTTAATTGACAGATCATTTAATAGGGATAATTGAAATTATACTTCTACATTTAGTAATAGCTTGGCTAGAACAATGTACGGAAACAAAAAATTAACAAAAAAAACTATCACATGATAGAACAGGTTCACATTTTTGTTTCACACTGTGACATCATTACATAATAAGATCATGGATTCACAAACTACATGATGGGAATGAGGTAATTTCCCCCTTTGAATTATCATTTCATTCAAAGAGGTCTGTCTTAAAGTTATAGGACTGTGCAACATCGCATAAAGTCAATGGCTCACACAGCATATTCTGAGTCATACAGGTAGTATTGTTGATTTATGATCTTGGTGACTAAAAGCACAGTTTGATGATGTCATCCAATATTTAGTCAGTGTGGACTATGGCGGTGAACGTTCAGTAAACCACAGTATGTGCCTTGACCTTTCTCTACAATCAGTGATCCTCATTGGTTTTGTTTGGGAGCCACAGCAGGAAGAGATCAGTCAAGAGGAGAGCCACATTAAACAGGTATTTACCTGTGGCCTATTCATTTGCCCCCTCCCCCGAATATTGTACATTTTAAGTTTATAATATAACAATTTTATTTTTTTTCCTCAGCTTTTGAGGGTCCCAGAATTTATTTTTTGTTTGTGCTCAGACTTTGACTGCCCGGACTTTATTGTGTATATTCAATTTATGACCGTCCCAGATTTTACTGGTTTTCTCAGCTTTTGACTGTCCCAGATTTCAGTTTTTTTTCCTCACTTTCTGACCGTCTTTGCTTCTACTTTCTGCCTCTGACTTTTCTTTGGCTTTCTCTGCAAACTCTGCTCCCTGTGACCCTGCCTTCTTGGTTTCTTTCACTGCAAAGAAAGGAGCACAGAGTTTGCAAACTCTGCTCTTTGCAAACTCTGCTCTCTGTGCCCCTTCTTTCTTTGCAAACCCTGCTCTCTTCGCACCTTTCTTTGCAAACTCAGTTCTTTGTGCCCCTTCTTTCTTTGCAAACTCAGCTCGCTTTGCCCCTTCTTTCTTTGCAACATCTGCTCTCTGTGCCCCTTCTTTCTTTGCAACATCTGCTCTCTGTGCCCCTTCTTTCTTTGCAACATCTGCTCTCTGTGCCCCTTCTTTCTTTGCAACATCTGCTCTCTGTGCCCCTTCTTTCTTTGCAACATCTGCTCTCTGTGCCCCTTCTTTCTTTGCAACATCTGAGGCCTGTTCAATACCTCAGCCGCTGCAAGTGCTAAGTTAGCAACTTGCCATTGAACGCCGTTCAACCGCTCAGCGCTCAGCAGTGCTAACCTAGCACTTGCAGCGACCCGAGGAGATGCTGAGTGTGACGTTTTAAAGATGGCCGCCGCCATGAAGCAAGTAACAATGCCGTACAGCAAGATGGCCGCCGCCTCGAAGCAAGTAATAATTCCGTACAGCAATGTTAATTTTAAGGTTTTTGTTCACCAAAGCACAAAATATTTATTTATTATTTCCCCCTGCACATAGACATATATTACAGTTCAATTTATATATTGTTTCAGAAGTAAACATAACGTTTATTCATTAAAAACTATCATTTGTGGTGTGTGCATACCAAACGGAATTGTGCTGACTGCTTTTCTTTATCATATTTTGTTCGAGTGATCCGAAAAACAATCTGAATTTTTCATTAAGAAATCGTCGGCCATTTTGGATTCAAAATTCGCATCCAAAGGGTTCAACGACACTGCTGCAGCAAACTGAATTGCTGCGCTGCAGCAATTCAGCAGCTGCTGAGAAATTGAACAGGCCTCTGCTCTCTGTGCCCCTTCTTTCCCTGCAACATCTACTCTCTGTGCCCAGGCCTTTTTTCTGTCTGTTCTGCTGCTCCTCTCTGCTCTCCCTGCTTTCTATACTTCTGCCTTCTCTCTGCCCTTGTTTCTGTGACTGTCGCGCAAGAAAATAACGCCCGTCATCTGATGGTGCCTGCCTTACGTGATGCTAATATATGCTGAAGGATTTGGCAAGGGTCCGCGTGCTGCCACTGTTGGCTCCGCGATCATGGGTGGCCTGTGTGAGCCTGGAAATACTGACCTGGGAGTGTATGGGGAATAATTTGATACCTTAGACTTGATCCAGAAATGATCAATCTAATATTGCCGTTGGGATCAGCCCACATAGTATCGAGGAGGCATATACTTTGTTGAGTGTCCACTTAATGTGTTCTAACCAATGCTAATCCTAGTGTGAAGCCTAACATTAATTAGAAGTTAACCATATTACTAGTAACCTGTCTGGGACACAGAGGCAGAATGATTGTTTTGTGAGCCACAAAAATGCCACGTTATTTGTCCATCTCCGGTTCCTTAAGCAATCGCATGGCCTTGATCCCTATATATCAGGAAAATCAAACTCTGGCCCCCCAGATGTTTATTGCCTACAATGTCCAGAATTCTTTGAATGCAATAAATGGGCAGAGAATCATGGGAGGTGTAGTTGAGAAACATCAGGGGGTGCCAGAGATTGAGATCCCTAATCTATAGCGTTCGAGGCCATGCGATCACTTAGGCTAGGGTCAGACGAAAGCATTTTTCCCCGCGAACGTGAAAAAGTGCGTCCGAACGCATTGACGTATTTTTTCACGGAATGCGCAAAAACGGTCAGACGACGCGCATTTTCGGGTGTGATTTTGTACGGATCGTCAATAAAACTCTTTTTGCGTCTGGACGTTATGTAGGCAGGACATTAGCATTGTCTGACATCTCCTAATCTCGCACACACGCCGCTATGCCGCAGCTGCGCACTCAGTACGTCAGTACTAGCGGTTCAGCGTTCTCAAAAAAATGCGTTCAAATTCCACTTGCGTTGCACGGCTGGACTTTTGTGCGGCCGTACATCGTATATTGGCCGTCATTGCCCGTCATCTGCTGCTAGTGCAGCCGTAATTATGTGCGCCAGAACGCACGTTAAAAGTGCACTGGTCTGACCCCAGCCTTAAGGAACCAGAAATGGATAGTTCACAAAGCAATCATTCTGCCTCGGTGTCCCAGGGCAGATTGCTAGTAAGATAGATTTATAATCAGTGCTTCGCACTAGGATTGTCATTGGATCGAACATCTTTAAATGCACACTCGACATAATACATAATACATAATACATGCCCGTTTTTTCTCGAGCTGGTAATGAGATAATAGTATAAAAAGTGACAGTATGTTCAATGTGTAAAAATAAAACATTAAATACAGGAGGTTTTCATAGAGACCTGTGCCAAAACATAATCAAAACCATTTTATTTTCCGGCGTGTTACCCAGCTCTTTCTATTCAATACGATTTTGTTGCTTGGCCAAAAAGGTGTTGTAACAGGCTTGTAATCTTATCTTATAAGCAAATGTCTACAACCGCAATTCCTGCTGGCACAAATCCGTGTACCATGGCATCCCTGGGTGTGTTTAGGTTTATTCCGGTAATTAAACTACCTAGTCAGATTTCATTAATGTAACTCTCTTTACAAGCTAAACCCTTGTGAGACCTGAGCGGGCCCCACCGTAGAGCAGGCCATTAGTGCTGTTGCTCGTCCTCAGGATCCTCACCCCCCCCCTTTTCTCTCACTACAAGTATACAGGATCATCCAGACGTGGACCCCTTGCTTGATGTGCCTAGACGGGTGTCAGCTATACCCTCCTGACGAGGCCTAACAAGGCCGAAACGATCGTCGGGGGTTGCTGCACCTCTCATGCAGGGATGACGTCCTTGGCAGTCAGTACTGGCCACCCTCATTGGGTGAGAGCAGGCTGATTTGCATATGGAGGAGTCATCCTTGTAATGGCACAAGCAAGCTAAAACCGTGTGAGACCTGAGCGGGCCCCACCGTAGAGCAGGCCACTAGTGCTGTTGCTCGTCCTCAGGATCCTCACACCCCCCCCTTTCTTTAACTCTCTTTACAGGTTTGATAGTCAGCAAATATCGCTATTAGAGGTTGGAACTGTACCTAAAATATTAACAGAACAGCAGGAGATTTCAGTCCCCAATCTTGCAGTTCTATTTTCAAGTCAAATTGACATTGGTTGAATTATAAATGGGTATAAGTGTGTAACACTATACAGATATACAAGCGTTATTAAGTGCAGTGCATTGCCGCGCAGAACCCTGGACGTGCAAACTCATTGACAGCCTTCTGAGCGTAGGAAAGTCCTGCACTTTAGAAGACTGACGTAGCTCACTTGGACAACCAACGTCGGACATAGGGGCAGACATTTATCTTATTGTGGCCAGTTTGTACTCACTTCGATCAAGCGACATGCGCCACCATGTTTAAACGTTTGCGGGAAGAACCAACTGTGAGCTGTCACTCAGCCAACGGTACGTATCGACTGAGCCGATGACCATGCTGTAGAACAACACTGTGCCCAGAACTGACCCTCACCTGCGGCACGCCGCGGTCACGTGAGGGACAGCAAAACTTTGAAAGGAATAGCTCCTTTTTTATTTATATGCGTCAGTAAAAAATGCTAACACATAAGGAGTGATTCCCTGTCAAATGAGCCCTACGTTTCATGCATTTTAAAAAAAAAATTCTAAGAAAATGTGTATATCAGATGGGTGTGTTCTTCAAAGAGGCAAAACATAACAACGCATGAAGTTTATTTAAACTGAAATGCTTTATAGTAATATTTTTAAGGAAGAAAAGAAAATGGAATGCATGGAATGAGGTCTTAATAATAGAACCGATAACCACAACCCACAACTTGGTGCATTACATTTCACAGACTGAAAGCTTTTCCTTACTTTTTCCAAGAAACATCATTGTGTATGATAAAGCATACCCACGCCCATTTTATGTAGAGCCGACTGCACCAGATCCTCAAAGTGGAGCAGCAGGCACCTTTGGCTGTATTAGCCGCAGAAAGCATGACACGAGTAGGGATGAGCTGTTCGGTTCGATCAGTTCGGAGTTCGATTCGAACTTTGGCCGTTCGCAAGTTTGTGAACTTCGAACTTTTTGGCATGTTCGGTTCGAGTTCGAATTTTTTTTTTTTTTAAACAAAGTATAAAAAATGCTTAAAAAATACTAAAAAATCTAGAAATAAAGAAAATCTTTACTGCAGAATATTATAAGCAACGGTTTATTAGATATTGAATTAAAAACTAATGTCTAGGTGCAAAGATTCTCACCTCTAAATGACCTGTGCTCTCAAACGGTGTAAACAGGTGTTTAATTAGTGTTTGGAAAGAACATGTGCTTCTAATTAGTCCGGTCTCATGAATTTGATACATTGTATGCCAGGTGTCATGTGTGGGTCTGTGATGGCGATGTTTCCATACATCCTACAAATCCGCCACTTCACGGGCAGGTTATGGGGATCTCCTAGGCACGATATTTGAAGGAATTTTTCATTTTTATTTTTAACCCTTATTTTATGGAAAAATCACTGTTCCGTTAACCCTTTCACTGCTGAGGCATTTCACCGCTGTGTGCGGAGCTAATTTTTACCGCTTTCGCTCATCATGTTTAAACGCGATTTGAAGCCACATTTTATTATACGACACAGACATATTATATATCGTTCTTTCCGGCAGACTTGGCAGATTCATAATATATCATTTTTATATGTATACGTCATGTTCTGCCTGTATATTAGAACACAAAATGCAATAAAACTTGAATTTTTAATCATCTGCAGCGTGTAAAGTGTTTTTTTCACCTTTTATCACATGAACATTTGCGGTTATATTTTCTATGAGGTGCGCTTGTAAAAAAATTAGAAATGGGGACTTATTACATTTTTTGGGGGGAATTATGTGATTTTTTAGCAAACGCACACCATAGAAAAAAATCATTAGTGCAGCATCATTGTTCACATTATAATTGAAATGTGAACAATATTGCTGCATTAATAAATATAACACACAAAAAAAATATATGTTTTTTTATTTTTTTACTTTATACCTGGTCATATTGGATATCATTTGAAAGGCCATGCTCAGGCCTTTCGATTGACACCCTCCATGACCCCTTAGCTGCCACGGTGCTGGAGATATCAGGGTTCAAATGAACCCCCTATCTCCACCAGGGTATTCCGGGCAGCTAGGGGGGGGCTATCTGACGTCATCACGCTATGAGTGAGGACATGAGGCAGTGAGGGGGGACCCGGGGGTGGAGCCGCCATCCGAGATGGCAGCCCCCACCGGAGCTAGGCCGCACTTCGGCGCAAGGTGCCGAAGTGCGACCCGGTGCCTAAGGGGTAAGGCTAGGGTCAGACGAACGCATTTTTCGCGCTGTCCGTGAAAAAGTGCGTTCGAACGAATGGACACATTTTTTCATGGAATACGCAATAGCGGTCATACGATGCGCATTTTCGGCCCTGATTTTGTACGGTTATCAATAAAACACTTTTTGCGTCTGGACGTGATGTTGATGTGATGCAGCGTCTGACGTCTCCTAATCACACACACACATGCCGCTAGCGGACGCAGCGCACTCTGTACGTCAGTACTAGCGGTTTGACGTTCTCGTATGCTGCCCGGCATTGGATGTAATTTGCTGCTAGCGCGGCCGTGATTTAGTGCGGCTAAACGCACGTTAATACTGCGTTAGTCTGACCTTAGCCTTAAAGCCAGGCACTGCTTAACCCTTTCGCTGCTGAGGCTTTTCCCGCCCCTGTGCTGAGGTCATTTTTTACCTGTTTTGCGCATCATGTTTAAACGTGTTTTAAAGGCTTATTTTAGTATATGACACCGACATATTATATATCGTTCTTTCCGTCAGACTCGGTAGATTCATAATATGTCATTATTATATGTATACGTTATGTCATGTTTGTATATTATAACAAAAAATGCAATAAAATATGTATTTTCAATAATTTACAATGTGTAAAGTGTTTTTTTCCACATTTTAACATGCGAGCAATTGCGGTTATATTTTGTATGGGGTGCGCTTGTTAAAAAAATTAGAGATGGGGTCTCGTTACATTTTTTTTTGGGGAAAATGACACCATTTTTAACAAACGCACCGCATACAAAAATCGTTAATGCAGCATCATTGTTCACATTATAATTGAAATGGGAACAATATTGCTGCATTAACAAACCAAAAAAAATAAAAAAAAAGTGTTTATTTTTTTTTTTTTTAATTTTTTTTTTTTATTTTTATTTTTCTTTTTTTTTTTTTTTTACAAATTTTTTTACTTTCATGTTTGGTATCGTTGGAACGGCCATGCTCTGGCCGATCCAACCATATCAAAATTTAACCCCTAACTGCCACGGATCGGGAGATAGGGAGTTCATTGGAACTCCCTATCTCCACAGTTCGTGGCAGTTAGGGGTTAACTGTAGGACTGGCGTCATCGTGCTACGCACGATGACGCCAGTCCTCTGGGGGAGTTCCCGGAAGCTTGGCCGACATCCAAGATGTCGGCCAGCTCCCGGGAAGGATCGCGAATCGGCGCTTTTCAGCGCCGATTTGCGATCCAGCTCCCCAGGGGTTAATGTCAGGCATCATTTGGAAGGGCAGGCTGTGCCCTTCCAAATGATGCCTGGGTTAAGCCCCTGTGTGCCGCCGATCGGGAGGGAGAGAGGTCCGAAGGACCTCCCCCCCTCCCTTTCAGGCGCCTCCTCCGCACATGCGGGGGGGGCGCCTGAATTAGGTGTCATCGCGGGGGCGCGATGACACCTAATAATGGCGGCCGCTGCTCCGGATGCCGGGCTGACATCCAGGATGTCAGCCCGCACCGGAGGGGCCAGCGATCGGCTGGAACCCGGCCGAACGCTGACCCCAATGCGAGGACGCGCTCAGCGCGTCCTCCGCATACCAGCGGTAATGCTGAGGACGCGCTGAGCGCGTCCTTAGCATTGAACTGGTTAAAAGGGGAGACTCTCCCCTTTTAAGCAGTGCCTGGCTTTTTTTTGTGGGACCTCCCGATCGGGAGGGAGAGGGATCCGCACGGACGTGCGTCTGAGGACGCTGAAGTCAGAACGCCGTGGGACCCCGGACAGAGAGGTGAGTATCTCCGCCGGGGGACCCGCAAAGCTGATGACGTGTGGGACACGTCCTCCTCAGCATACAGCGGTAGTAACTGAGGACGTGTCCCACACGTCGTCAGCAGTGAAGGGGTTAAAACGTCTTTTTTTAAACTTTTTGTCCTGGTTTCCTGTCCCCCAGGGCACTACCCGAACCCGGACATTGTTTATAAGTGTTTCTATACATCCTAGAAATCCGCCACTTCACGGGCAGGTTATGGGGACCTCCTAGGCACGATATTTGAAGGAATTTTTCGTTTTTATTTTTAACCCTTATTTCATGGAAAACTCACTGTCCCTTTAAAAACTTTTTTTTTTAACTTTTTGTCCTTGTTTCCTGTCCCCCAGGGCACTACCCGGACCCCCATACACTTTTTATGGCAAATATCTAGCATATATGCCCTCTTGGAGGGCACTCTAAAAATCAAACTTTGAGTCCCATTGACTTGTATTGAGTACGAGTTCGAACTTTTGAAAAGGCTATTCGAGACAAAAATATAGGGTACTTTGATTTTGAGCTCTTTGACCTTTTTTTCAAAGTGCTGTGGGCAATATGTAGGACTAATTTATGATGCTTTTATTTCCATTTATTGTGCTTAGCTTGGTGCATTATTGACGATGACGAAATGTGACTTTTTGTCTTAAATTCATATGAGTTGGCTTCTATATTTTGTACGTTGTTTGCTGCATTTTCTGTTTTGTATATACACCGGCACTTTGCATTGAGAGGTCTACGTGCATTAGGGTTTGATACATTGTGTGGGGTGTCTTGGTTTGTTTGGTATCAATAAACGGCCTGCTTTTGAACAGCCGAATGTCCCTTGAAATTGCACCGTGCGGGGAAATTCACCGATTCCAGATCGGCTCTTTCTGAATAACCCTGATTATGTAGCGCTTGCAATGGAAGTTTTAATCTGCTACATAAATTTAAGTTATAAAGGATTGCATCCAGAATCCTGCAAATCAGTTTTTTTCTTAAAGGACTCTGCAATTAATAGCTTTTTTAGAGATCTTCTATTTAACAATTCTAACCTGCTGGGCCATTATTCCACTATATACTATTTTCATAGAATACACACACATATTTCATTTTGCTGTGTCTGTAGGGCTGATCGCTGCGATTAAAGAAGCTGCATGCCGTATGGAAACATTGATGGAGGAGGTGGAGCCACCAAAGAGCAGAATGGCATGGAAAAACATCAATCAGCTCATCAGCGCCAAGGGATGAGACCAATGATCAGATTACAGTTGGAAAATTTAGGATTGCAAAATGGAAATAAGCCCATAGTATTCCTACATGAGAAGTATGTTGTTGGCTTTTGGTGGAGGGATTGTAACATCGTGGTGGCAGCAGTTGTAATTTGAGCACCATACAGTGAAAATCAAAGTAAGGCGACGTCACGACAAGTGAACACAAAATAAAAGAATTTCACTGAAGATTCGTTAGGGATGATTGTTTTATTTTTTGCTATACCCAGATTTTATTATATATATATATACAGTTGTGTTCAAAATTATTCAACCCCCAATGCTGTAAAGCAGGGCTGTCAAACTCAAATGTCATCGGGGCCGCATCAGCAGTTTGGTCACCCTCAAAGGGCCAGTTGTATCTGTAGGACTATGTGTCCACTCTTTATTATCATAAATTATTGTCACTGCATTCAATTATTACTGTTTTTTGTAATGTAAGTAATAACTAGCTCTGAAAGCAGAAACATAGTCAGAATAATGGCAAGTAGATATTCAAATGTACAATTATTGTACAATTTATTGAAAAATGAGTTTTCGATATTGCCCCAGCTCTCACATGGATACTGCCCCAGCTCTCACATGGATACTGCCCCAGCTCACACATGGATTTGCCCCAGCTCACACATGGATTTTGCCCCAGCTCATGGATTTGCCCCCAGCTCATGGATTTGCCCCAGCTCATGGATTTGCCCCAGCTCATACATGGATTTGCCCCCAGCTCATGGATTTGCCCCAGCTCACACATGGATATTGCCCCAGCTCATGGATTTGCCCCCAGCTCATGGATTTGCCCCCAGCTCATGGATTTGCCCCAGCTCTCACATGGAATTGCCCCACCTCATGGATTTGCCCCAGCTCATGGATTTGCCCCCAGCTCATGGATTTGCCCCAGCTCTCACATGGATTTGCCCCACCTCATGGATTTGCCCCCAGCTCATGGATTTGCCCCAGCTCTCTCATGGATTTGCCCCCAGCTCATGGATTTGCCCCAACTCATGGATTTGCCCCAGCTCTCACATGGATTTGCCCCCTCATGGATTTGCCCCAGCTCATGGATTTGCCCCCAGCTCTCACATGGATTTGCCCCAGCTCATGGATTTGCCCCAGCTCTCACATGGATTTGCCCCAGCTCATGGATTTGCCCCAGCTCTCACATGGATTTGCCCCAGCTCTCACATGGATTTGCCCCCAGCTCATGGATTTGCCCCAGCTCTCACATGGATTTGCCCCAGCTCATGGATTTGCCCCCAGCTCATGGATTTGCCCCAGTTTACACATGGATTTGCCCCAGTTTACACATGGATTTGCCCCAGAGGCAGCCAGCTCTCACCTGGATACTTGCCCCAGCTCCGGCAGGGGTTGAGGGGGCCCAGATGCCGGGCAGCGGGAGTGCCTGCCCGGTCCTGAACAGTCCGTCCTGTTGAAGGGGATGCGGCTGCGTGGGTGCGCTCGCAGGTCACGCGGTCTGGCCAGTCAGGTGGTACAGAGACTCAGTACCACCTGATTAGCCGGACCACGTGACTGGCTGCGCCTGCACACAGCCGCATCCCCTTTAACAGGACGGACTGTTCAGGACCGGGCAGGCACTCCCGCTGCCCGGCATCTGGGTCCCCTCAACCCCCGGGCCAGTTTAAGGCTGGCGGGCCACATGACGAGGTCTGGCGGGCCGGATTTGGCCCGCGGGCCTTGTCTTTGACACCCGTGCTGTAAAGGGTTTTAGGGAATTTAGGCTAGGGTCAGAGTGGGGCAGTCGGAACGCGCGTGCAGGCGCACTAAATCACGGCGGCAGTAGCAGCACATAACGGCCAATGACGGCCAATATACGCAGTACGTGCGTACAAAAGTGCGCCGACACCACGCAACCGGCAAATGAACGCATTTTTCTCAGAACGTGAAACCGCTGCTACAGACGTACAGAGTGCGCTGCAGCCGCATGGCAGCGTGTGTGCGTGATTAGGAGACGTCAGACGCTGCTAGTGTGCGGCCTACATAACGTTCAAACAGCCGGATTTCCCTAGAATTGCGTTGGTGAGTACCTGCGACTGTGCGACTGTGGTCGTCTGACCACTTAAGCGTATTCCGTGAAAAAATGCGTGCGCACGCATCGACGTACATTTTGACGGTGGCCACAGAAAATGCGCTCATCTGTCCCTAGCCTTAGTGTACATTTGTAATTGTATTCAGAATGAAATCCTACAAGGACTTTTTAAAGAACCATATGCAACTAAAATGACATCAATTGGTTTTGTAATACAGTAGTTAATGTTTCTTTTGTGAATTCTTCATTGACACAATTATTCAACCCTTAAAGACTACCACTCTGAAGAACAGAGGTTCATTCAAGTGTTTTCAATCAGGTATTGAAAACACCTGTGGATGTCACGGAGCAGCAATAAAGCATAATATGCACCAATTAGGCAGCTTTAAAATGACTGTGATACTCAGCTCCTTCTAGACATTTACTGGTGTGGTTACAAACATGGTGAAGTCAAGAGAATGGTCCAGGAAGACAAGAGAAGAGGTGATTACTCTTCACAGGAAAGGCAATGGCTATAAGAAGATTGCAAAGATGTTAAACATACCAAGAGAGACCATAGGAAGCATCATTCGCAAATTCAAGGCAAAGGGCACTGTTGAAACGCTACCTGGTCGTGGCAGAAAGAAGATGCTGACTTCGACTGCTGTGCGCTACCTGAAGCGTAGAGTGGAGAAAAGTCCCCGTGTGACTGCTAAGAAAAGATTTGTCAGATGTGGGTACTGAAGTTTCAGCTCAGACAATACGGCGCACACTGCGTAATGAAGGCATCCATGCCAGAACTCCCAGGCGCACCCCTTTGCTGTCTCCAAAGAATAAGAAGAGTCGACTGCAGTATGCCAAAAGTCATGTGGACAAACCACAGAAGTTTTGGGATAGTGTTCTGTGGACTGATGAAACAAAATTATAACTGTTTGGGCCCATGTATCAACGCTATGTTTGGAGGAGGAAGAACAAGGCCTATGAAGAAAAGAACACCTTGCCTACTGTGAAGCATGGCGGGGGGGGGTCAATCATGCTTTGGGGCTGTTTTGCTTCTGCAGGTACAGGGAAGCTTCAGCGTGTGCAAGGTACCATGAATTCTCTTCAGTACCAGGAGATATTGGATGACAATGTGATGCAGTCCGTCACAAACCTGAGGCTTGGGAGACGTTGGACCTTTCAACAGGACAATGATCCCAAGCATACCTCCAAGTCCACTAGAGCATGGTTGCAGATTAAAGGCTGGAACATTTTGGAGTGGCCATCGCAGTCATCTGACTTAAATCCGATTGAGAACCTCTGGTGGGACTTAAAGAAAGCAGTTGCAGTGCGCAAGCCTAAGAATGTGACTGAACTGGAGGCTTTTGCCCATGACGAATGGGCGAAGATACCCGTAGATCGCTGCAAGACACTTGTGTCAAGCTATGCTTCACGTTTAAAAGCTGTTATAACTGTAAAAGGATGTTGTACTAAGTACTAAGATTGAATGTCACTTGGGGGTTGAATAAAACTGATAATGATGTGAGCACAGAAAAGACATTTGTGGTTATTTCATTATAAATGTTATGTTATATTTGTCTGACCTACACGTGCCTCTTTGATTTAATTGTAAGCAAGATGACTGAATGATCAAAATCAATGTCAAACTGGCCAAAACACTCAATTTCAGTGGGGGTTGAATAATTTTGAACACAACTGTATATATACACACATACATATTGTGATGAGGTGAAGGGAATCCTCTGAGATGGTGTGTAGATTATTATTATCATCAACATTTATATAGCGTGCGTCCATCTGGTTCAGCCTTTCACACATTACCTACTGCTGTTGATCCAAAAGAAGGCAAAAAAACCCAGTCTGAAGCGCTTCAATATTTGTTTATTTGCAAAGTATTTTACGAGGAAGGATACATTGAGATTTCTCTCATTTTCAAGTATGTCCTGACTTCAAGAACATTGAAAATGTTACCGTTGTTACAGAAATATGCAATATACTGGGAAAAAAATTCCTTCTTCACCCCAGAAAGGCAGCAGATTTCTCCTTGGATCAAGCAGCTTTTACCCACATATTAAATATTCTAACCCTTACTATTATGTTTTTGCAGGAAGTCATCCAGCTGTTTGTTTAAGTCTGTACAGACTCTGACCCATCCACCTCAACAGGCAGAGAATGCCACAGCTTTATTGTTCTCAACGTAAAATAACCCTTCCTATGCTTTAGGCTGAATTTCCTTTCATCCAGTCCAGATGACCCCTTGTCCTGTGTATAGTCCTGTTAATGAATAGGTTTCCAGACAATGGTTGATAATGACCTGTATATATTTATATAAAGTCATCAGATCCCCTCTAAGGCCCCGTATATATTTATATAAAGTTATCAGATCCCCTCTAAGGCACCGTTTCTCTAAACTAAACAGGTTTAAGCTTGTTAGCCTTTCATCATAACTTAAATCTTCCATTCCCCTTATTAATTTAGTCGCCCGTCTCTGCAATTTATCTAGCGCTATAATATCCTTTCTTAAAACAGGTGCCAAAAATCGCACGGCATATTTAAGATGCGTCTTACCATTGATCTATAAAGACGCAAAATTATGTTTTCATGGTTCTTGCTATAGGAGTCTCCCACCTGTTAATCATGCAAATAAATACCTCTTGCTGGGGAGGAAGGTAAAAGAGAGAAAGAGATAGCATGGTGAAACTCCTGAGCTTGGGAGCTGCATGTCTGCAGCAGATGCCAAAAGGAAAAACAAAGGTTGGTTTAAAAGGCCGTTTAGTGTCTCCAGTCCATCTCACCTTGCAGTCCATCACGCTCACCTTGCAGTCCTCTCCTCCTGTTTCCACCCCAACCCTTCTAGATTGTGAGTTCCCATGGGAATAGGGCCCTCGTGTCCTCCTGTACTGGTTTATGGAAATATTGTTCAGTCTCAATGTATTGTAACCCTGCCCATTGTTCAGTGCTGCGGAATATGCTGGTGCTATATAAATAAAGTATAATAATAATAATTCCTGTTCTAGTGAGAGATGTTCAATATGTTACATAGAGCTCAGATGAGCCAGCTTTTTATCTTCCTTTATGTTTTGTTTGCTGATACTGTTGCAATAAAATGTGGAGGCTACTACCCTTTAGAGAGAATGACTTTGAAGTCATTGCCCTAGAGGACTATGCTATGGCGCCCTGTGACAGTGCTGGTTCACAATATAAATATATATATATATGAGAGAGATTTTTCTATTACTCTCACATTTGAACAAAAACATTTTTTTTTTATAAACCCCACAAGAAAAATTTAATCCATCATTCTTTGTAATTTTTTGTTTTAATTTCCCATCATTTATTGTAAAGCACAGGGAAAACTGTTGGTGCTGTATGAATTACAACAATATCAACTAATGTTGATTAGTGTGCCAAGCCGTTTTTATATTACGATTTTTATCACATTTAACAGATGTTCGTTTCAGTAAAACCCCCAATTTGCCCTTACAGCTTATTAAATGTCAGAAGTTTAGGAAATGTTGAGGGTTTTAGCAGAAACCAAAACTTTCCAAGCAGAGTTTTTTTTTTAACACAGCTTGCTGGCCTAGAATAATCGCTCCTTTGTGTGACAGCTGAATTCCTTGCTCGCTTTAGAGATCCACTGTAACAATATGAGTCAGAGTCGAAAATGAAAACCATAGCAACACAAGCTTGAAAAACAGTCAACTGGCTTCGCCGAAGAATTTGACATTTCTTTTCTCCGAACAGAGTTTGGGAATGTGATCATGGTGAGAGTACAGCCTGGCACTGGTACTCTTAATAGCCATA
The DNA here is from genome assembly GCA_009667805.1 of Leptobrachium leishanense. NCBI lineage: Eukaryota > Metazoa > Chordata > Amphibia > Anura > Megophryidae > Leptobrachium > Leptobrachium leishanense. The sequence continues at coordinate 47,715,125 of CM019070.1, forward strand.
AAATATCCGATCACTACCTTACAAAATGTTGATACATACACAACAATAACAAAACAAACAAAAAAAAGGGCTTTGTCTCTAAAGCGGAAGTAGAAGAAAGATGTTTGGATTATTATCAGGTGTTTTTTGTAACATGCTACAATGTTTCAGTATATTTTAAATCTGGGCATGAATATGTTAAATTAAAGCCTTCTACTGCCTCTATATAAATGATATATGAAAGACAAATTAATTTCTTGTTTAGATTTAGGTCCGGTCCATGATCTCATTACATGCAAAGATTTTAAAATCCTCCAAAATTCAAAAATTTCTGCTCCCGAGCAATTCAAATAAGAGATACTCAACCTATGAAAGTGTCATGATCGATGCTCTGAACCTTGGCAGCATCGTTCCTATACCGCTCATCCATATGCTTAAAGTTCTCCCACCCTGGTTTTCCCTCACCCAGTCACATGGCCCACCACATTGGTTGATCTCAATAAAGGGCTACGCCCCAGTCCAACCAATGCTTCAGCATTGTGACCTCAGGAAAGACTTGTTTTCAGCTGCATTATGAAACCTCAACCTACCTGCCCTCTAAGAAGCTTCTTCCCCAAATATCCTGCTTCCCTCAGGACTCTCTTGCTTATCCAAGGAACCTCCTGTCTTCAGGTACCAAGATCCCACTGTGCTTCCCAAGATCACACTGTGTCGTCTACCAAGTTCCCACCATGCCTACCAAGTAGCAATCGTTTCTCCTGTCATGGTTAGTTTCTGTGACTACATCTCCCACCATCCATAGCATCCATCTGGTCAGCCCAATACGTGTCCTGTCACTCATTTTCTGCTTGTTCTTTCTCCTGCTTACTACCACCCTTAACCCATGTGTGTGTTTCTGCATCACCGCATACTGGGCTCATCATCCTGCTATCCTATATCAAGTGTGACAAAAAGTAGCAAAAATGTCCATAACCCTTCACTACTATGATTGAGTATACACAATGTGCAAGAGCTCCTACTGGAGCCATCATAGAGTTTACTCTATCTGGTCAAAGGAATTTATTTTACTGTAAACGTAATGTGTTTGCAAATGGGCTCCAGAATGTGCCCCAAAATTTTCCACACTTTGGACACGCTATTCAAAAGGTGCTGATGCTGTTTGGACAGTTTGATGATACGCTTTTTCCTTCAAGGAGACATGGATCACTTGCTGTATTCTTATACAGCTACCAGCATGTCTTGGCCAACAGGGGGCACCATCTGCCTGTCAAATAAGCTGTCTATAAATTGTATCCAAAATGTATTTTAGGAATTTTATGTTATTTTTTTACACTGTCTGCAATGGAATGTTCTTTTTCCATAAAACCACTGGATCCTGACATTAGTTTTATGGAAAACAACCTGGTAGTTAAGGGGTTAAGCAGAGTGCAACCCCGTGAGGATTGAAACTCGGCTCCTGCGGGGCTCCTCGGGGCTCACTCCTGGCAGTCGGCAGCCTCGGGGCTCGCTCCTGGCAGCCAGCAGCCTTGGGGCTAGCTCCTGGTGGCCGACAACCTAGGTTTGCTCCGTGCAGTCTGTAGGTTTGCACAGGCAGACTGCGCAGATCATGTAGCCACCAAACACACTCTTATTTGTTCCACACTGATGGTGGAATGCTACTAAAAGAATCTACAAAAGAAATTGCTCACCGTTATCTCCTAATTATGACCTATTTGTATGAAGAAGCCTCCTAGCAAGTAAATGAGCAGCTGAAAAGAAGTGTAGTAAGCTAAAACACTTGAATGTGAAAACTTTGCAATTATTTAAACTATATCCACAACACTGCTTAGTATAGAGCAGTGTTTCCCAAACCTGTCCTCAGGACCCTCCACCTCGCCAGGTTTGCAGGATATGTGAAGCACAGCACAGGTGATAGGATTTGCTGCTCAGTGATTGCAGGATTCAGTCTGCATTTCCCCAAGGTGATCTGTAAAACCTGGCCTGGTTGAGGGTCCTGAGGACAGCTTTGAGAAACACTGGTATAGAGTGTCCAAACATCAACCTGCAATTACATGTGTCATTCCTTCCCCAGTCCAGGTTACAAAACGGAGTATAATTATATATATAGGGCATAATGGGGAGAGTGTGGCCGAGAAAAAAAGCTCTTGATTCCACAGTGGGCGGCAGGAAAGTCCTTTGATGTAGTCTGAGGAGACTGGTTGGAGCCGCACAGTTGCCTTTTAAGCTGAAAGGGGTGAACGGTAAAACCAACCTTTAACCAATATCCTACTGCAAAGCGGTTGTTCAATTACAGAGTTCAAAGAATACAGAAGCAAAGTTACTTCCCAAGAATGCTTAGAATTTAGCACAGAAAATGCTGAAGCTCAAAAGCTTTGTAATGTCTGTCAATGCTGGTTCTGTGAGACCTGGGAGTACCTGCAAGCAGAAAGCCATTTATATACCGTACAAGGCATGTATACATTTAATAAAAGTAAAGCAGGGCTTTACAGTGCACCTGTTATTCTGACGTCCCTGACCGAAGCCAGATGTCTGAGCTAGTGCCGAGGGAAGGTTTACCCGAACAAACAGATACTTGTCAAAAAGTAATGATAATTTAGTCGACTAAAACTTTTTTTTCGAAGACTTGTTTATATTCTAGTTTTCCTCACTGAAAAAACATAGACGACTAAGTTAGTAAAACGGTGACAAAAATCTATTGTCATTTTCATTGTCGAATAAAAACCCTAGACAAAAATGCTAGGCAGAGACTGATTTTAATTTAGTTTTAGACTTAGTCCTATGATAAAAATGTCATTTAGCTTTAGTCATATTTCAAAAGAAGGAGCAGAAACTGTTACTTAAAAATTAAGCAAAAATGTATCAGAATCTGTTGGTTAGGGATGGTACCCATTGCCTTAAAAGTAACCTTACCCCAAGTGCAAACCGTAACCTTAACATCAAATTTGCACCTGGCTGGCAACAGTAAAATGATGCTAGTTTGCTGCCAAGTTTTTATACAGCCCAGCCGTCAACCTCACCAAAAGTAGAGAAAGGCTCCTATTATGGACTGAAATGTTGATGGTATCCAGTTAAAGGCTCCTTCCCAGGCTTCAGAGGTGTGACTGTGAATAGCTTTACTTTTTGATTCTCTACCCACTTATTAGACACACCTGACCTAGGTAACACGCTGGGGATCTAGATACCCAATTTCCTTTGGTAAGCCCTATTTAACCATGTTCCCAAACGCTTATAATGAGGAAAACAATCTAAAACCTTGTGAGACCCGAGCTGGGACCCACTGTACGGCATTGCGAGTACTCTGCGCTTTCAGGTATTTTTGCTTTGCCTAGATCTTTGTTATCTTGTGCCTGTGTATGTCCTATGTATGATTTTATGACTTTTCTTCTTGCCTCCTTCTGTCCCTTTCTTCTCAATTATGCTTCTTCCCTCCTGGCATGTACTAGCCATCTGGACTACTGGGAGAGTTCTAGTAGGCCGATGGCTCAGTGTGCCAGTGCGACCGGCCGCCTTCCTGGGCCTGGCAGTCACCTAAGCCTCAGGCTCCCCTAGGCTGGGCAGACGCTTGAGACACTCCTGGGCTGGGTTGGCGCCTGAAGCTCTCCTGGGCCAGGCAATGGCCTGAGCATGCCAGCAGGAATGGTTGGCAAAGTTTCTGCGAGCGGACCTTGCATTGGCAGGCCGCAGTGTGAGCTGGTCCAGAGAAGAAGGGGCAAGTGACTCAGTGTGCCGGAGCCACGCTTCTGATGGTTGGGCTGCGCCTGAGTGTGACCTGGAGACATCACGTGTGTCAGACTAATGTGGAGTAACCGCGGGAACGCTCTCCGACTGCCTGCCTGGCAGATGCCCATGGCGCCCGGGAGCTGCTCCTACAATAAAGAACTTCTAAGAAGAAGTTACTTCTTGCGTGTAAGGGATAATTAATTACATGGGCCTGCCCTGGGGGGGGGATTAGTTATATAGGCCTGCCCTGGGAAGATAATGATTTATATGAGCTTGCCTGGGGGGGGGGGTAATGGATTATATGGGCCTACCCGGGGGGGGGGGGGTAATTAATGAAAAGTGCCTGCCCTGGGGGTGGGGAATTAATGAAATGGGCCTGGCTTGGAGGGGGATAATTAATTAGAAGGGCCTGCCCTGGGGGGGGGGAGATAATGAATTATATAGGCCTGCCCTGGGGTGGGATAATGAATTATATGGGCCTGCCCTGGGGTGGATAATTTATTTATGTGGGCCTGCCCTGGTGCGGATAAATAATTAAATGGGCCTGCCCCCGGGGGGGGGGATAATAAATTATATGGGCGTATTTGCAAAATTAAAGTAGGCTGGTCTTGAAGTCCAGGGATTATTTTGTTTTTGTCCCAGTCCAGCCCTGCTGCCCTCCCTCCATGACATATTATAAAATTTCTCTGCGGTTATGCTTTTCTATTTGATAATAGATCTCATCTCTGTGAACACTATCATTACCCCAAATACCCCAATACTATTTACAACAGAATCTGCCAATGTTTGCTCATTGTTTAAAGAAATGAATATAAACTGTTGAATCGTTATTTGTAGGCGGAGAAATATTGAGCTTTCTTGAAGCCTAACAAGCCTTCCAGGATCTTCATTTCGGGTGGAAAAGTAAAAGGATTATAATCTGCTAATAACAAGGGAATTTTTTTTGCCACTTTTTAAAATCAGCATGTAGTTGCTTGTTGACCATAAGCTAAATCGCGTGCTCCTATTTTAAGCCATTGGCACGTTTATAGGGCTATAGTGTGGATGTATTTGTTACACCTATTTGTAGAGAATAAGGAAACTCTGCTTGACAGACCATGAATACCCAGGTATTTCGCACAGTAACAATACCTGCTTATTTTTTCACACCTGAATCTGCAGGCAAATGATTTACTAAAGCAGTTGCCACAGAGACAGGTCTTTGGAAGACAAGCATAGGAGCAGAGTTAAATCACAAATAAACATGTGAAGGTTGTGCAACCACAGGTTTAACCAATTCATGGCCAGATTGTGCTTTAGGAACCATGGAGCATCCAGACAAAACTCCACATCAAATTCAATAAAGGATTATGTAACCCAGCACTCCAATCCGTAAAAAGACCAGTTTATTGGTCCAGCATTGTTTCAGCTGTACCCATCCAGTACTTTGCTTGAGAAGATACACAATCTTTTCCTTTATTTTATTAATGACTATCTCTATTGAATCTTTTTGTGTTATGAAATAAAAAGTGACTGGGAGCAGGGCTGGGGAATCCCAGTAATAAAAAAATGTGCAGTTCATAAAAGTTATCAGGATATGAATTTAGCAGAATTGGATACTATATACACATTGCAAAATCATAGCAATCAGTTCCAGGTTTTCACTAGGACTACATATGGTTAGTAACTTTTTTATTTTTTACTGAAAGGGAGAGATTTATCAAAGAGTCTCTGTCAATTGTTCATCAAATTCTCAGCAATCAATATTGAGGTGAAATATCATAGTTGGCCTGGGCCGGGTTAACATAGAGGCTATTGGAGCTGCAGCTCCAGGCCCCAAGCCTGAAATAGACCCATGACAGGTTGTGAGGGGCCCTGAAATCCTATCAAACCTTATAAAAAAGTTTACAAAACAGCAGACTTATTCAACTCTGGTATCAGCAAGTTTGTTTTCTGTGACCTATAGGTCTGTATAAAACCAAATTCAGCCCAGCGTTATACCTACACTACTCCTGGGCAGCCGGGTACAAGCTTATTCAACATACTAGTAGTCAACACCTTGTCATGTGACATTATATGTTTATATACAAAAATGTATGACTGTAGAAAATAGACTTCCTAGTGTATTCCTTTAAAAAGGCACAGCAACATTTTATACTTTTTTTTTAATCCATTTTAAATCACCGATCTCTTGCCAAATCATTTCGTTACATTTGGTTTTGTTTGTATTTTTAGAGTCTCACAGGCCTCTAAAAATTTGCAGTAATTAATTCTAATTTAGACAAACGTATAAATAAAAGCAAATGTTGGACACACAGCCCATGAAAAAAAAGTGTTTCCCTACAGTGCTATGAGTTCTGCATATACCAAGGCAGCCCTTTCCATGCAGGATTGGGTAAAGTTAGTCAATGCCATTGCAACTGTGTTGTCTCCTATTAAAAAAAGACTTCTGATTCCCTGATCTATCGTCTCAGTTGTTGGCATTCCTCTGGCATTCTGTTTAACACTGAAATACGGATTCATTTATTAGGTTTCAAAAAAGCACAATGAGACATATTTAAATTTATGCTATATTTATTAAGTAAATTTAGGAGAGTGAAAGTCATTTTGTAGCATATAACAGATTGATAGGGGACATACAGTATGTGTCATAACAATTATAGATTTGGCTTTAAAATAGCCATTGTAGCGCTCACTCCCGGAGGAGCCGCTGAAATTGAACCTCGGGTCAGTCTCCCCGCACTAGGGAATAAATATACTCCAGCACCGTTGTGGATTTTATAAATTATATAGTTTACTAGAATAAATGGCATATAATGAATAACACGGTGTTCGTAGATATATTTACAGTACTTCGTAATGCGGGAAACGCGCAGCGGAAAAGAAATATGATGTTTCGTAATTCGAGAAACGCGCAGCGGAAAAGAAGATACAACGCTTCGTAATTCGAGAAACGCGCAGCGGAAAAGAAAGGAAAAATAAATCTTTAACCCCCTTTGTGTTTGGGGAGTGAGTCCCGCACAGGTTATGTCCCAGAATGTAAGTGTGTGTGTGTGTGTTGCGGTACCCGGGTACAATATTCAACTGGCCAGTGAATCGCTTATGAGGTATCTTCGACTAGTCAAGTTGGGGCCCTGTGGGTTTTGGAAACAAACAGCAGCGTGCTTTATTTTCACAACGGCCTGGAAGGCCTCTCACCCATCCGCCAGATACTTGATGCTCCACTCGACCCAGGACGTCTCTCCGCTCGATGTTGACTGGGGTTCTCCTGGTTACTGGATCCGCTGTCTGGCTTTCTGCACCTGCCGCAAGATGTCCAGCTCACCGCCTGCTCTCCCTGTCCGATCGATCTGTGGTACTCCTAACTCGGGGACTTCCAGCTTTCTCAATATCAGCGTGGGTAGTCTGGTGAATCACTGGGTCCTCCTCTGATAAGGCTGAACAACCCGGTCTGCAACTCTGTCAGGCCGCCTGCACCCCGGCCCAGCCACTGTCTCGCTCTGCTGCACTGTGTCTCGCTCCTCTCACTCCCTGGCGCGCTCTGCCAGCTCTCTCCACGAGGCTCAGGCTGTAAGCGTCTGTGTCCCACCCACTTCCTGTCCCCGCTCCCAAAGCATGCCGGGAAATGTAGTCCCAATGCAATGTTCAGTGTCTTCTGTGTTTGTCCAGCATAATCTTACCATGGTCTCTGTCTCCCTCTGGTGGCCATTGCAAGTAAATGCAGCAGAACAGTCTTTTTAAACACAGCGCTACACTCTCCCCCCCCTAAACTCTTGGGTCCTCCTAAGGGCATGTAACGGGTACATGTGTCGGTCATCTATAACACAACATAACAACAGTTGCATTACATTTCAACATATTTTAGGCAACATATACAAGCTCAGTAGCAAGCATACATATACAAGCTCAACACTCACAGCCACCACTCCAGATTCTGCACCCTGAAGGACTCCCAAGCTCAACACTCACAGCCACCACTCCAGATTCTGCAACCTGACGGACTCCCAAGCTCAACACTCACAGCCACCACTCCAGATTCTGCACCCCGAAGGACTCCCAAGCTCAACACTCACAGCCACCACTCCAGATTCTGCATCCTGAAGGACTCCCAAGCTCAACACTCACAGCCACCACTCCAGATTCTGCACCCTGAAGGACTCCCAAGCTCAACACTCACAGCCACCACTCCAGATTCTGCATCCTGAAGGACTCCCAAGCTCAACACTCACAGTCACCACTCCAGATTCTGCACCCTGAAGGACTCCCAAGCTCAACACTCACAGCCACCACTCCAGATTCTGCACCCTGAAGGACTCCCAAGCTCAACACTCACAGCCACCACTCCAGATTCTGCACCCTGAAGGACTCCCAAGCTCAACACTCACAGCCACCACTCCAGATTCTGCACCCTGAAGGACTCCCAAGCTCAACACTCACAGCCACCACTCCAGATTCTGCACCCTGAAGGACTCCCAAGGTATCCACGACTCAGCCATGACATCATTCAAGTCACTCCTCTGCTTCATTTCTGTCGTTTTCATAGTCTGCCTGATAACTTTTCCCTTTAATGCCTTCCCTCCAATTTCGATAGAATTTTATATTACAAAAAAAACTTGCTGTTCCACCATGCTTCTGCTCCCCTCCCCCACTTCCTCCCCCTTGCATCTCATTTCCTGCTTGCATCTCATTACCTGCTTGCATACCGAGCCCTCTGCTAACTCCCTGCCTCTTCTTTCACCACAGCTCAACACTCACAGCCACCACTCCAGATTCTGCACCCTGCAGTGCCACCCTCCCACCCAGTCCTTGGTCCAAACATATTCATTCCCCTCCACCTGTAGCCACTTTATTCTAATCAACCTGTGGCTTGTTATTCTCTCTCTCGCCACCAAATCCACACTCCCCTGCTCCCCTTCTGTTTCACTTCCCCCTGTCCTTTAGATTGTAAGCTCATGGGATGTCTAGCTGAGCATTTGTGTAAAGTGCTGTATCAGTAGGACAATTATCCTATGGGCAGGGCCATCTGTTCCTTATGTGTTTTAGTATGTCTCATGTCTGTACTCCCCCATTGTACAGCGCTGCAGAATATGCTGGCGCTTAATAAATACAGAATAATAATAATAATACAATGGGTTATATACACTTCCTCAAGTTGACTCATGCTTTGGACTACCTCAGCTAACATAGCAGACACTTTGGGCAACCTTCGCACTGTGATGACGGCCTCTTCAGTGCTATGTCCTGGTGAGTCGTAGGTGAGTCTCTGGGGCGGTCGAACAGAGCGTTTTGGTTCTGGCTCAATCAGTTCCTCTGTTCCAACCACTCCTTGGGTTCTTTTCAGTTCAATTAGATCTCTCGATGAAGCTCGCCTTGACCTTTCTCAAGAAGGCTTATCATCCTGGAGACGAATGCAGTGTTTAGTGCTCTTAGCGCATCCCACGTCAAACTCATACCTGGAGAACGAATTTTTCGACTTGAGTATTGGAGACTGAACCCGCTTCTTCCGCTTGAACGAGACAGGAGCATCTTTAGGGTAGAACTGTTCAGCTTGAATCACTTTATTCACTTCCCCCCCTAAATCGGTAGAGAGGGGTGTAGCGGACGCTACTTGCCCGATAGGCAGTCGTGCTTTAAGGACTACTGGAGAATCAGACACATTGCACACGCTGACTGAGACTCTCTCACTTGTCCGTTTCAAAACTCTTCCAGAGATTATTTCGGGGACTTCTCTGGACTGCATAACCTTCTCTGTTCCTTCCGCTTTCCTCAGCCGCCTCACTTCTGCAGGGGCTCTCTGTTCTTTGACCATCAGTTGACATACCGGCCTTGACATCGAGTGTGCCTTCTTGGGAGCAAGACTCTCTTCCTTCCTCAGCGGGGTTAGAAAACATCTCACTAAGTCAGTGTTCGTCCCCACTATCATAGAACTTCGATTAGTTCCCGAGGGATGAGGACACAGAATGGCCAACGTGTCACATACTGCTGGTTGTCCAACGGTCGCTGAACTGAATTCCAGCTTCACCTGTAGATATCCATCATAGGGAAACCTCTCAGTCCCCATACCCCAGATTTCAAGATCCTTCAACTTCTTCAAGGGTATATGCTTCAAATGTTTCTGATAGAAATCTCGGTAAATCAGAGTTACTTGAGCACCTGAATCTAGAAGAGCCTTTGTGTAGACCCCTTCCACTTGGACCGGGATGATGGACGAAGGACCGATCAACTTGTCAGGGAACTTCTCCGCTGTAGTACAAGGTGGGGGACCCAGTTTGCTCATTCAACCGGGGTCCTCTAAGATTTTCCCTTTGCAAGACAGGCGACTGCTCCTTCAAGGCCTTCAGGAGTTCTTCGACCGATCTCTTTATGGGCCTCATTTTCGGGCACTGAGCCCTGAAATGACCCTTTTCCCTGCAGCCAAAACATCTTTTCCTCGAGCGCGTGGGCACATTTTCTTCTTGCGCCTCATTTGAAAACCCCTTGTTAGGAACCACAGCCGCTCTTGTCATGCGTATATCTGCTAGAAACGTCTGTCCTCTTCGCGGTTTGGGTGGGCTGGGGCAGTCACGTCGATAGTGGCCAACCCCCCCACAGTTGTAGCAGATCAACGACCCAGAGGGTTCTCCAGCAGGAATACTCCGCACTGCCTCTCCCTCCTCAGGTACGGCAATCCTAGAAGACAGCAACGTCATCAACTCTATAATTTTCGACATCAGAGTTTTCAAAGCCATCACTTCAGTCTGTATGTCCGCTACACCAAGAGTTTCTACTTCTGCAGTGAAAACTGCATGTGAAGCATTAGCAATCTTTTTAGCCTTAATTAAAGCCTCTTCTTCTCGGATAGCTTTGACCAGTTTGGAATAGGTCAGTCTCTTGCTCTGGTATCTAGTCTGGAATTTCAACATTATGGGATCCAGTGGGAGTGCACCTTTGAAAATTTGATCCATCAGAGCTTTGCTTGCACGACTCGGCTCCATGCCTCTTTTTAGAATAACCTGATGGAGGATTTTATCCAGTCGCCAGACATAGGTGGACAATTCTTCTCCTTCCTTTTGATAGGTGTGAGAGAACCTGTGGATAAGCTCGGCACAATCCTCCACTCCTCCAAAAATTTCCTGTAAAGCTTCTAGATACTCAGCAGCAGTGCAGCCTGGCTTGTCTCTTTTCAGATTTCGGACGACATCTGAAGCAGGACCTCTTAAGCTCTCGATCAACCTTTGTCTCTTCACGGTGTCCGCAACTTCCCATTCTTCCACAGCTTGCACTGCCTGGTCTATCCAAGTGTCAAAGTCCTCTTCTCCGGCTGGCACAGGGACCTTACCCGAACAGAACCCCAACTTGCGATACCCGTAATTGGCAGACGTGGCTGAGTTTTGGGCCAACGTTTCCACCAGCTTCCCCATAGTGGTAAAGAATGTAGCAGGAGGGAACCCTGTAGTTGGGGTAGCATTGGGGATCTTCGCGTGATCACCTTGTGGCGTACTTGGCTGGACCAGTCGAACTTCCACATCGTCGGTCAGCTTCACACTTGCGCCCTGAAAACACGTTGGAACACCCTTTCTCCACTCAAAAAGAACATAGGTGTGAGAAGTCTCTGGGTTCACTTTAATGTCCACTATGAATCCCTGATGGTCAGGTGCCAACGCTGCCACGGCCTGGCGGATCTGTTCTTCTGCCCAAGTGCCTGCAGGAATGTCCATTACTACACTCAACCCTAACTGGCCATTCTGTGCTTTACACCACTCTGCTGCTTCTTCTGGATCCATATTTAACCCTTTAAATGTGTTTTTTCCAGAGACTGAATCCCGGACGAGCCCCCACGTGTAGCGCTCACTCCCGGAGGAGCCGCTAAAATTGAACCTCGGGTCAGTCTCCCCGCACTAGGGAATAAATATACTCCAGCACCGTTGTGGATTTTATAAATTATATAGTTTACTAGAATAAATGGCATATAATGAATAACATGGTGTTCGTAGATATATTTACAGTACTTCGTAATGCGGGAAACGCGCAGCGGAAAAGAAATACGATGCTTCGTAATTCGAGAAACGCGCAGCGGAAAAGAAGATACAACGCTTCGTAATTCGAGAAACGCGCAGCGGAAAAGAAAGGAAAAATAAATCTTTAACCCCCTTTGTGTTTGGGGAGTGAGTCCCGCACAGGTTATGTCCCAGAATGTAAGTGTGTGTGTGTGTGTTGCGGTACCCGGGTACAATATTCAACTGGCCAGTGAATTGCTTATGAGGTATCTTCGACTAGTCAAGTTGGGGCCCTGTGGGTTTTGGAAACAAACAGCAGCGTGCTTTATTTTCACAACGGCCTGGAAGGCCTCTCACCCATCCGCCAGATACTTGATGCTCCGCTCGACCCAGGACGTCTCTCCGCTCGATGTTGACTGGGGTTCTCCTGGTTACTGGATCCGCTGTCTGGCTTTCTGCACCTGCCGCAAGATGTCCAGCTCACCGCCTGCTCTCCCTGTCCGATCGATCTGTGGTACTCCTAACTCGGGGTCTTCCAGCTTTCTCAATATCAGCGTGGGTAGTCTGGTGAATCACTGGATCCTCCTCTGATAAGGCTGAACAACCCGGTCTGCAACTCTGTCAGGCCGCCTGCACCCCGGCCCAGCCACTGTCTCGCTCTGCTCTACTGTGTCTCGCTCCTCTCACTCCCTGGCGCGCTCTGCCAGCTCTCTCCACGAGGCTCAGGATGTAAGCATCTGTGTCCCACCCACTTCCTGTCCCCGCTCCCAAAGCATGCCGGGAAATGTAGTCCCAATGCAATGTTCAGTGTCTTCTGTGTTTGTCCAGCATAATCTTACCGTGGTCTCTGTCTCCCTCTGGTGGCCATTGTAAGTAAATGCAGCAGAACAGTCTTTTTAAACACAGCGCTACTCCATAATTTGGGCTACCTCTGGACTCCTAGAGAGTCATCCTTGACCTCGCAGAAGAGAAAAACTCTGTGGGGAAAACTCTGAGGAACCATGGATTGAAGGACTGCCCTTACCTCTGGGCATTAAGAGGTTACTGTAACATTTCTATGAAATAAGGGCTTGTTCAGTTTAAGGGGGATTGTTTAGAAAGACACATACATAGACAGACGGACCTGTATAGACAGACGGACATGTATAGATGTAGAGAAGAACAGACACGTAGAGAGACATGTATAGGCAGACAGATATAAAAAAATCATTATAAACAGATTAATATGGACATAACCTTCTGAGCATTACATAAATATCTCCTACTCCCTCTTCCACCCTCTACACAAGCCTCCTAACGCAGTGCACGTAAAATTTCGAGCGATATCAATACAAACTAATCTGTGTTAATGGGTATACGAGTAGCACTGCAAACTAGATCGCTTGTAGCTAGAACCTCCAAAAGCACCAAGTGCTTATCTAAAATAAAATAAACTCCAGAGTCCAGGTAAATTCAAAGTGGATTTATTGGAATAAATCCACTTTGAATTTACCTGGACTCGAGTTTATTTTATTTTTGACTACTATTGGTCTGGACAGCAAGAGACCCTTACTCCATTAATCCACCAAAGGGTATGGTATTTAAGCTACAATTTTTTAAGTGCTTATCTAAAGTAGTCATGCTTCAAGTCTTTAGACACATCCAAGTGAGGTGAAATCTCTACACCATGCGCAGGGATACAGGTGGAGCTCTGTCTGTGCCTCAGATGTGTCTGAGAGACAATGGAATGTTCAGGCAGTTACATTCTGCAGTAACCTTTCTGACATCACAGGAGCTGCTGGTATGAGGTTATAGAATGTTGTGTCTTCGTATTATCCACAACAAAGGGCTAGATTAAGATCTTTATGGGCCTGGAGCTGAAGATTTTGGTGGGCCTATTTTTGGAATTGTGTGAAATGAAAACATTTTATTATTTGAGTTTGGGATTGAAGAAAAACTATTTTATCAAAGTAAAAGAAGATGGATGTACGTGGCATCTACACTACCACTAAACATTTTCCACCAGTACAAAATAAAACATCACTTTCTTACATTCCTTGCCTTCTTTTTCCCTGAGATGGCATGTGGAACTTTATGCTACATTATTTCCAGACCAGTGTTATCTCTCCCTATCCTCAATGTCTTTTAATCTCTCTCTCTCTACCGCATAAATTAAATCTTCCTGATCCTCTAGGCTTTATTTCTATGCAGTGATTCTCACTTTATACCCATTATATTTCTCCTGACATTATTTCTATAGTTGAAGTAGTCAATAAACATAAAATTTTGTGAACTGACTGTTAAATATCATATTTTTGGTGAAAATTGTGGAGATGTGCAAGAATTGAAGCCAGCTAAACATGGGAGATGTACTGTCAATTAATTGCAATCAAGTATTTTGCAAATGACGTAAATCATGGTAATGTGTTGCTTTCTCCCTCTGTAAATCATTCTCTGCACCTCCAGCAGATGACAGATGTGATGCTTGAGCTGAGAGCGGCAGCAATGGTCTCTGTGCTATATATATACATACATATATACACACACACCTATAAATCAACCGTATATCTGGCTGCCTATACATCTACACGGTCGTATATCTGACCGCCTATATGTCTACACAGCCGTGTATCTGACCGGTAATATGTCTACACAGCTGTAGATCTGACCGCCTATATGTCTACATGACCATAGATCTGACCGCTTATATATCTACGATCCATTATACAACATTACAAAGTTTTTACAATAGGCTTATTGATAAAATATCTAGGGCAGTCATGATAAACCTTGGCAACCCAGATGTCCTGAATTAAGTTCATTTAAGCATAGTCATACCTAAAGCTTGTTGAGCATCATGGGACATGTAGCTCGCAAACATGTGGGATGCAAAGATTGGTCATCACCAACCTAGGATATGAAACGTGAAGAAATTATACCAGAACAACCTTGATAAACAGAATATCTAATACGTGGATGAGATGGATATTTATTTTGCTACATTCTGCATTTTTGGCAACTGGGTTGTCCACAAGTTCTCCGGTGAATAAACCTCAAGGCATATAGAATAAAGAGAAATATTTGTTAAAGACAAAACAACCTACTGTGACATTGTCATTATATACGAAGGCCCTTTAGGCAAGCAAGCAGATGAGAGGCCACTTTAACCGTGTACATAACAGGTTTTCCTGAAGTTTTATGGGAAAAAACACATCAATAGCCAGACCTAGCATTACACATTATAAAGGCAATCACTGTACCTGATTTAAAGACCTCAGCCACTTTTCCAGACACCAAAAACCACACGAACAGCATCGAGTTGTGCATCTGGAACATGTATTGTCCTGAAAATAAATAAAAACAATACTATGTTATGCATAGAATTTTTCAGCATTTTATTCGGAAGAAAATAGATCCTAACACAAAAGCCTGCCACAGCATATGGAGCAGGCCAAGTTATCACACCCTTTCCTGCCATGTACGAATGTTTTTATAGTAAAAAGGTTGATGCACTGAATGTCATTTCTCACCAAGCAGAACATGTTGCTTTGGTAGGAAAACAACTGGTTGAACAGCTGCAGGAATCTGCGGAGCAGTAACCTCGGCCGGCTCGCCAAACAGGAAATAGCATTGTCATTACCTTTTATAACATACGCAACATTCAAAACACTGCGCTCGCTTTATATTACAAGTAAAAATATCGGAATGATCTGTGATTGCAAACATTTTTTAGAAAAATGTGGAAAGGCATTTTAGTACACAGTAAGAACTTGAGGGGTGAGGGGAGGAAAAACAGAGAAAAGAGGATGCTGTGTACTGCGATAACACAGTTGGCGAGACACCGGAGCATCACAGGAAACGCGTGGAAAATGTTTGCCAATGTTCTGTTTGATTGTTTGAGTTCTACAATTCCTGTCATTAAAATTATGTGTATGGACAGACAGATGTCATCGACGTGCACTCCCTTTTTCGAACAAACAGACCACATTGCTCTGTGTATATCCATCCACCTCTCAGGCACCCCCCACCTCAGGGCCGGCCCGATCATGGAGCAGTTTGGAGCAACCGCTCCAAGCAGCAAAGCAAATTCTGGGACTGCTGTGCCCCTGCAATATCCTTATTTTTATCAGCGTCGCTGCGCTGGCATCTCTTGGAGGCTCACATTCAGTGAGCACCGGCAGTCAGCTGACAGGTCAGAGATCGCCGGCACTTAAGTACAGCGGCAGAATGGGACGCACTCTGCATTACTAGCTGCCTCACCATAAGTTTTATTGCTGTGGACTCTGTGATACGCTCACATACACACACACACACACCGCACATTGCTGAGAGTTTTATTGCTGTGGAGCTCTGTGATATACTCATGCACACACTGCACATTGATGCAAGTTTTATTGCTGTGGAGCTCTGTGATACGCTGATGCACACCGCACATTACGGTGAGTTTTATTGCTGAATGGAGCTCTGTGATATGCTCATACACACACTGCACATTGATGCAAGTTTTATTGCTGTGGAGCTCATGCACACCGCACATTACGTTGAGTTTTATCAGATTGGAGTGGAGCTCTGTGATACACTCATACATGTCACGTGGTTTATTTGGGGGGGGGGCAGCATTTTATCCATCGCTCCAGGCAGCACAGTGGCTTGGGCCGGCCCTGCCCCACCTACACCTATTGTCAACTAGGGATTTTATGGGATTATGTCAGAGTTTGCCCACTGAAAGTGATGCATAATTACATAAAATTGTTTTGTGTGTATGGTCACACACATAATATACAAAATATATACACTGCATACTTTTTTTAAAATAGATCTTGTTTTATACATTTTATCACTTATTTTTTGGTGCACAAGTGGGGATTTTATCTTAAATCTGAAATGGTTTGTCTGGGGACACGGGTTGCTCGTTCCAATACCCTGCCACTAAGTGCTCCCATTTAGTCAATCCTATGGTGCTTCAATTGTCTTGGAGCCAAGTCTAATAATCATAATCAACTTGTTTAATCAGACTGTGTGTGGGGGGGGGATGTGTGTTCCCTACCTAATATTTCACACTGAAAATCTATAACAGGAATATTGAAACAGATCATTATCCCCTCCCCCTCCACCATTGATAGCAAACAATTCCATTGGATCCTATACACCTGGAGCTCTATAAACCAATATGTACAAAAGGGTTTCTCCCCAATTCATATGCGTTCAATACATTTTCCATAAAAATAAGAAATTACGCTTTACGGATGTCATGACATACAAACGCTAATAAAGTTAAAGAAGATTTTTCATAACCCCGGCATAAAAGCACCATAACTAACACACAACTTGAAAACTGAACAGTGTGGGCCTTCCAAATGACATACACACGAGGTGTGGCTGCCAACATCACTGGTAGCATTAATACGGAGAAGATGTGATGTAAATGCATTGATATTCACATTATAAAACATAAAATAAGATGTATTCAGCACTATGTTATTATGATAAGTGATTACTCACTTGAATTATGCGACTGGTAGATAAGGCCAAAAGGCAAAGGGATTACGCATGTTAAGGGAGTACCTACACGCAAAACCGCTTTTCCATTACTAGACCGTACCTGCCTGAGGGAAAGTGACATCATGACATTGCAGGTCTGAAAGAACACCTGGTGACCAGTTACTCACAACCAAACCTGGTTTAGAAATCATTACAGGTTTGTAGAATGACAAGATCACAAGTACTGAATAATCAGTGCAAGTCATATCCGTGATCTGAAAGAACGATTACTATGTGTGATCTATTAGGCTAGGGTCAGACGAAAGCAGTTTTCATGTGCGTTTAGCCGCACAAAATCACGGCCGTGCTAGCAGCAAATGACGTCCAATGCCAGGGAACATACGACGAACGGCCGCACGAAAGTTCGTCCGGGCACCGCAAGTTGCAAACGAACGCATTTTTTCGAGAACGTCAAACCGCTACTACTGACGTACAGAGTGCGCTGCGTCCGCATAGCGGCGTGTTTGCGTGATTAGGAGATGTCAGACGCTGCTAATGTCCGGCCAACATAACGTCCAGACGCAAAAAAGGTTTTATTGATGATCCGTACAAAATCACGGACGAAACTGCGCATCGTATGACCGCTGTCGCGTATTCAGTGAAGAAATACGTCCATTCGTTCGAACAAACTTTTTCACGGACAACGTGAAAAATGCGTTCGTCTGACCCTAGCCTTAAGGCAGTACCCCATGTTATCCCATGAAAAACCTATACATAACCTGCCATGAAAAACCTAAACAAACCCCAAACTCCACCTAAACCTACATGAGCTCCAGTACTGCAGCCAAAGCTGTCACAACATAAGATGCAATATATTTACTGAAGAGCAACACACACAATATATAGCATACACACAGTATATAGCATACATATTAGGTGTATGCTTGTTCTGTAGCAAACGTACAGTATACATAATATATTTATATTATTCTACCCTCTTGTTTAATACATTTTTTAAAATATTTTTGTAATAATACAGTCCTGCTGTGACATATCCTTCTGTTATTCAGTACCGGTGCGTAGTTTCTTTTCCTCAATCCAACTTATGCATTATATCTTTCGTCATAATTAAAAACTTCAAGCTGTGACATATCCTGCTTTTGTTCAAGATTTCTTACTTATGGAAATGTTTTTTTAGATTCATGTCGCTGGCGGTGAATCAGAATGAACTACTAATAAAGTCATTAATTAGAGCCTCTTCATTTATAGGCAGCTGTGATGGAATAAAACGCATATTGGACAGAGCTGGCACGCTCAAAGCATAAATTAACCATGATCAGCGAGCGATGTAATGATGCTGTATGATAAGATCCCCACGAAGAGTGCTCTGTTAATATATACACAGAAGACACGATAACATTAATGCTTCTCTTAATTAACTACAATGAAAAACAAGCAAAACCAGAATCTATGGGTTACACAATATTCTTAACAACACTGAAGCTCCGGGGTCACTGCGTTTATCTAGTGAAAACCGACTGGAAGTGAAGAGAGCTGTCCAAGTCCCATTTCCACAATTACATTCTAAGAACTATTATGACATCATAACTCTGCTCTTGTATCAGTGACGTGTACTCCAAGCTACAATGTTGTTGTAAATAAAGTCATCACGGGATCCCCGTTTCCTCTGTTAAAAATTAGAATTTCTGGTCTGGACTTGACAAGACGCACTAATAATCCCATCTCTAGTATCTGCACTGTGATTCGTATGTGTTGGCCTGTACATGGAAAGGCCCTCTGCCGGTACGCGCTTTGATTGACGCCACGATTTGGCACTTGTTGACGATGGAACCCCTGACTGTGATTTTGCATGACCATATGGAGCATTTTGTGTGGCTTGCCCCGCTTGCTCTCCTGCTTTGACCTTCTCTGGGTGAGTGGGGCTCGGGGGCGATCCTGTGCTCTCCCTTTTCTCCTCCTCCTCCTTTTAGTGCTGTTTTTATTCTTGGCTGTGATTCTTCCTCCCGTTTCTTTTCCTCTTTCTTCCCCCTCTCTTTTTTCCCCTTTTCCAGAGATGCTTTTTTGGGTTGTTTGCCGCCCCAGCAGGGGGCCAGCTCCCGAACAGATTGTGTTTTGGGCTTGTCATTTGGGTGTGCTTAAGGCCCCGTTCACACTGTGCGATTTGTCCCGCAGATTTTGCCGCGCTGTTGCACCAAATCCGCGCGACGTCGCGCTGTGTAGCTTCTCCAATGCATTTCAATGGAGCTGTTCACATCTTGCCGCGCATCGTGGTAGCATGTCGCTGGTACACGACCCTTTTTTTGCGATTTGGTATCTGTGATTTTGCGATTTGTATTGGTGGTAATTTGCAAAAATCGCACAAAACCGCGACATGACATTATCGCCCTATGTTGCGAATATGAAAATCGGGCGGAAAATCGCGCAATTTTCAAATAGCGCAGTGTGAACGGGGCCTTAGGTGGGTTGAGTTGACCTTTTCGGGTTCCCTTTCCCATTCTTTGCTTCTGCCCTTTCCCTGACCTTGCGACTATTGTTCCCTTATATTGTAAATGTATATGACATTTTTTCTTCTTGCTAGATCTGCTTATTGTTGTTTTCTCACTTTTGTATGTTCTGTATTTGGATCTGCTGGAATGTGAATTGTCAATAAAAACTATATTAAAAAAAATAAAAAATAGAATTTCTGATCTTTTAATAGTCAAAAACAAACACTAATTTCCCTCGATCTTTCCCTTTAGCTTAGCATACTGTCCCAGTTGTCCTTGATCTTATGTTAAGGGATTTCTCCCTCTCAATCCCATGCTCACATCTATGATTACTACACAGTCGAGGCGATCAGGTGGCGCAGCATTAACCCTTTCACAAATCATGACGAGCAGTCCCTTGGATAAATCCTTTGAGCCATAAGGAATTTAGCTCTTACAGTACTGAGCTGCAATCCACCAGCGCTAGAAAAGAGAATTACAAGGCAATGTGAGCCTAAATCCAAATCAATTTACGGAGAATCCAAAATGGGACACTTACCTCACTGTGAATTTCATTGGCTTACTGCGTTTCAAGAAAACCCTTTACAAAACCTAAAGGCCTTTTCCCAAGGGTCCTAATAATGTATACAATGCATGTTACAACCATTTCCGGTTTCTGCTGTTCATCATGTTAAGAAGACCTCTGCTATGCTACTCGACTGCGTTAATTGTTGCCTGCTGTACCTACTCTGGGTATCGGATTTTTGGGATTAGTCACTCGGTACAATAGAAGATCTCCTGGTTCTAATTATACTGCTCCCTATAGCCCATAACACCAGTAAAGCTGCAAAGACGATAAATCAGATTGTGCATTCAGTTCACCTCGGATCAGCAAGCTTTGTGAGCCCACAAATTACATACTGTGATGTTACTCCTGAAAACTAAGCACTCTATGAACACAATGTCAATTACCCGTGTAATGGTTACTGTAGAGATCTGCAGTCACCATTTATTTTGTCCACAGCCCCATCTTTGTGATTATTAAGGGTCATTTTCACAAAACTCCAAAGGGGTTATTCAGAAAGAACTGAAATTTCACTGACATTTCGGTGCTTTCTCGTTCGGCGAACTTTGGGGCGATTCCAGTTCGCTGACCCTGCGGTGAATTCACTATTCATCGCAGAGTCCCTGAAGGGTGCCAAACGAGGAGCTGCCAAAGACAGCCGCCGACCGTGACCATCGAACTGCAGAAAACCCCCCTAAAAAAAACCAAAAAAACGGAACTATGCTGGTTTTCTAAAAAGGTGTTTAACACTATAAAGATGCATGAAAATGTGTGGAAATAATAAAAAAGGTCAGTTACAGAATAAAAAAAAAAGTGAGAATCAAAAATTTCACCTAAAAAATATAATATAATAAATATAAAATATAAATAGACGGTTTGCTGAAAATGAAAAAATTAAACCACTGAATAAAAAATAAAAATGATAATTTTTTTTTAGACTGAATCCTATGGGAGTCGCCTGTTTAGGCCCGTGTCAGACGAACGCAGTGATCACGTCCGTGTTGCTGCACAGTTTAAGGTCCGTCTTAGCATAGAATCATGATCAATAGACCCAGACACGAAGTACGAGCGCACCGAACTGCGCACGCACAGCGCATGTGGCAAATGGACGCAAGTTAGGCAAGAACGTAAAACCGCTAGACGGACGCGCAGAATGCGCCACATCCACGTAGCGTTCTGTGTGAGTGATTAGATGTCAGACGCAGCGCATTTGTGACGTCCAGCACCGTGACGCATAAAATGGCTTTTCATATCCCTTTCAAATTCTTACCATTTTTCAAACACCTGATCGCAAACCTGCCAAATTTGATAGGTCTGAGTGCAAATGCCAAAAACGACTCACCATCAGCTTTTTGCAGCCAGTATTTTTTTTTTTCAATGCTGTAGACAAGAGTAACGAGCAACCTTGGAATTGCTAATTATTCTCTGAATATAGGAAGGACTAAGCAGCCAAAGTATAGGAGGTGCAAATGTACTGTAGATAGCTACGACAACAGACGTGCTGCAACACGAGTTTGCAATTTGGTGACATGCCTTTAAACTGCAGTCAGAGGAAATTCAAGCAGAGCATCCCACTGCCCGGACAATTTAATTTGCTCTATTTCCTGAAAGATAAGGATGTTTAAACAACTTCGTGGTCAAGAAAACCCCAAATCCCAGAGGATTTATTTACTTACCCAAAATGTCAAAAATAACACTGGATGCTGCCTGTCACACAGATAACAAGTGACACTGCGTACAAGACCAAATTATATCACACAGCCGTGCACTATGCATCAAACTCAATAAAGCATGAAGTGTTAACGGATTCCACAAACCAATAATTATTCATAAAGTTATAAAATTGCAGCATTATTAATGGTAACTTATGTTGGTAGAGGTCAAGATTTCTGTCCTCAATTCAGCAATTACCATCCTGCACATAGCACAAATAGAGGCTCAAATAAGATATATAGAATATTATATATATCAAATCATATTTGAGCCTCTATTTGTGCTACATGCAGGATGATAATTGGTATATTGAGGATACATATATATGTATTGTCACTTATCATATATTTTGGCTAAAATTATATTATTAGGGTTATTCAGAGAGCGGTGAAAAGCAGGAGAATAACTGGAGAATGGAAAATTCTAGGTCGAAATAGCCAAACCAGAAAAATTCTCCCATTCATCTCACTTTCCAAATCGGCTATTTTGACCTAGAATTTTCCATTCGCCAGTCATTCTCCTGATTTTCACTTCTTTCTGATTAACCCTGTATATATATATAAATAAAATTTACGAGTATAGCAGTACGTAGTGATACCTTTTTTTATTGGACTAATGTTACATTTAAGGCTAGGGTCAGACGAAAGCACTTTTTCACGTTCGCGGGGAAAAATGCTTTCGTCTGACCCTAGCCTTAAATGTAACATTAGTCCAATAAAAACGCGAACGTGAAAAAGTGCGTCCGAATGCATTGACGTATTTTTTCACGGAATGCGCAAAAACGGTCAGACGACGCGCATTTTCGGGCGTGATTTTGTACAGATCGTCAATAAAACTCTTTTTGCGTCTGGACGTTATGTAGGCCGGACATTAGCAAACACGCCGCTATGCCGCCGCAGTGCACTCTGTACGTCAGTACTAGCGGTTCAGCGTTCTCAAACAAATGCGTTCAAATTCCACTTGCGTTGCGCGGCCGGACTTTGGTGCGGCCGTACATCGTATATTGGCCGTCATTGCCCGTCATCTGCTGCTAGTGCGGCCGTAATTATGTGCGCCAGAACGCACGTTAAAAGTGCGCTGGTCTGACCCCAGCCTAAAAGACAAGCTTTCGAGAGTATTCCTCCCTTCCTCAGATCTTGATGCTAACTGATCAGTAGCATCAAGACCTGAGGAAGGGAGGAATACAAATCAAATCAATCAAATCAAAATAAGCTTTATTGGCAGGACCAAATACATTTTAGCATTGCCAAAGCATATGGGGAGGAGGGGGGTAGTGGGACATATATATGGGGGGGAATGGGCAAGTCCATGGACATTATCAGGGGTAAGGGATAATGTGAAGGGGGAGGGGGCGAGTCCGTGTTGGGGATTTATAAGTCTGGGATCTCTCATGTTCCTCTCAGTCTGTGACATTCTGTGACGTATTGGGCAGATATTTTCACCGCCGGTTCCTCTTCTCCCAGTATGATGTGGAGTTTCCTCGTCTCTTCTATAGAGGTGAAGTCCGGGATGAGAGCGGAGAGTCTCTGGAAGTGAGTTTCCCTCAGTGCTGAGTACTTGGGGCACTGTAGGAGGAAGTGGACCTCATCTTCCAGGGCCCCCTGGTCACAATGCTGGCACAGTCTATTCTCCCTGGGCTTGTAGATCTGTCTATGCCGCCCTGATTCAATTTCCAGGCTGTGGGCGCTCAGTCTGTACCGGCTCAGGATCTGTCTGTCCTTGGGTTCTTGTAGTACCTCCAGGTATGGGGCCAGTTTGTATTCCCTCCAGGTATGGGGCCAGTTTGTATTCCCTCTGTAAGGATTGGTAAATGGTGAGTTTCTTGGAGTTTGCTATATCATGTCTCCATTCTCGGATATAGTTTTCCCTGGAATCGTTAATTAGGGCCTTTATTTGATATTTTGTCAGGTTGCCTTCATGGGGGCTTTGGATGATCAGGGTGGATATGAGTTGTTGCAGCCCACATGGTTTTGGATGGTCCTTGTTGGCCAGTAGGGCTTTATGGTGGTATGTGTTGAGGCTGCTGATGTTTAGATGGTCCCAGTATGATAGTGCCCTCTTCTGTACTGCAAGAAGTAAGGGGAGTCTGCCCAGCTCGGCCCGGCAAGCATTGTTAGAGGTGCTCCGATGGACTTGGAGGAGGTGCTTGCAGAATTCCAGATGGAATATTTCTGTTGGGCTGGTGTCCCATTTGGGTTGGTCAGGGTAGGTGATGGGGCCCCATACTTCACTGCCATAAAGGAGGATTGGAGTGATGACGCTATCAAAGATTTTAAGCCAGACTCTTACAGGCGGTTTTAGTTTGTAGAGGTTTCTCCTGATGGCATAGAAGGTTCTACGCGCCTTGTCTCTTAGGGCCTCTATGGCTGGTTTGAAACTTCCCGATCGGTTTGTTTCTAGGCCGAGGTATGTGTAGCTGTTGGCTTCATCAAGAGTGCAGTCATTAAGTGTGAAACAGGAACTCTTGGTTTTTGCGTTCTTCCTTTGGAAAACCATGAATACTCTCGAAAGCTTGTCTTTTAAATGTAACGTTAGTCCAATAAAAAAAAGGTAAAACTACATACTGCTATACTCGTAATTTTGGCATCTGGACTAACACGGTTTATCGAATTTACATTAATATATATATATATATATATAATATATATATATATATATATATAATATATATATATATATATAATGACCAAAATCCAGACGCACACGGAGACTTCTTTTCAAAGCTTAAATAAAATAAAACTTTATTCTGGCATCAAATTTGATGCCAGAACAAAGTTTTATTTTATTTAAACTTTGAAAAGAAGTCTCCGTGTGCGTCTGGATTTTGGTCTCTTATCTACTTGCAGCTGTATTGACTGCACCGGAACAAGAAATTTTCGGTATGTGGAGTGCGGGACCTCTTGACCCCTTATATATATATATATATATATAATATATAATTTTAGCCAAAATGTATGATAAGTGACAATACGTATAGGATTTATTACAGAAAAATATGCTTGAACACCTGAATACAAGCTTTATAGTGTATGGGTCCAATGGAAACAGAGCTCCCTCTTTAAAATAGTGGACGACCGCGATGTGACCCCTGCTTGTGGGTTGTGTATTGTCTATGCCAGTGGTTCTCAAACCTGTCCCCGGGACCCTCAACTAGGCCAGATTTGCAGATCACCTTTGGGAAAAGCAGACTGAATCCTGCAATCACTGAGCAGCAAATCATATCACCTGTGCTGTGCTTCAGGTATCCTGCAAACCTGGCCTGTTAGGGAGTCCTGATGACAGGTTTGAGAAACACTGGATGCAATTGCCATAACATATATAACCATGTCCTGTTCAGAGTAATCTCACTGTTCACGACTCTCAATGTTTGTTGTTACTCAATTCTGAAATGATTTTTGCTCATTTACTGCCACGTTTAAGGCTAGGGTCAAACGAAAGCATTTTTCCCCGCGAACGTAAAAAAGTGCGTCCGAACGAATTGACGTATTTTTTCACGGAGTGCGCGAAAACGGTCATACGATGCGCATTGTTCGTGCGTGATTTTTTTCGGATCGTCAATAAAACTCTTTTTGCGTCTGGACGTTATGTAGGCTGGAAATTAGCAGTGTCTGACATCTCCTAATCACGCACACATGCCGCTATGCCGCAGCTGCGCACTCTGTACGTCCGTACTAGCGGTTCGGCGTTCTTGAAAAAATGCGTTAGTTTTCCACTTGCGTTGCGCGGCCGGACTTTCGTGCGGCCGTACTTCGTATATTGGCCGTCATTGCCCGTCATTTGCTGCTAGTGCGGCCGTGATTAAGTGCGCCAGAACGCACGTTAAAAGTGCGCTGGTCTGACCCCAGCCTTATATTGCACAGTGCAGCATAATATTATTGATTTATTTTAAAAAATTTTTTTTTTATATAGATCCAAACTCCCTAGAATATCTAAACGTGCTGCATAATCTAGCAACGCAAAGACAATGCATACAGTAACAAAAAGACCAAAAACACAATATTATGGAAACTCAAATGTAATTTTTTTTTTCCAAAGGCCAAATAATTTAAACAGTTATTGTGCTAATTAAAATGCTATGGCACTGCACGAACCAGTGAAACGGACACGGAATATGTAAATGTGTGTCAGAATTATCCCAGCTACCTTCTAACTCAAACTAAGATTGATGTGAAATGGACATCTTTTGGCTTACCCTTTGCTTTAGTATCTGAGAGATATAAATCAAAATCATCCTGGGTATTCTCAGAAAGTTCAGCAGGAAGGACCCAGCAATCGCTGTCCCAAGATGATACCAAAACAGAAGAGACATTGAAGACAGTATTGGATGCCGAATGTTCTTTTTATCTCTAAAAGAAAAGTGAAAAAATATTGCATAAAAAAAGGATAAGCACACAACAAAAAAACAACAACACTATCAGCGCTATAATACCCAGGTCTAATAATGCAATTACCATTTTGATTTTCCATAAAACCACTGCCAGGAAAGAGTGGTTTTTTTTTTGTTTGAGGGAGTAAATAAATAAATTACTGGGAATATTTACAACGTGATTTTTTTTTTTTTATTATTGCAGCAGTCCTATTAGACAGATGTTGCCACCTGCTGGCTAAAAAGCAGCCGAGGCTCTGTGTTGTAGACATAGAATTCCAGCTCTTCAAATGGTTTTAACTGACTATAGGGGTTATTTAGAGAGCACCAAAATTTCAGTGCTGTCTTGTTCAGCGCACTTCAACTCAGTATTCACCACGGGGTCCCAGAACTGCAGCGAAAAGGGATTCGCCCACAAAATGCTGAAGGCAGCCGAACAGATCGCCGAACACTGCGAAAGACAGCTGATGATCCGCCAGAGTGCTAAAAAACCTCTGCTATTTAAAAAAAAAAAGAGGTTTAACCCCCTGACGGTTATCCCGAGTGTGGCTCGGGGTTAAATTTCCCCGCTGTAAGCCCGAGCCACACTCGGGCTGGATACATCACCTCTCCCTGCGCTCCCTGCGCTCCCTCGCTGATCTCTGCAGTCTCCTCCGGCGATTGCGCCATTTTACTTCCTGGTTTTCTTCTCGCGAGGAGGGAACCAGGAAGTAATGAGGTCGCGATCGCCGGAGGAGGCAGCTGGGGACATCGAGGGAGTGCAGGGAGAGGTGATGTATCCAGCGGTATCCCGAGTGTTGCTCGGGGTTACCGCTTCCAACATAGGAATTTAACCCCGAGCCACACACGGGATACCGCTAGGGGGGCAAAAGGAAAAAAAATTTAAACATTTTCTGGCAAGAAAATCTGAGAAAAGCAGACCGCCAGGGAGGTTAAAACATTATAAATGCATGGAAATAAAAAAAAAGATTCTAAAGAAAATAATAAAACAGACTGCTGCAGAATAAAAAAAAGGCATAAAAAAATGGGAATCAAGAAATTCCGAAAAATACCATAAAAATCAATAAGCAGTGTTTTTGCTGCAAATGAGAAGAATAATAAAAATAAAGATAATATTTTTTTACATTGAATCCTATGGATTTGCCTGTTTAGGCTGGGGTCAGACCAGCGCACTTTTAACGTGCGTTCTGGCGCACATAATTACGGCCGCACTAGCAACAGATGACGGGCAATGACGGCCAATATACGATGTACGGCCGCACAAAAGTCCGGCCGTGCAAAGCAAGTGGAATTTGAACGCATTTTTCTGAGAACGCTGAACCGCTAGTACTGACGTACTGAGTGCGCAGCGGCAGCATAGCGGCGTGTTTGCGTGATTAGGAGATGTCAGACACTGCTAATGTCCAGCCTACATAACGTCCAGACGCAAAAAGAGTTTTATTGACGATCCGTACAAAATCACTCCCGAAAATGCGCGTCGTCTGACCGTTTTTGCCCATTCCGTGAAAAAATACGTCAATGCGTTCGGACGCACTTTTTCACGTTCGCGGGGAAAAATGCTTTCGTCTGACCCTAGCTTTAAACTTTTCAAACTGAACCACCAAAAATCTGGGTATTTCACCAACATTTCGGTGCAGTTCGATGTTCTCTGAATAGATTAACCCTTACTTCTCTATGGGACAATTTCACTGCCGCCGAAGATCACCAAATTGCAGCAAACTGCAACAAACTGCACTATATACCAATATTTAGCGAATTGACAGCTTTTTGAATAGGTGAACTGCCACCAAATTGCACTGTACAGCAAGTTCGCCGTTTAGTAAATAACAGCTTGTATCTTCATGGATACCCATAGAGATAGTGTCCGATCAAAAAAAATAAAGTGTATTTATAACATTTATAATGTTTTTGCCCTAGACTAAATTTATTAGTCAAGGATTTGTGAATAAACATATAGTATGTACAGTACAGTGGTACCTCGGTTCACGAACGCCCCTGTTCACGAACAATTCGGTTCGCGACCAGGAAGTTCGTCAACATTTTACCTCGGTTCACGAACTCCGCCTCGGGTTACGAACACGGATCACGGTCGCAGACAGGGCTACTGTGAAGCTTTTTTTGTGTGCTTTGTAGCACAGTACTGTTCAGTATTACTGTATTAAATCCAGCATGGCTGCCAAGAAAGTGCAGAACAAGCGTGGTGGGAAAAAGAAAGCGCGGAGAGGTGACAAGAAAGCGCAGAGAGGTGACAAGAACGCGCAGAGCGTTAATGAAGGTGAGAAGAATGTGCAGAGCGTTAATGAAGGTGAGAAGAATGTGCAGAGTGTTAATGAAGGTGAGAAGAATGTGCAGAGTGTTATTGAAGGTGACGAGGATGTGCAGCGCGTTATTGAAGCCGACGAGGATGTGCAGAGCGTTATTGAAGGTGACGAGGATGTGCAGAGCGTTATTGAAGGTGACGAGGATGTGCAGAGCAAGAATGGTGGTAAAAAGAAAGTGCAGCGCAATAAAGAGGGTAACAAGAAAGTGCAGAGCAAAAATGGTAACAAGAAGGTTTCAAAGCATATTTTTGTGGTTACATTTTTTTTTCCCCCATATGGTTCAGAACGGATTAACCTGATTTACATTGAACCCTATGGGAAAATGTGATTCGGGTCACGACCAATTCGGTTCGCGACCAGAGTCGTGGAACCAATTAAGTTCGTGAACCGAGGTACCACCGTAGCTGTATAGTTACAGATGGAGGAGAAAAATTAAAATCACTGGGTGCAAAACATGTAAAAACTAAGCTTAAAAGTGACGGTTTAACGTAAGGTTAGATTTATTAAATAAATACACTAAGAAAATACAAACGGGTTCCTCTTCCAGAAAAAGAACTTACCTTTGTAAATAATAAGAAACTGTTGCCCCGGAAATAATCATTTGCTGACATGTAAGAAAAAATTCACTGGTCCAGATAAGACCAACTAAATGGTACCACCACATGTACCGTATGCTAGAGAGAGATATGTATTCCACTAGTCCGTCAGATGAGACGTGGGCGCTGCCTGAAACGAAGCAAATACCACACAATCAGGATGAAAACAAACTGAATCCATTAAACATTCATAAAACCAGATATTTAGAGAACCTCTGGGAAATCCATTATTTATAACCACGCGGAGCATTTTCATGTTACACTGCTTCATTGTGTTTATTTCACTTAATTGACACCGCATGCACGAAAATTAAAAGAACTGCATTTGTACACTTTCTCAGCTCTCCTCTATTATCAAACCTCAATGAAAAATACAATAAAATAATTCAATTAAAGCATCCAAAAGGAAACTAAGAATACTTTCTCTAAGGAGAAAATTAAAAAGGCGAATCGAAAGGACATAAAAAGATTTCATCCCATAAAAACAAAATACATATTAGTATTTATTTTGTGTTTTTTATTGAAATATTACTTTCATTTTTTTTTCTATTTGCAAACACTATACTGGGATTATAGTGCCACACAGTGGTGTTAGATAGCATTTCTTCAAATGATAAAAAGGATGCCGACGATAATAGCTCTATGCTTAGGAAGGCCAGATAAAGCTGCAGACATGCCATATTGTTTAACCCCTTCACTACCGAGTGATTGAGAAAAAAAATATCACTTTATTTGAAACACACGATACAAAGCTAACAGTTAAATATAGAGTAAAATATAAAGGGCCTTATTACATTCTGCATGCAAAAACGCACGCGCAGCGCTATTATTTTGCGAGCAGCGTTAAACGTTAACGCGCGTAAATTAACACTGGTATTACAATCCGAGCGCATTTTTTCATCCGTCAAAAAATAACGCGCGGAAAAAGGACACGCAAAACCACACGCAAATTAATGCTATGTGCAGAAATCGGTGGGCGGACTGTTTTTTCACGCGATTGAGCCAATCTGAATTAAGAACCACAATTGTCTCCCGTTCAGTTTTTGCGCCTGTCAAAATCAATCTGAGTATATATGCTGCAGCAATAATAAAAACACGCACAACTTCTACATTTTGTTGGTTTGGTATGAGTAGAATGTGTAACTACTGTATACTTTTGCTGTATTTTTTTCAGGCTGGTGTATTTGGTTTCGGCCAGAACGTTCAGATTTGCCATTAACACCAGCTTTTCAAAGACGTTAAAATTATGCGCCCAAACGTTGCCCGTTAAAATTTGCGCATAGATTGTGATACCATCCGCATACCAGAGCACAAACGCATTTGCGCTCACAATGTTAAGTATAGGACGCGCAAAGTACATTACGCTCGCAAAGGGTTCGCGCAGGTTCACCAGAGGTAGACGTTAACGTGCATTTTTTGCGTGGACATGGTAATACAACGTTCTTTCTCAAAGGGTTTTGCCCCTCGCGTTAATGCGTTTTTGCGCGCGCGTTAATGTTTGTGCGAAGAATTTAATAGAGCCCAATGTTTGCACAGAGATTGTTTTTCTGAAAAAATAAATAAACGTAAATTCGTTCATTTTCTATTTTTCTTGCACTTGTTTATCCACAACAAAAATATTGCTGGGATGAAAGGTTCTAAATTCTAGAAGGCGTCACTTATCTCACACAATGTTACACTGGGTCTGTATTATCAGCATACAGGCAGCAATGGACTTTGTGTCAAATACTATACCTGTAATAAATATATACTGTATATAAAAAAATACATTACAAGGGTGAGATCTCCAGTGTATGGGGATTTGTAGTGATCATAATGAGATTATTACAAATTAAAATACAATGCAGCTTCCACAAAATACCAATAGAATATAAAAATAATATCTGTACAGTGGCATAATGCCCGTGTATGGAAATTACAGTAACTCCTTGTATCTGTACTGTACAGGGATTGTCAGTTATTTAACATCCTGAATCGTATCCCTGTACAGCAGTGAGTGAACCCAGAGCTCTCCCTGTAGTTTTCAAAATCCCTGGCTTTTGTTATGTAACAATAACGTGTTTGAACAGTTTTGTTTCTCCGAGGATTGGGGCTGCTATTTATAGCTTGTTTTGGGTTGACTGGACTGGGCACAGATAAGACCGTGAATTTCGTTTCTCCTCAGGGGCACACTAATACGGCTTTAAAAAAGGTGTGAAAATTGGGTTTTGATATGCTAGCGAGTGCTTTTCAGTGTATTACATTTCAAAATCGAGTTAACTCGATATTAGGTGTGAAGGAATTAATTGCAACTATTGCCGGCTCAAGCAGCGTGATGGTCATTAGTCTTGTGCATTATTTTTCAGTCGAATCTGATAAATTTGAAGTTTGGACAATTTGTCCCAATGATGAAATGAGCGGTCACGTGGTAGAAATTAACTAATACTGATCTGCCACAGTGACCTCATTACCAATTAGCTTGTGCAGCTATCCGGCCATCGGCTGCTTACCACGACTATCCCAGCACCGCTGGGGATGTATAGTAATAGGGACGGAGCAGCTATTACCTGTTTTTTAATACTGGGGGACAGTAGGTGTACTGGGGGGTCACTGGGTATCCAACCACTCATTTCCGGAGGTGCACTCTGTCACCATGAGGATATGAAATACATTATAGGGGTTATTCAGAAAGTACCGAACTTGCCATGAGTGGTGAATTTAACCGTATGGTGCAATCGCGCGACAGTCCATCTATTCAGAAAGATGTCAATTCGACAAATAGTGGCAAATTGACAGCGAAACACGGTGCATTTCGCTGCAATTCAGCAATCTTCGTTGGCAGTGAAATTGTTCCATAGAGTAGAAATAGTTAATCTATTCAGAGAACGCCGAACAGCACCGAAGTGTTAGTGAAATGCCCTGATTGTCGGTGGTTCAGTTCGACAGGTTTATAAACAGGCGAATCCCATAGGTTTCAAGAAGTATTTTTTTTTAAATTCAACAGTTTATTCTTTTCATTTTCTTTATTTATTTGGAACACCTTTTATGTATTTATATATATATATATATAGAAACAAGCGGCACTCTCAGGTCTCACCATATAAATCAATTTTATTGGATCAACGTTTCAGTTCGTTATCCACAAACTTTGATCAGGATAGTAAGGAGTTTGTGGATAACAAACTGAAACGTTGATCCAATAAAATTTATATATATGGTGAGACCCGAGAGTGACGCTTGTTCCCTGATATATCAATAGCCTAGCGCAGCACCGGGCAAGGACTTTGGAGAGATCCTGGAGTGACAGATTTGAACGAATTTTATATATATATACTGTGTGTGTGTATATACAGTTGTGTACAAAATTATTCAACCCCCACTGAAATTGAGTGTTTTGGCCAGTTTGACATTGATTTTGATCATTCAGTCATCTTGCTTACAATTAAATCAAAGAGGCACGTGTAGGTCAGACAAATATAACATAACATTTATAATGAAATAACCACAAATGTCTTTTCTGTGCTCACATCATTATCAGCTTTATTCAACCCCAAGTGACATTCAATCTTAGTACTTAGTACAACATCCTTTTACAGTTATAACAGCTTTTAAACGTGAAGCATAGCTTGACACAAGTGTCTTGCAGCGATCTACGGGTATCTTTGCCCATTCGTCATGGGCAAAAGCCTCCAGTTCAGTCACATTCTTAGAAACAAGAAATAGGATGTATAAGAGGCGCTCTAGATATTAATACGGATCGCTACACGTTCAGGCAAATTAAGGTGTTTTCCCTCACCACACGAACAATTGTAGAGAGATAAACCAGGTGCAAGAACAGCGCTCCCTAGTCAACACTCGTGTATCTCCCACAACACCTCAAAAAGTGATGCAGAGAGAAGAAAGAATGTTCTTACGTTTCAATGGAGGAAAAGTTGTTCAAAAGGGAGTCCTCTATCACAGCACAATATTCGTACACATAGAACCTCCAATATGTAAAAAAGGAGAGAGAATCCAATAGTGCAGATTGAAAAAATATAAAACGTTCACAGTCTATTAATAGTCTTATGCACTCACGCTTTTCAAGAGCTCCCTAGCTCTATTTTCATCGCCTTTCGAACTGTTAGAGGCCAGTTCGACAGCCAGAGGTAGCCAGGCTTCTTCTCTAATCCTTTGATATTATCCTCCTTCGGATCATATATCCTGTTGACCTCGTTAGAAACGACCCGGCTTCAATGCCCCGGAAGTAGATTAATAGCTTCCGTCCCGGAATCTTGTACTGCACTGCAACTGCTTTCTTTAAGTCCCACCAGAGGTTCTCAATCGGATTTAAGTCAGGTGACTGCGATGGCCACTCCAAAATGTTCCAGCCTTTAATCTGCAACCATGCTCTAGTGGACTTGGAGGTATGCTTGGGATCATTGTCCTGTTGAAAGGTCCAACGTCTCCCAAGCCTCAGGTTTGTGACGGACTGCATCACATTGTCATCCAATATCTCCTGGTACTGAAGAGAATTCATGGTACCTTGCACACGCTGAAGCTTCCCTGTACCTGCAGAAGCAAAACAGCGCCAAAGCATGATTGACCCCCCACCATGCTTCACAGTAGGCAAGGTGTTCTTTTCTTCATAGGCCTTGTTCTTCCTCCTCCAAACATAGCGTTGATCCATGGGCCCAAACAGTTCTAATTTTGTTTCATCAGTCCACAGAACACTATCCCAAAACTTCTGTGGTTTGTCCACATGACTCAATTTCAGTGGGGGTTGAATAATTTTGAACACAACTATGTATATATATATATATATATATATATATATAATATATATATATATATATATATATATATAACGAACTAGCTCTACATTAATAAAATTACCACAACGACTGAAAAAATAAATAATAAAATGACATCAATGCCTTAATGATAACATAATGACATTTTTCATTGAGTTTGGCTATTACAGAAAAGCTTTTTAAATACACAGACACTTTAAGGCAAGTGTCAGACGAGCGACTTTGGACAGAGGAAGGAACGTCCGTGAGAGTGGACGTTCCTTACACTCGACGCCTGTCTGGCCACCTCGCGGAACACACTCAGTGCGCTCAGCACTGCAAAGCGCGATCCTCCTATGGAGGACTGTGCTTTGCAGCCCCATCAACACGCACCCTAGCACATCGATGGGGAGGCTTTGATAACGGCCGCTTGTTGCGCGTGCATTTCGTGTGACCGGCCCCGTTGCAGAGTCACAATGCTGCGACGCATGCCAGCATGCACCTCAGTACGGGCGCACATTAGCCAACCTTAACCCCTCATCCCCATATGAATATCACAGCATGAATGATATTCATATGAATATAATAGGTTTTAATTTTTGGATGAATTGGTCCTTCCGAACGGTAGTTTCTTGGCAGTTCACAAGTCTAATGGTTATTTTTTTTAATCGAAAATACGGTAATAAAATAATAGGAAAAAAACTGAAAATGGAAAAAAAAAAAAAAGGACACCACAATTCACTTTATTTGTTCCTCACAGAGAATGTGATCATATTGAGACTTACCTGAAGTCCCCAAGCTCAGGAGCACAGCTACCCAAAACACCCAGTATAGAATAAGAATGATAAAAGTCCAAAGAGGCTGCAGGATGAGCATGGGAATACCGCTGATAAATTTACTCGCGACTCCAAAGAGCCTTTTAATCATGTCGATCCTCTGTCGCAGTAAATATATTAAAAATAGCAGAATGATCTACAAAGAGAGACGATACGCTTTAGAACTCCGCATATGTCCTTTCAAAGAACAATATGTGATCAACTGTTGTTGGTATCAATTTTTGCGTCAGATATATTCAGGAAACAGAAAATGTATTCATTAAACCGGTCCTTTAAGTTAGACATAAGCAATACACAATGTAACACTTTTTATACAAAACTATTTAATTCCACCTCGTGCTGCTGTCCAGTAAAGTAGCCAAGCTTATTGGTGAACAGTAATAGTTGGCTGCTGTGTGGCTTTAGATGGGAGCCATTGCCAACAGGGTTATTCAAAGAGAATCTAAAAGTCACCGCATGTTCGGTGACTTTTCGTTCTCTTCAATTCGGGCCGATTCGGCAATCCCATTTCGGAGACCCTGCGGTGTATTCAGCAAGCAACACAGGGCCATCGAAGCACAGGGAAAAGCTGTCGCAAACCCGACAAAAAGTCACCGCAAAAACCCGGCGAATGCACGCCGAAACCCGCAAAAACATCTGGATTAACCCGCCGAAGATGCCGGAAAAACCCGAGCAGGAGCGGATCACACGCAGTGAAGCCTCCGGAAAAACCCGACACCGCAGACGAGTGAAGTGAATAAATTAACAAAACAGTTTGCGTGAATGTTTGAAAAGTGAAACGCTGTTTGCAAAGAAACTACGGAGCGAAAAATGTCTGAAATTTACATATGAGGTCCAGGGAATGATAATAAAGAGGGCTGTTACAGAAAAAATAAGTAAACTTAAAAAAATCTGACTTTTTAAAAAAAAAAAAAAAAAGAAAAAAGCTTAAAATATCCTAAAAAATCTATAAATAAAGAAACTCTTTACTGCAGAATTTTATAATGAACGGTTTATTAGATATTGAATTAAAAACGGGAATATCTTTAACATTGAAGCCTATGGGATTCTCCTGAATAAACCTGTCGAATGAAACCGTTGAATGAAACCACCGAATGGCAGGGCATTAGGGGAACCTTTCACTGCTGGTTTGTGTTCTCTGAATAGCCGAAGCAGTGCTTCTCTATGGGGATTTCACTGCCCTCGAACAGGCACCGAACAGGCACAGAATGTGCAGGGAATTCGCCAGAATTTGGCGTATTGCCTGCTCTCTGGATAGCCGAATGGTCAAGAAAGGTAACCGAACGCTGATTTTCAGTGTTCGGTTACCTTTCTCCAGCCATTCAGATCTCTTTGAATAACCCGGCTAGTCTTGGGCTTCTAGCAAGCGAGGCATACAACTTCCAAAGTTCAAGTGGGGTGCACCTCCCTTGGATTCCCCAATGGCAGGGTAAGTTCCCAATAAAAACATACCCTGCCTCCTCCATACACTATGAGCATCAAAATATTAGAGTATGATTTTTCATTTTCAAATTTAAATTTTATTATAGAAAATGAAATTAATCATTTCCAGTCTTGAAAGACTCTTTGGGTTTTGCCTTGTTGAAGGTCATACACAAAATACCACACAACTGTCATCGTACGCTAGCACTGGGCTACAGTTACATGTCACATCGCATGCATAGGTATTATTTATACCTCTTTGTTGTCTTTACATTTGGAAGCAATGCATTATCGGCAGTCACAGATCTGAAATCTTTTGTTTCCTTCGTTTTTGTTATTTAAACTTTAACAGGGTTATTCAGAGAGCGTGAAAAGCAGGAGAATGACTGGAGAATGAAAAATTCTAGGTCAAAATAGCCAAACCAGAAAAATTCTCCCTTTCATCTCACTTTCCAAATTGGCTATTTTGACCTAGAATTTTTCATTCTCCAGTCATTCTCCTGCTATTCACGCTCTCTGAATAACCCTGTAAGTCTGTACTCACCGTTACCACTGTAGAAACGATAGCAAATCCAAGTAAAAACCTGGCGTTCTCCTTTCCGGTTTCCAGCTGATAACTTGGATCGGTGATGTGATCATGGTAAAGCCACCACAGGACTCCAGAGACAACTAAACCAAAGGAAAAATATGAGATTACTCACAATATTGCTGTACACTTTACATTATCAGGTATTCTTTTTATATTTAGGAAAAAAACGTCCGCTGGTTCATATGAATTAAGTGACAGCTGCTGATAGCATCTAAATTAGAATCCATTCATTGTCCGTTGATCCAGGGAGAAATCTTACACTAGGGAATCAAGAAGGATTTTCTAATGACTTTTTGGGCACACTTGGAATTGCAACAAGTGTTTTTCGTTTTTTCTTCTTCTTTTGGATCAACATCAGCCATAGGGATATTGTTGTCTTTTTCTCCAACCTATATTACTATGTAACCATGATACAGATAGAGTGGGTTTCACTCACTGGCGCGCTCAGCCCGTTACATTAGGGTGTGCACTCATGGAACGTTTATTAATTGAAATTTATGTTTAGAAGATTTTGCACAAATTCCACATTTTTCATTAGAAATAACCAGCCTGTAATCGGAGATACAGTCAGCTTTTATGCTTTTCATCATGAACCAAATAAGGGACATCTAAAATGTCAATGTAGGAGGTGAAAGATGACCTCATCACCAACATTAGACGCACATCTATGGTTTCACTAAACATCAATGCTTCCACGATCAAAGTTGACTACAGACCCAGCAACACCACTATCATATATAGCTAAAACACGAGTGCATCGCTACAGGGTTTAACCCCCAAAAAAGCAGACTCGAATGAGAGACAATCTCAACCCACAGATGACAAAATCTGACAATGTATTAAAAAGGGATATTCTAGGGGCACGATCATCTGCCCCTCGCTAAAACTGGGACGCCAAGGGGAAAAATTTTCCCTTTGCGTCCCAGTTTCACCATCAGATCGCAAGGCAGGTGCTGAGTCCAGCAGTCTGCCCCATAGCGGCTGCTAGGCTCGGGGATCCTGAAGGCAACACTATTGCACAGTCCCAAGCATCCGCTCCGTGGAGTCCATGGACTTCATGAAGGCTTCTCCTGCCGGGTCACATTACTGGCAAGCTCATGTCTCTCGCGAGATCCTACTGGTTGGCGGAGTGATCGCGGAGGGAGACTGGTGACTCCCCACCCCTAGTGTCCCTCTGCTCCCAGCAGCCAGAAGCAGCGGATCGGGCCGCTGTTCGACGCATGAAGAGAGGTGAGTGAGTATTTGTTTGGGGGGGGGGGGGGTCAGCTTTTGCTAACTGATTCTGCACCAGCTCTGAGCTGGTGGTAACATTTTGGTTAGGACCTTGTGATCCTAATGCGAGTTACTCTGTGCTTGCACCTTGCGCTCCCTATACTTAACATAGAGAGGGCACAAAGTACAGTAAACCCGCGCAAAAAGCGCTACTACCGATTATCTAACGGGTATTTTAACCAGTTAGCGAATCAGAGGTGATTCAGACGCACCTCATTTAAGTCCATGCTAGCGTTAGCTTGAAGTAGGCATTTTGAACATTCACTTTAAATGGAATGGGTCCATTGCTCTGAGCATCCTCAACCCTCTTCGGGGTGGCCCTTTCGATGGTTCTGTTTATATTATCCCTGTTGTTGGGTTTTATTGTTAATATTCATTGAAAAAAATTTCCCCACTCTATTTTATTATAATTAATTTTCATTGAGATTAAATCACTTTTAGATTTTCTGCTAATACTATTGGATGCATTGGGAACGTGAGCGTGTTCAGTAGCATTTACAGTGCATTTTGATTATTAGGAACGCTAAAGTGATTTTTTTGGGGGGTGTTACATGGCATGCATTTTATTATTGCCCTAGGTGTCTCACTCGCAGTGCGCCTGTTGGATTGTCGCATTTACAGGTCCTACGATGGGCATTACAACGATATGTCCTGGTAAGCAAGCGAGCAATTGCATTAATTTTTACAGCAAAAGTGTTTTTCTGTCCATTGAAAACCCCCACTTTGAAGCTGGCCAGTTGGGGAACTGCATATTTGTCAGCTATTTTACAATATTGCATTTGTTGGCAAAAGTGTTTGTGGCACATTGGCGAGATTATGTTTTTTTTTGGACATATTAAGCGGTTTTGTGGAGGGTGGTGGCTTCACCTGGCGCCATCTTTGCAGGCGCACAGGATTGCTAAGCCGTGTCTAGGAGTTCCTGTAATTATAATGGGCGATAACATTTTCCTATTTTCTCACAGAAACTCTTTTTCGATTTGGTTGCGATTAGTGAATCCTGCTTTTATAGCATACAGTCTACAATAGATGATGGCAGGGGCAGAACTAGCAGGAATACCACGGCACCCAGGCCCTACAGTCTGTGGGGGGGGGGGCACAATGGGCTGGGGCCTTGCCTAGGCTCTTCCACTGGATGAAGAGGAATCCGGTCCCCCCTTTGAAAAAAAAAATAGGAAAGGTAACAAGTATATAGTTTTTAACAATATAAATTATGTTAATATAATACATTTTACATTTAACTTAAATTGTATTTAAATAAATATTAGTTTAATATTTTATTTTAGACTTATTTAGGAGTTTTACGAACTCTGTGATACGCTCATACACACCGCACATTACTGTGAGCTTTATTGCTGTGGAGCTCTGTGATACGCTCATACACACCACATGTAAGGCTGGGTTCACACCTGGGCGTAGCGCTGCGTCGCGCAATGCGCGCGTTTTTCTTACGCGCGTTCGCGCATACAAAAAAATGCGCGAACGCACGATGCAGCGCGTTCGCGGCTATGATATGGCCGCGAACGCGCTGCTGTATGCCCGAAAAGAAGCTCCCGGACTTCTTTTTGCGTCGGCCGTTTTAAAGCGCTTAGGTGTGACATGCCCACATAGGAAATCATGGGATTTCATTGTTTAAGCGTTTTACACCGCGCAGGAGCGCGCTGTAAAACGCTTAGGTGTGAAGGGGGCCTTACTGTGAATTTTATTGCTGTGGAGCTCTGTGATACGCTCATACACACCACGTTACTGTGAGTTTTATTGCTGTGGAGCTCTGTGATACGCTCATACACACCACATGTTACTGTGAGTTTTATTGCTGTGGAGCTCTGTGATACGCTCATGCACACCACGTTACTGTGAGCTTTATTGCTGTGGAGCTCTGATACGCTCATACACACCACACATTACTGTGAGTTTTATTGCTGTGGAGCTCTGTGATACACACTCATACACACAACACATTACTATGAGTTTTTTTGCTGTGGAGTTCTTTGAGATATACTAGTGCACATTACATTAAGAATGGGATGGACCGAAGCAGTCCTAGTGAACCTGGGGAAAAAAAGGGGACACCGATTGTGTGGAGTCAACATTGTGGAGCTGGAGGGGTCCAGTGCATGGTGATGCGGGATGGGGGACAAAATAGTTTTTTTCCTAGAGTGGGGGTGGGGGGGCCGTCATGGATTCCCGCACCGGGGCCCTGAGGTTTCTAGTTAAGCCTCTGGATGATGGTGAATACGGTAAAAACAATCCGGTCATATAAAACACAGACACATCAATATAATGCAAACAGAAACCAATAGATGGCAGCACATGAATGCAAAACGGGACAGGTAGACATAAAAGCATGTGAGAATGATTGATGAGATGAACCATAGGACCTTTAAACCCATTGAAAGCACAACTCTACAAATATAACATATTTTGAATGCCGGCGAGATCACCAAACATAATGAAAACAGCTTACATCACAACTGTGCATAAACAAGAGCTATTTTTATGCATTTATCTCGGCTAAGCAAAACATTGCTATTCAGAGAGGACCTTGCCTCTGAACACGTGGTTCTCTTTGCAAAGACCCACCCAGAGATTATATTGCTTTTAGGGCTGGTAAGAAATAAGACGGGACAATGATCACTTAATTTATGTATTTTATTAATTTGTGTCTTGTTATTGGGTTTCATATACTTACACCCTACAAGGGGTCAAAGTAACCCCTTAACGATGGGCGGGCGTTGCCTGTCGGGGTGGGTTAACGACAGCAAGGTGTACAAGTATGCCTTGCCGCCAGGTGCCATCACAGGCCAAATTTGGCCAGCTCACGTAGTTGACGCACCCTGGCTGCGGGGAGGGGCCGAGGTGGCCCATTGAAGTCAGCGGGGCGTACCTGTATGCCCCACATCTTCAAGGCGCACCCGCCACGAGGACGTCATTGAACATCCCGCGACCTTAAGGAGCTAAGGAAATTACGTATGCTGAAAAAAGACATGTGTCCATCGAGTTCAGACTTTCACACAAACAGCTACTGTTCATCCAAAAGAAGGCAAAAAACCCAGTCTGAAGCGCTCGCCAAATATGCATCAAACTGGGAAACGCTGTCACTAACTAAAAAAAAAGTTACCGCCAGCTCAGAGCTGTAGCTAACAGTAGCTCAGTTAGCCGCAGCTGTAAACCCCCCCCCCAATGATAAAATCAAATACTCACCTCTCATCCCGCAGCAAGAACCACGGCCCGATCTGCCACTTCTGGCCACCAGGAGCAGAGTGAGACTGGAGGAAAAAAGTCCCCAGTCTTCCTCCACCAACCTGCAGGATCTCACGAGAGGCAGGATCCTGCCAGTCATGTGACCTGGCAGCAGAAACCTCCATGGAGTCCTATGGACTCCATGGAGGGGATGCTCGCGACGACACTTTAGCGCTGCCCCGAGCATCCTGGAGCCTAGCGGCCGCTACGGGGGAGGCTGCCGACTCACAATTTATGATTCCTTATTATTTTCAACGGTATACATTTAAATTATTACTTACACAATAGGCCAAAAATAACCAAGGTAACAAAGATGTGGACCAGCAGGGTGCTGATGTATCGGAACGTTAAAACCATCACTATTGATAAAGCTGTAGGAAAAAAGAAATACAAGTGACATTTCAACTATCAGTGCAAGGTTATGCATTTTGACAAACAAAACATGAAAGGAAAACTGCTGCTACCATGACCGGTAGCTGGATTAAGGGCGAGTTAAAACCTACTCTAGAGTTAAAATGAGGCAGATGACATAGCGAGGTCAGGGGGGGTTAATAGTTAACTACATTTCATCCATTCCCCCATGTTTTAACTCTACAGTGTCGCATTCATTAATTCTCCAATCAAGGGACAGACCTTGTATCCAATAACAGGTAACAATCTATAGTTGTACAGGTCGTTAATGTGACTTTTATCAACATAGGTATTAATTCTTATGAAGGAAATATATAAATCTTCCATGAACATGCAATGTACTTAAGGTTTTATTTTTTAAACACACAAAAAAACAATGACATTCAAAATAAAGCATGTCATTATTATTCACAAAATGCAGTAAAACATGAGGAAAATGTATTTTAATGAAAGAAGCGAAAAGGTTTTTTTTAAAGTAAGAACTATGACAAAATGGTCTAAGACAGATGAGCAATCTGGCCCTCCAGCTGTTTTGGAACTACATTTCCCACATGGCTCAGCCAAGCTAATGAGTACCTGAGCATCATGGGAGACGCAGTTTCCTATCATCTGCAGGGCCAATATTGCTGAATAGGCAGAAATCTGGACACCACTTTAGTACAAACAAGTGATTTATTTTCCTTTTTTTTATTAGCAACGTACATGTGCATTCAGGTTTTTTTTTTTAATTTTCTTTTACATTTTATTACCTACTGCAAGAATACTCAGTCCTATTACATTTTCTCTGCCGGCCATAATTCCACTGAGAATCCGATGGAAAAAGTCTACCTCGTTAACCACGTTTATTAGAACAGAGGCAAAGCGGGAGTAGCAGTCGGGACTCTGAGGAACGCATCGATTGAACAATGGAATCGGTTTGCTATAAAAAAAAAAGTGATTGGATGAGAAATCCATTTTATAGTTTGTGTTTATACAATTGTCTAAAACAAACTGTTTCCCTTCGCCAAAGCATTACAGATTTTTTTTCCCGTCAAGTTGGTTATGGATTCTTTAAACAAGTTTCATGTATAAAAATAAAATATAATTATAATAAAAATGAAAATCAGCACAAGATACAGGCAATGTGTGCTGTATATTAATACATACAGTCAGGTCCAGAAATATTGGGACAGCGA
The DNA here is from genome assembly GCA_009667805.1 of Leptobrachium leishanense. Lineage (NCBI taxonomy): Eukaryota > Metazoa > Chordata > Amphibia > Anura > Megophryidae > Leptobrachium > Leptobrachium leishanense. Next base: position 47,757,979 of record CM019070.1, read on the forward strand.
CACAATTCTAACATCTTTGGCTCTATACACCACCACAATGGAGTTGGAATGAAACAAACACAATGTGCTTTAACTGCAGACTGTCAGCTTTAATTTCAGGGTATGTACATCCAACTCAGGTGAACGGTGTAGGACTTACAGCAGTTTGCAGATGTGCCTCCCACTTGTTAAGGGACCAAAAGTAATGGGACAGAATAATAATCATAAATCAAACTTTCCCTTCTTAATCCTTTGCAGTCAATCACAGCCTGAAGTCTGGAACGCATAGACATCACCAGACGCTGGGTTTCATCCCTGGTGATGCTCTGCCAGGCCTCTACTGCAACGGTCTTCAGTTCCTGCTCGTTCTTGGGGCATTTTCCCTTCAGTTTTGTCCTCAGCAAGGGAAATGCATGCTCAATGGGATTCAGGTCAGGTGATTGACTTGGCCATTGCATAACATTCCACTTCTGTCCCTTCAAAAACTCTTTGGTTGCTTTTGCAGTATGCTTTGGGTCATTGTCCATCTGCACTGTGAAGCGCCGTCCAATGAGTTCTGCAGCATTTGACCGAATGTGAGCAGATAATATTGCCCGAAACACTTCAGAATTCATCCTGCTGCTTTTGTCAGCAGTCACATCATCAATAAATACAAGAGAACCAGTTCCATTGGCAGCCATACATGCCCACGCCATGACACTACCACCACCATGATTCACTGATGAGGTGGTATGCTTAGGATCATGAGCAGTTCCTTTCCTTCTCCATACTCTTCTCTTCCCATCACTCTGGTACAAGTTGATCTTGGTCTCATCTGTCCATAGGATCTTGTTCCAGAACTGTGAAGGCTTTGTTAGGTGTTGTTTGGCTAACTCTAATCTGGCCTTCCTGTTTTTGAGGCTCACCAATGGTTTACATCTTGTGGTGAACCCTCTGTATTCACTCTGGTGAAGTCTTCTCTTGATTGTTGACTTTGACACACATACACCTTCCTCCTGGAGAGTGTTCTTGATCTGGCCAACTGTTGTGAAGGGTGTTTTCTTCACCAGGGAAAGAATTCTTTGGTCATCCACCACAGTTGTTTTTCATGGTCTCCCGGGTCTTTTGGTGTTGCTGAGCTCACCAGTGCGTTCCTTCTTTTTGAGAATGTTCCAAACAGTTGTTTTGGCCACGCCTAATGTTCTTGCTATCTCTCTGATGGGTTTGTTTTGTTTCTTCAGCCTAATGATGGCTTGCTTCACTGATAGTGACAGCTCTTTGGATCTCATCTTGAGAGTTGACAGCAACAGATTCCAAATGCAAATAGCACACTTGAAATGAACTCTGGGCCTTTTATCTGCACATTGTAATTGGTGTAATGAGGGAATAACACACCTGGCCATGGAACAGCTGAGAAGCCAATTGTCCCATTACTTTTGGTCCCTTAACAAGTGGGAGGCACATCTGCAAACTGCTGTAAGTCCTACACCGTTCACCTGAGTTGGATGTACATACCCTCAAATTAAAGCTGACAGTCTGCAGTTAAAGCACATTGTGTTTGTTTCTTTCCAACTCCATTGTGGTGGTGAATAGAGCCAAAGATGTTAGAATTGTGTCAATGTCCCAATATTTCTGGACCTGACTGTATAGGGTTATTCAAAAAGAATCGAAAAGTCACCGTACGATTGGTGACTTTTCATTTCCTGCACTTCGAGGCGATTCGACGATCCTATTTTGCCGACCCTGCAGTGTATTCAGCAAGAACCGCAGGGCCCCCGTAGAGCAGGGAAATCCTGCCGCAAACCCGCCGAACACTCACCGAAATCTGCCGAAAACAGCTGGATTAACCCCGCTGAACACGCCAGAGAAACCCGACTAGCCGCCGATCACAGCACAGAGCAGCTGCCGGAAAAACCCAACACTCAGACGAATGAGTTGAAAACCCCCCCAAAAAAAACGTACGCTTGAAATGCTGTTTGCAAAAAAACTACTGAACGAAAATGTCTGGAATTTACGTAGAAAATCCAATGAATGATAATAAAAAGGGCAGTTACAGTGAAAAGACGATTAAAAAAACAGAAAAATCCGTTGAATCTATGAATAAAGAGACTTTTTACTGCAGGATAAAATAGTAAACGGTTTATTAGATATTGGATTAAAACGGGAATATTTTTAACATTGAAGCCTATGGGATTCTCCTGAATAAACCTGTCGAATTAAACCACCGAATGGCAGGGCATTTCGGCAACTTTTCCCTGCTGGTTTTTGTTCTCTGAATAGATGAAGCATTGCTTCTCTATGGGGATTCACTGCCCTCGAACAGGCACCGAACACGCACCATATGTGCAGGCAATAAATGGCCAGGAAAGGTAACCGAACGCTGAATTTCACTGTTCAGTTACCTTTCGGCCACAATTCGGATCTCTTTGAATAACCCCCATAATATTTTCTTGCATTGTGTATTCAATTGGTATTACACAATAAATATGCATAATCTAGATTGATGAAAATATTTAGCATAAACTGTTAGAAAACTGTGGCAATCGATTGTAAAATAAATAGTAATCAAACAGATATGACTGGTGTTCTTTTTCTTGCGTTGCTGCATACAAAATTTTGAATGATTTTATTAAAAATTGCCCATAGTGTGTATTTTTTATTTTTGTCCACAAAAGCAACATGAAACAACAAGCAAAGTATAGGGAAGAAATATCTTGGACAGCTGATGGGAGAAATATCATCGTTTTCCTTTTCAAAAGAGTGCCTGAAATTTTACTTTCAATTTTTCCATTTGATCAATATTCCAATTTTTATCAAGTCTAACAATATATACCTTATTGCTTCAGTACGATATTGGAGCTATGTCTATGTTAACTCCTCGAAACACAATGGTGAAATATAAAACTGCTAACTCCTACCTTGCTGGGACTGGGAGAACAGGGCACCATTCATAAGCCTTCGGATGCCTTGGGTACTCTGTATAGTTCAGTCTATACATGCACAGGTTTGACCCTATACAGAAAGCCAAATTAGAAACAATGGGGAACACAAATGAAATTATTAGATCACGGAGAACGGACAGCATTATGAGAACACGGAGAAGTGACAGCATCTACAATGACCTTCCCTACGGTGGGTCCCCACCAAGGACTCATAAGTTTATAGCTTGATGATGCCATTACAGAGAAGTTGAAACCGTATGCAAATTATTATTTATTAAGTGCCAACACATTCCGCAGCGCTGTACAAAAGGTGCAATAGGTAAAGACAGGACAAAGCTACAATACATACAGGAGGCCGGTCAGTATTCCTGCCAGCAGATACAGGAGGACATGAGGACCCTTTTCCCGTGGGAATTTACAACCTAGATGGTGAGGGGATTAAAAACAGGAGGGGTGGCTGCAGTGATGTGTTAATGCAGGGAGAGGTGAGGAGCGTCTTTGGGTCAGTCGGATGTCTTGTTACGGAGTCAGGTGGCCGGCTTCCCTTAACAGAAGGGTCTTTAGGGAGTGTTTAAATGAAGCCAGATTTGGGGACAGTCTGATATTGGGAGGAAGCGCGTTCCATAGGGTCGGCGCCGCACGAGCAAAGTCCTGCAATCTGGCATGTGAAGAGGTAATGATGGAGGATGCCAGGCGCAGGACATTGTTGGATCGTAGGGAGCGGGCTGGGGTGTACTGGATAAAGGTTGCTCAACCTGTAACAGGATACCATTCTTATACTCACCATTGTGCTTTGCAAATAAGTATAGATCGTCTAAGGATGTCAGCTGTTCTTGAGGACAACTTGATACACACAAAGCAATAGAGTTAATTTTCAGGTTCCTAATCTCCAAGTTGCAGGAATCCATAAAGAAAACATACCTGTAAAATAAAATATATATATTCTTTAGTCTTCTACAAATGTATGTTTCCATTTTAAAGCAGGTTACAATGCATAGAATTCCTCCGTCTGTCTGCACCCTTTGCTTTCCCAGTACACCAGTACACTACTTTTTTTTTTTTTTTACATTCATTACATCGCCCCATTGTGGATGCAGCTGCAAACGACACATCAAAAAAGTCAAAATGGAAAAAATTGGCACATTCAGGAGTTTGTAAAAACAAGTGATAAAGCTGTTAAATAATGTACCCGTATAAACAGAAACGCATATAGATTTTCAAAAATAATGCTAATAAAATGTACAAATAATTGCACATCCACAGTACATAACTGCAAAGGCAGGAAGAAAAAAGAAAAGAAAGCTAAGTCAGTATTTTAATAAACAGTAATAAAACACAAAATAAAAAACTCAAACAAATGGTACAAAAACAAATATTTGTGTAAATGCGCAAGACTATCATTCAGACGCTTGGCAAAATAAAAATTATACCTCGCCTCAGTATCTGGTTCCCCCCTCTGGTTTCTACGGTTTCTCCATTATTTTCTTTGCCCTCTCCACTAGATTTTCTCCAATAACATGTCTTTTGGTTATATTCCGGTTTTACTTTTAACATGTAGCCTCCCCTCTTTCTGTCCTGTTTTATTGCTATGTTTACAAAACAAATGGAATAAATATACTTAATAAACTTATACTCACTTTCTTTTAGTCATGTCTTGTCCAGAAAATTGAGCAGATGGTATCGGAGAGTTCCTTCTCCCACATATATTGCCATAGCTGTCATAACCGAACACCAGTCTCTCTGCAGCTCCAGCTGTTAACGCGTAGCCATTTATAAACATCTGGGCAAAATAAAGTATATTATAAAATGTTCATAAAAAGGATAGTATATTTAATACAGTGAACAACTGAATATAATAACTCGCACACACAGTCACGCACCGTGGCATTTTGACAAAATGAAAGGTCATAACAATTCTATATATTTGTATACAAGTCGCATGCTCAAACGAGAAACCAATGAGATTTGAGAAAAATAAATATACTCACACACGCATTCAAAAATAACATTTTTGATACAAATGTTCACAACAATTTATTGACAAGAGTTAAGGTTGCACTGCCTTTCAATATATTTCTTATGCTACCGGGCTTGGTCTACATGTCGGTCACAACAACATATATAGTGAATTTGTGAAGATGTGCAGCCAAAAGCAAGTGCCATTTCAATAGTAAAAACTGGATTTCACATGTGATTCCCATCACAGGAAGGAATGATTATGCCCACATTTTGGACATCCTTTTCTTCCATTCAGCTCAGTGGCACATTCAAGTTTTGTGTGTAGCATTTAGTGTGTATTGTCCGAGTAAAAAGCTTTCGCTCCAGGATTAAGTCTCAGCAAGGCTGGATTAACAGAGGGTTACAGGACCTGCAGCTCCAAGCCCATGCATCAAAATATGCCCATTAGAGAGATAACCAGTGGATGTTGGTGAAAAACTGAGTTGTGCCATCACCTCCACTCTTGCTGGCAGTGTGGGAAATGCGAAGGTGAGTTAGTGCAGCATCACTGTTCACTGTATAATTGTAAAGTGAACAATAGTGTTGCATTAGAAAAATAAACATATTTATAGTTTATTTTTACATTAACTTGGCCATGTTTGGTATCATTAGAAAGGACATATTCTGGCCTTTCCATCAATGCCTTATATGTCCTTTATACACTTTATGGCTACAGAAATACAGGGGTTTAAATAATTGTAAAATACAATTTAAAAAAAGTTTTTACAGAGCAAGGCACCCGTTGTGGCAGACACCTGTTGGCACATGCCTATTCTGCCAAGTTATAAATCGGGCCCTGCTGGCAAACCTGGCATATTAGGGGGACTTGAGGAACAAGGTTGGGAACCCCTGATCTAGACTGTAAGGTTAGGGTCAGACTAACGCAGTATCAACGTGCGTTTAGCAGCACTAAATCACGGCCGTGCTAGCAGCAAATGACGTCCAATGCCAGGCAGCATACGAAGAACGGCCGCGCAAAAGTGCGGCTGCACAACGCAAGTGGCAAACGAACGCATTTTTCCGAGAACGTGAAACCGCTAGTACTGACGTACAGAGTGCGCTGCGTCCGCTAGCGGTGTGTGTGTGTGATTAGGAGACGTCAGACGCTGCTAATGTCCGGCCAACATAACGTCCAGACACAAAAAGGGTTTTATTGATGATCCGTACAAAATCACGGACAGAAATGCGCATGGTATGATCGCTATTGCGTATTCCGTGAAAAAATGCGTCCATTCGTTCGAACGCACTTTTTCACGGACAACGCGAAAAATGCATTAGTCTGACCCTAGCCTTAGTTCCCATCAGGACAGGGCTGTCAATCCCTCTTGTAAAGATTTGCAATCATTTTCCTATCTCTAAGTATTGACAACTTTTTATTGTACTCATTGTTCAGCGCTGCGGAATATGTTGGCACTATAGAAGTATAATAATAATCCCCTTATAAATTATTTTGTATTTTGATAATAACAAAATGTCTGAATATAGAATTTTTTTCTGGCATGAAGAGGTGACAACAATGGTATACATATGTTTTGTGTGTATCTGGTTAGATATTACCTGTCCAGAGAAATATAAAGAAGCTGCAACATTGACGCTGGACAATAATTTCATAATGTATAAATTAAAGTATAAAAAAGTCAATGAATTTAAACAATGTAGATTTTAGGATTTCCTTAGCAACAATCTGTACACATGTTTTCTGTTTTCAGGCATATCCAATGTCCCTACATACAGAAAGATATCCCATCATGCAATAACCTACCGCCAGTGGAACAGACTACACTTTAATTACAAGACAGTGCTGACTCACCTCGTCAGTGCAGACTACATTTCCCAAGCTGCTCACTTGCGGTGTACAGCTTATTTTTGAAGCAGGCAGTCTTCACACAATTATAGACCACGTTTATCAAGTTACCCAAATTTCAGATAAAGAGGACCGATTTGAACACTTACCAAACCCAACCAGAAGATGAAAAACACAGCCAACCACACAACGTCTGTACATTTCCTATAGAGCAGGGGTCTCCATTGCCTTTGTTGTGTTGCTTCAGTTACCTAAAAGTAATGGGATTACACATGTAAATAGTGTTTATGTTACGTATTTGCATTTTAAAAAACAAACACAATAGGGGTTATTCAGAAAGCACCGATTTCCAGTGAAACACGGCTTTTAAGAAGCCCCCAGGGGCCAGGGATCAATGGAATTATATAATCAATAGTCAATATATTGTATCCTTCTACATATAAGAATACTTTACATATGACAGGTGATGAATTTGTCAGTAATAGGTTATAGCCAGGTTAGATTTCACACACTGAGGGCCCTATTACCTCCTTAACGCTATAGTGCCACCGGTCACATATGTGAGCGTTAGCGCCAAGTTAAATGAGGTTAACACATGCCGCCCATATCACATCCCGACCACTAACGGGTTAAAAAACCCGTTCGTGCATAGGTGACAGCGCTTTCTAGCACGATCTTAACATGGGGAGCACAAAGAGTAATTAGCGTTAGAATCATAAAGTCCTAATGCTAATTACTGCATCGCCGCGGTTAACTAAAAATTTAGCACCAGGTCCAAGCTAACTATGGTACATGTTTACAGGTGCATTCTGTATATAGTCACTATGTTACATGTTTACAGGTGCATTCTGTATATAGTCACTATGTTACATGTTTACAGGTGCATTCTGTATATAGTCACTATGTTACATGTTTACAGGTGCATTCTGTATATAGTCACTGTGCTACATGTTTACAGGTGCATTCTGTATATAGTCACTGTGCTACATGTTTACAGGCGCATTCTGTATATAGTCACTCTGTTACATGTTTACAGGCGCATTCTGTATATAGTCATTATGTTACATGTTTACAGGTGCATTCTGTATATAGTCACTATGTTACATGTTTACAGGTGCATTCTGTATATAGTCACTATGTTACATGTTTACAGGTGCATTCTGTATATAGTCACTGTGCTACATGTTTACAGGCGCATTCTGTATATAGTCACTATGTTACATGTTTACAGGTGCATTCTGTATATAGTCACTATGTTACATGTTTACAGGTGCATTCTGTATATAGTCACTATGTTACATGTTTACAGGTGCATTCTGTATATAGTCACTATGTTACATGTTTACAGGTGCATTCTGTATATAGTCACTGTGCTACATGTTTACAGGCGCATTCTGTATATAGTCACTATGTTACATGTTTACAGGCGCATTCTGTATATAGTCACTATGTTACATGTTTGCAGGCGCATTCTGTATATAGTCACTCAGGGTTATTCAGAGAGCGGTCAAAAGTAGGAGAGTGACTGGAGAATGGAAAATTCTAGGTCAAAATAGCCGATTTGGAAAGTGAGGTCAAGTGTTTTGACCTAGAATTTTCCCTTCTCCAGTCATTCTCCTGTGTTTTGCCGCTCTCTGAATAACCCTGACTGTGTTACATGTTAACAGGCGCATTCTGTATATAGTCACTATGTTACATGTTTACAGGTACATTATGTATATAGTCACTAGGTTACAGGTTTACAGGTGCATTCTGTATATAGTCATTATTTTACACGTTAAGTTAAGTTTTATCCTTATGTATGGCTTTTTTTCACCTAGGCATTGACATATACCTCTCCATTTAAAGTTACGGGTTACCCCCTTGTTGCATTAGGTGTTTTCTTTCCTAATCAATATCATTGAGAGACTTACTATTCCATTTCTCGCAGAGTAATTATGCTAGCGAAAAAACAAAGTAAGATGAGATATGCTACGATTGACGTAACTTGTAACAAAGCCTCTCGTGCTCAAGTTAACAAGTCAGGGAGCAAGGCTGAGAAAATGGAGAGGGCAGAAGATGAATATAGAACAGTAAGTTTCATCCCACCCCTACCTCACATAAAATTGTATCGGAGCTAAAAGCACCAAAGAGGTTTGCCTTGATGTTGGCAGGTGAAGTAACACTCAGGTTGACATTGTAGCGGCACTGCAAAGCCCTGTAAGGATTTGGGAACAGAACACAGGTGGCTTTTTTGGTTACTTCTGGAATACTGTCAACATATTGCCAAAACACATCTCAGACCCATGGTGGGTGCATATATATTTTATAATAAAGGTTGAGCACCCCACATCTGAAATGAGTGGGTCCTTAACCTGAAGCATTCTAGATTTCAGATTGTTCTGTGTTTCGGTATTCGACCTGGATTCCGAAGCCAGATAGGAGGCGGAATGCGTCAGGGAAGTCATGGGGCACATGGTCCAGCAGCACTAGCGAGATACATGCCAAGAAACACTGTGCAGAACTTTGTGAGGGACATACTCTGCAGCTCCAGGATGTCTCTTGCTGGTGCTTTTCAGTATTTCACAAGCTAGAGCTGTACATGGTGCGTCCTTCGGCAGAGTGATGGAGTGAAGGAGGGGTGGCAGAGAGGCATGCAAAAATTACGTCCAGAAGACTCTGAAAATTCTGGTATCTGGAGTCTTCTGCATATGCAGCAGCCAGCAAATAATTTTATTTTATTAAATTATTTTATTCTGCCCTTGTGTTTCCAGATCAGAGGGTCTTTTCAAAAGCTGTGACCAGGGACACAAACAACATCTGGGAACTACACCAAAGAGCCTTGTTGGCTCATGACTATGTGAGTGTAACAGCTGAGAGACCATTTTATTTGCCGATAAACAGCCACAGAGTAGGGTGGCATAGAATTCTGTGGCTGTTTATAATTGCAGGTACCACTTTTGTGATTTATCTCCATATAATAGAAAAAGGGGCTGATGGGAGTGCCATAAGAACTCGTATGTGCAAAACCGGGGATCCGGCTTAGGCTCTCATTCATGGGAGCGGAAAACCTGAATAATTTGTTCTACTAATTACTAAGCTATGCTTATCTGTTTATTGCTTTCTTTTTGGTATGCTAAAAGGTGGAACAAAACTAATTAAGAAGCTCCCAACAAGTCTGTAAAATATCCATCTGAAAATGCTCTTCATCTCTGCCGGGGCACTGAAGAATATTTCATATTCTTCGCTCATAACCAGGTTTTTTTCCCCTTATTTTTTTTGTGGTAGATTTCCTGACCGACATGTGTAATTGAAAAAAATTAAGCTTATTTCTTATAAAATGTCTCATGTGAATTCAAATGCTACGTCTACAAATGTCAGCTCCTATGAGTAAAAACTAGTTTAAAAACCTCTCAACGATCTGGGAACAGCAGCATTATTCAGAAGGCATTTTACAGGAGGGTGGTTTGGGGGAATTCTGTAGCTGCTTCGCTGCCAGATTTGAAATATTTGAAGCTGGCATGCCTTGTGTGTGTTCTGGCTTCTTTTTACTGCCGGATTAGGAAAACTACACAAGCAAAGTGAAGCCCAGCCCTCCTTGTAAAGCAGAGTTTATTTACTCAACACATAGTTCTGTGGAAAAAAAAAATACAAGAATTTAGAATGTCTGATCAAATTAATTGTGTAAAAATTTGTAATGTATACTACTTTTTTTAATGCGTGGAAGCAATCGACCGTTCTCATTGTGCCCAACATTTGTGTGTCTATCCCTCACCAGCTCTCATCACTCCAAGCAAACATCATTTCCACTTTTCGGGCAAAGTTTATGTTGCAGGTTCTGGTCACCAAACCAATTCTTATGCTACAAGAAAAAGGAGAGATTGCCGCGACAGGGCGGTGGGCTTCTTGCCATTTGCCAATTACCATTTAAACCAAAAATCTATATGTAGGTGTATAGGAATTGAGCATGGGTGATACTTATTTTCTTTGCTGTATACAAATAGAGACACTGGCAGAAGCATAAAGACCCTGACACCTCCATTTTCTCCATTCACACCTGACAAGCCATGTGCATCTTTTACTTTGTGCATCTTTGGGCTCCACACAGGTGGAGACAGAGGTGAGGGTACAGTGTCCGGCTCAGGCTGGGGTCAGAGGAGCGTTTTGCAGAGCGGAAGGAACATCCGTGAAAGTGGACGTTCCTTCCACTCTGACGCCCGTCTGGCCACCTCGATGAGCGCAGTTAGTGCGCAGAGCGCTGCAAGGCTCGACCTTCCTATGGAGGATTGCGCTTAGCAGCCCAGTCGATCACGTGCCGTAGGCTTTCAGAACGTCCACAGCACGCCTGCTGTAGCGCAAACAATTTGTGCGGCGCTACAGAGTGTGGCTGGCCCCGTCGAACCGTCGCAACACTGATGGACGATGGGAGGCACGTCAGAACGAGCACACATAGTGTGCTCGTCTGATCCCAGCCTCAGGCTCAATGCATTTCTGCATGCAAACTCTCCCTCTGAAACTTTCCCTCACAGGGTTAGAAATACAAAGTGGCATGGGTTGGTGCAGAGTGATAACCCATTGCATAGAGCTTCAACTGTTCACATTAGGAGACCCTGACAGTGCCCTATGATGGTCTCCTGGAGGCACAGCATGCTGACCTTTTTGACCACTGCGGGCCTTTGTAGACACAGCACCCTATGCGGCCACAGGGCATGCTCACTCTAAAGGTCACCAGATTGGCCATGTCTCTCGGAACCTATATTACGATTTCATGTAGAGCAAAACATAGGAAGTGCTGCCCTGCAACATGTGTAATTCATATGCTACAAGAAGGAAATATGGGCAGGTCACCTGGAATTCTTTTTTATTTTTTTTTATTATTTATTTATTACCCGCAGAAAATTGATTCTACATGCTGCAGGGATGCACTTTTCATGCATTGCTCACCAGAATAAATTAATTAAAAGGTGTCTGAGAAAACATGGCTGATCTGGCAAACCTAGAGGGCCCTCATCAATGGGAGTTAGGAATACGCCAGAAAACCCTGCTCCAGCAGGCATTTGATATCAATTTATATACTTGGCAGATCGATTTATTATGTTAAACCAAAAAAATCTTCATTATAACTATGACATAATAACTGTAAATATGATCGAGCAAGAGGAGCTCCGGCTCGCTTTAAGATGTAAATGGAATGTTCTTGTTGTATTGAACTTTACCTATAATCATATCAGCATGTTAAAACATGCGTTTCCTAAATTACATTCATTCTCTCCAACCATTACGTTATATAAATGTATCACCTTGATCATGATTTTCTTTACCCAAAACAACTAATCTTCGTTGAAAGTGTTGAGACATACCCTAACAGATTGACCAATGGATCCCTGTACACATTACTACAAAGCATTTTGTTGGTTGTACTTGTTACATGAAAAGACCTGCGCCATGGTACAGTAGCTACATTAATTTCATCCAGCGATTGGAAATGTCAGGCAGATCAAGCTACAGGAATGAAATTCTTTATAGGAACACTACTCATCCTGTTCACTCTAGGTCCGGATCAGACAAGCGTTTTGCAGAGCGGATGGAACGTCCGTGAGAGTGGGCGTTACTTCCTCTGGGCGCCCATCTGGCCACCTCGCTGAGCGCAGTTAGTGCGCTCTGCGCTGCAAGGCTCGAGGATCGTGTTTTGCAGCCCCGAACACGGGTCGTAATGCTTTGACAGGGAGGCTTTCAGAAAGTCCGCAGCACGCCCACTGCAGAGGCGTCGCTAGTTGGGGGCGGGGGGTGCAGTCAGCACCAGGTGACACCCGCCCTTAGGGTGACACCAAAGACTTTGATTTTTGATGTGGCTGGTTCAAAAATCAAAGTCTTTGGTCAGGTGTCACCCTAAGGGTGGGTGTCACCCTAAGGCAGTGATGGCGAACCTATGGCACGCGGGACCGACAGTGTCTGCACGTGAGCCATAGGCTTGCCTCACTGCCAAGCGTGCTTTTTCCTCCCAGCAGGCATCGCCAAATGATGCTGCCCGGCCACTCATTGAGGTCCACCAGCCACAATCTCGCGAGATCGCGGCTGGTAGATCTCAACGAGGGGCCGGGCAGCATCATTTGGCAGCGCGTGCTGGGAGGAAGAAGCAGACCAGTGGATCAAGTGAGCTGGGGCCAATATATATCCATGGGTGAGCTGCTGGGGCAATATATAATTGTGAGCTGGGCAATATATCCATATGTGAGCTGGGGCAATATATATCCATGTGAGCTGGACAATATATATCCATGGGTGAGCTGCGCAATATATATCCATGGGGGAGCTGCTGGGGCAATATATATCCATGGGTGAGCTGCTGGGGGCAATATATATCCATATGTGATCTGGGGCAATATATCCATGTGAGCTGGGCACTATATATCCATGGGTGAGCTGCTGGGGGCAATATATATCCATGTGTGAGCTGCTGTGGGCAATATATATCCATGTGTGAGTTGCTGTGGGCAATATATCCATGTGTGAGCTGCTGGGGCAATATATATCCATGGGTGAGCTGCTGTGGGCAATATATAATTGTGAGCTGGGGCAATATATCCATATGTGAGCTGCTGGGGGCAATATATATCCATGCGTGTTAAATGTTTTAAATTCGAATTCCTTTGTATTCATATGATCTGGTAATATTATGGTGTAATTTTGCTAGGAATTAGGGATGATCATGAACGTTCGGTTCGGAGTTCGATTCGAACATCGCCCGTTCATCGAACTCCGAACATTTCCGCGTGTTCGCCGCATGTTCGCCCACAATGCACCACAATGCACTTTTCCACTGGCCTGAAGCTTGTAATTGGCTACAGCCTTGCACCTGACCACAGGTCAGGTGCAAGACTATGCCAATCACGGCTCAGAGTCCTGATTGGGCAAATTTTGCCCAATCATGGGCTCACAGAACTAAGTCCCGCAGCACACTATATAAGGCTTCTTCCCTGCCTGCAGCCCCAGCGTGTGTGTTTGCAGGAGTGAATCAGTGAGTTATACCACAGTTCAGCAAATTTGAATCTGTCTTGGCACAGCCAGGCTATCCGGGACAGTGTGGATCACTGATTTATAGCATTGTTCTGGAAAATCTGTATATCTTTGATCTAATTCTAGATACCATACAATAACACAGTTACTCAGAGTTCATCTGTTTATCTATTGAGAGTTGAATCTGGCTGTTGCCAGCTATCAGGGTGTTGGAGGCTGCAGGAGAGGAAGTGAATCAGAGAGAGAGTAGAGGACATTGGCAGCCTTGCAGGGAAAATATATCAGTAAAATCGCCGACTTATATCAGAGTTCTGAATATCTTTAATCTATATACCAGAGTTGAATCAGACTTCTGTATATCTTTAATCTATATCTCACTCACCATGTCAGAAAGACCAAAAAGGACAGGCAGATGCTCCCAGACACAGATAAGAGGGCAAGCAGCCTCTGTGTCGGAAGGCAGTGCCCCTGGTCGTCGTGGATGTGGTGGATCCTCTGCAGGGGCACACTTGTCCTTTCTAACTGGTGCTGGCCGTCTTATGCTGCAGCAAAATACAGAGGATTTGCAGGATTGGCTAACCAGGCCATCCTCATCCTCCGAGTCCTCTGCCAGCCAGGCTTGTAGTGGTTTACAGTCCACCTCAGCTGCCAAAGCATCTAATGCAGCCTCCATGTCCACAGCTACTCTGCCGTAGCCTCACCAACATACACGGAGGAGCTGAATTGTTTGACTACAATGACAGTGACATGCTGCTTGAGGATGCGCAGCAACTCCAGTGCTCTGATTCAAACTCTGAGGTTGAGGAAGGGAGTAAAATAAGCCCAGAGGGAGGGGGTGCCAGTAACACACAAAGAACTGGCACTCATGTTCCCCCAGCAGCTGCAGCATATTGTCAGGTTGGCTCCAGTGATGAAGAGATAGGGGGTGATGACAATGATGAGGTCACTGACTCCACCTGGGTGCCTGATCGAACAGAGGAGTCAAGTGAGAAGGAGGCGGAGGCGCAACAAAAACGAGGTACAACGTCCTCTATGACCAACCGTAGCCAGTCCAAGGCATCAGAAGTCAGAGCTGCTCAGGTGCAGAGCGCTGTTGTCTCAATGCACACGTGCAGGAACTCTGCTGTCTGGGAGTTCTTCACAAAATGTGAAGCAGACTGCAGCATTGCTATTTGTAAGCCATGTCTGAAGAGGATCAAGCGTGGGAAAAACATCACACACTTAGGTACCAGGTGCTTGATAATACATATGACCACCTGCCACACATCCCGTTGGCACAATACTTTGCATAGGTCCTCATCCTCATCTGTCTCTACCCCCACTATATGTCCTGCCATGTCATTGCCTAAAACCTCCAATGACAGGGATGATGCTACAGTAATGGGTGTACCAGGTCCTTCCTCAGAATGTGACAGCATCCCATCAGCTGAAGATTTACGCAGTCAGATTACGTTGCCCCAGCTGCTGCAGCATAATAAAAATATAGTCCCAACCATCCCCAAGCACAGCGTCTATAAATGCCAGCTTAGCAAAATTACTCGCATTACAGCTGCTGCCTTTCCAGCTGGTGGACTCTGCTTCCTTCCATGAATTTGCTGTACCACAGTGGCAGGTTCCAAAACGGCATTTCTTTTCACGGAAGGCCGTTCCAGCACTATACCAGCACGTGGAACACAATGTTATGGAGTCATTGGGAAAGGCAGTCAGCAGCAAGGTGCACATTACTTTAGACACGTGGTCCAGCAAGCATGGACAGGGCCGTTACATTTCCTTCACGGCACACTGGGTCACTCTGCTTGTAGCTGGGAGGGATCCAAGACGGGGCTCTGTGCTGGAGCTTGCTCATCCACCACGCCTCCAGAAAGCTGCTTATATGAGGTCTGTCTGCTCCACCACCTCTTCCTCTTCCTCCTCCTCCTCCAATGTCTCTGGTGAAGTGGCAGTTAAACCGATGCGTGGAAGGGGCTACGCAATGGCTCAAGCAAAAAGATGCCATACTGTGCTTGAACTGGTTTGTTTAGGGGACAGGAGCCACACCAGGCCAGAAATTCTGTCAGCTCTGCAGGGGCAGGTGCAGAGATGTTAACACCACGCCAGCTTCAGCTGGGAATGGTCGTCTGTGATAATGGAAGCAACCTTCTCTCCGCCCTACGCCAGGGTAAGTTGACCCATGTACCATGCCTAGCACATGTCCTAAATCTGGTGGTACAGCATTTCCTAACCAGGTACCCAGGGCTGGAAGAGCTTCTCAGCCAGACCAGAAAAGTCTGCAGCCACTTCAGACGGTCATTCCCAGCAAGTGTTCGCCTGGCAGAAATTCAAAGAGAATTCCACCTTCCCACAAACAGCCTGATCTGTGACATGCCCACCAGGTGAAACTCGACATTGCTGCTTCTGCAGACGCTGCAGCATTGCCAGAGGGCCATCAATGAGTACCTGTGTGAGCATGGCACAAGGACAGGTTCAGGTCAACTTGTTCCCCCCCGCAGTGGCTGATGATCAAGGATGCATGCACTGTACTGTCACCATTTGACGAGGCAACGAGGATGGTGAGCAGGGACAGTGCATGCATCAGTGACACAATTCCTTTAGTGTTCCTGCTGGAGCACACTCTGCTGGGAATTATAGATGTGGCTCTAGAGGCAGAGCAGCGGGAGGAAGAGGTGGCCTTCCCTAGCTCTCAAGGCCCCAGTCT
This sequence comes from Leptobrachium leishanense, assembly GCA_009667805.1. NCBI lineage: Eukaryota > Metazoa > Chordata > Amphibia > Anura > Megophryidae > Leptobrachium > Leptobrachium leishanense. Next base: position 47,774,372 of record CM019070.1, read on the forward strand.
TTACACAGACAGCATTCCTGCAGGTCTTCAGATCAGACAGGAGGAGGATGAGGAGGAATATTTAAGTAGTGGGGGCATTGAAGGTGGGGATTCCTCAAGGGAGGGTTTGTGTGCCCAGAAACCCAAGGACTAGTACGTGGCTGGGAGGAGGAAGTGCACGATGGGGTCATACTCATTGACCAGGAGGACTCGGAAGCTAATGCCACCTCCAACCTATGCTGCATGGGCTCCCTTATCCTGCAAAGCCTGCTAAAAGGACCCCAGGATTCGTGCTATCAAGGAGAGGGATCATTACTGGTTGGCAAGCCTTCATGATCCACGATACAAGGGTAAAGTTGTAGAGCTCATCCTGCCCGCACAGAGGGAGCACAGGATGAAACAACTTGTGGACGCTCTAAAGCGACACTTGCGTAACACCTTTCCAGGCACTGGTAGGTTACCAAGTGATGACACAGGTGCTTCTGAGGCTGCGGATGATCAGAGGAAGAGCGGTGAAAGCCGGGGCCGCTTGACTGATGCCTTTTTAATTTTTTTTAGTCCACGACGCCCAGGGACGTCAAATGTAGGCACCCATTGCCAGCATCTTTACCATATGGTGCAGGACTACCTAGGGGCAAGGGCAGACCTGGATACCTTTACAGCAGATGACCCACTGGCTTACTGGTGTTGAGATTGGATCACTGGCCAGAATTTAGCCAATATGCTATGCAGCTACTAGGTTGCCCTTCATCCAGCGTGCTTTCTGAAAGGACGTTCAGTGTTGCTGGAGGTTTTGTCACAGACAAAAGTGTGCATCTGTCCACCGACTCTGTAGACTGGCTGACATTTATAAAATTGAATCAGTCCTGGATCAGCAGCTATCAATCCCCTGATGCTGACGTAACTGAATAGATCGGGGATCTCTTCTGCATTCCCAAAACCTTCACCACTGCACTCTTCCACAATACCACAAAGTGGTTACGGTGTGAAGGCACTTGCTGCCACCAAAGGCAAAATATTTGAGTACACTGACGCGTGTACCAGATTCATATCATTTTAATATTTGACCGCAGGGTCCAACCCTGCACTCTTCCACAATACCACAGAGGGATTACGGTGAGACGGCACTGTTGCCGACACTAAAGGCCCAATTTTAAAGCACCTATTGTTACTTTCATCCAAAGCCTGCATAAGTTTCACCATAATTTAGCCAAAAAAATCACTAAACTTGTTCTGCGTGTCCTAAAACGTCTCCTCTTTTCATACAGACTGCCGCCCCAAGCAGTTGTTTATTTATTAATAGATTAAAAGGAAAACCATTTACCGTCATTTGAAATGTCATTTTTTTGTTTTTAGATGTTTCTATACATCCTACAAATCCGCCACTTCACGGGCAGGTTATGGGGACCTCCTAGGCACGATATTTGAAGGAATTTTTCGTTTTTATTCTTAAACTTTATTTCATGGAAACTCATTGTTCCTTTATAAACGTATTTTTTTCAACTTTTTGTCCTTGTTTCCTGTCCCCCAGGGCACTACCCGGACCCCCATACACCTTTTATGGCAAATATCTAGCATATATGCCCTCTTGGAGGGCACACTAAAAATCGAACGTTCGGGTTCCATTGATTTACATTGAGTTAGGATCGTGTTCGAGTTCGAACTCGAACTTCTGAAATTGTTCGAGTTCGAAGTCGAACCGAACACGGGGCGTTCAGCTCATCCCTACTAGGAATTAATGTCTCTACTATTGTCTTACATTTAGCGTTATATGGGAGTGCTGCATATGAGTAACAATAGTTTAAATAATTTTGTGTAAAACTCAGGGGGGAGACTCGAGGGGGTGACACCATGAGTTACCTCACGGGTGACACCAACCCTAGTGACTCCACTGGCCCACTGTAGCGCGAGCAGTTCATGCGCATGCTACTGTCGAAGCGTCACAACGCTCCTCTGACCCCGGCCTTATTTTTACAAAGTGGTCAGGAGTTGAGGAGTGCTCCCTCCCTTCCTGGTGCCCCAATCTAAAGAAATGGCGGGGCGAAGTGGAAGAGTTTCTTCCACCCCACCCAGTGCCTCCGGCAGCCAGGATTTTGAATTTCCTGGCTGCCAGTCACCAAATCGATGTCAGCATGCAGAGAGTGAGCGATCTCATTGAGGCATGCGTGGGCAGCTCCAATCCATCGTTCTGGGCAGGTGATACATAACTTGTGTACGTAAAGTGCGCAAGTCCTGTATCGGTGTCCAATTTGCGATTCCTACGCTATGTAAATTGTGTTAATCGGTAGCTGCAGGCACTTCCAGGTGAAGAGGAGGAGTTGCGCACACCGTGGCAGAAAAGGTGAGTAAAATCACCTGAAATAAAACAAATAAAAAATAATTGGGCATAGGCTGTCAGCAGCAAAAAAGGGATCGATAATCGCAATTAACGAATTGACTTTTCCCCATCTATGAATTATGGCATGTACAGGAGGGCAGCACAAGGAGTAAGGGTCTAAAACGGCAAAAAGGCACTGAAGCTAGGTTCAGACGAATGCGTTTTTCACGTTAGACGCGATAGCGGTCATACGATGCGCAATTTCAGCCGTATTTTTTGACAGAGCTATAAAAAAACAAATGGACGTTATGTTGGCCGGACATGTGCAGCAGCGTCTGACGTCTCCTAATCACGCACACACGCCGCTATGCTGACGCAGCGCACTCTATGCGTCATTACTAGCGGTTCCACGTTTTCGAAAAAATGCGTTTGTTTGCAGCTTGCGTTGCGCGGCCGAACTTTTGTACGGCCGTACTTCGTATATTGGCCGTCATTTGCTGCTACTACAGCCGTAATAAAGTGCGGCTCAACGCACGTTCGCACTGCGTTCGTCTGACCCCAGCCTTAGAGCAGAAAACAGGCGTGCTTTCATGTGACGCTCACAGACCCTGTACAAATACTCCAAACCCTCCAGCTTCCATATCTTACTCTGCTGCTCAAACACTCCCTTGCATTCCACTATACAGTGATTATTAGAAGCCAATAATAACCCTTTCTGCACAATGAGATACTACACACTGTTAACATGACCAAAAGGGTTAATAACAGCGTGTGACTGAAAGGGTTAACAAACGTGTCTACAATAGGTGTTTATGAACTCCAAAAATACAGTAATAACCTGCAAAATTTGTGGAAGCAGAGAGATATGTCGTAGAAGTTAAGACACGGCTGTCAAACTCCCCGCCCCCCAGATGTTTCAGAACTACAGCTCCCATGATCCCCTGACCATCTATTGCATTCAAAGAATTCTTAGAATTCTGGGCCAGCAACATCTGGGGGGCCGGAGATTGACAGCCCTGAGTTAAGATCACACGTCGACAGAGCGGTTATAATGTAGACAAGACGTGTCAGCTGTAATTTTGTGTTTCCACGGGTGCTGCGTCCCAGTAAAGCAGAGGCAGATGTTCTGCACACCATGCGCGGTAGGAGTCAGCGTATACAGGCGTGGCAGGAGCTGGAGAGGTGTGTACGGCGCATATTAAGAGTTAGCATGCTTGCACATGCTGGATGTGTAGGAATATATTAGCTGCTGGTCATATATAAACACATAAAGTGTTAATACATGCATATTTCAAAGCATAGAGACGCGTTCAAAACAGAACTCAGCGCTGCGGAATATGCTGGCGCTTTTTAAATAAAGATAATAATAACAAAACACAGATATAGTTAGTCTATATGACAGCAGGGACCTCAAACTTTGACCACCTCAGATGTTGATGCCTACAATTCCAGAATTCTATGAATATAGTAGATGGCCAGAGAATCATGGGAGTTGTAGTTCAGAAACATCTGGGTCGGCCAGAGTCTGAGATCCCGGATTTAAAAACACACAGAAATAATCACCACATTTTGAATAGTAAATGCACTCAATAATATGGATTTGGAGTGAAAGACCAGAAGGTAAGTTTTAAAATTAACTCCTTAAGTGCCAGGATTACCAGAAAACTCTGGTCACCATTAGCCCTTACAAACATGTTACAGGTTTGAGGTCGCTAACTTCATGCCTGCAGTATGCACCCTATTATTAACCCTGCCACTTGCTTACTTTCCAGGTTTCATGTTAACTGGTTGTGATCTGTTGCGCGGAAAGGGTTAATATTGGACCTTAAAAAACACTTTTTAAGGAACAAAAGAGGGTGTTAGAGAAGATATGTTAGATAAGAGTCTGGGCAGGGTGAGAAGACATATTTTTTTCCCCTCTGTGTAAATATGTTTGTTTTCTTGTATGTTGTTTTAGGCAGCAGATAAGAAAAGTGATTTATTGTTCCTTTTAGGACCCTATGAGCTCTGCCTGCAGCCTGCCTGCCTGCCTGCCTGTGTGTCACCCAGTCTCAGTGCTATCTGGCCCTGATTACATTGGGAGATATGCATACCTAGTTGCCAAGAGTCCCAGTTTTCCAGGTTTGCATTCAGTGTTCCTACCAGAGTTGCCATTTCAGCCATGTTTTCCTGGACACATATAATATGTTCATGCTGATGGACAGTGCTTAAATTTGCAACCCACAGAATACAAAATTCAGATGCTGCAGGTAAGATATGAAACAGGAATCCCAGGTCGACCTGCCGGGTCTTCCTTCCTGTAGCGTATGAATTACACGGGTTGCAGGGCAGCACTTTTCCCTGTGCTCCTCACTTCATGAAATAGTAATATGTGTCCGGAAAAAAAACACGCCTGATCTGGATACCCTGGTCCCTAGGGGTTAATTTTCCTAGGGCTTTAAACTTCACTCGTCCTCATTTTCCTACAGAGCACCGCAAATATGGAATAACCTCCCAGACACCATCAAATCTTCCCCCAGTCTTAAGTCACTTAAGAGCTCCTTACTAACATACCTCAATACAGAATGCACCTGTAAACATGTAACATAATGACTATATACAGAATGCACCTGTAAACTTGTAACATAGTGACTATATACAGAATGCACCTGTAAACATGTAACATAATGACTATATACAGAATGCACCTGTAAACATGTAACATAATGACTATATACAGAATGCACCTGTAAACATGTAACATAGTGACTATATACAGAATGCACCTGTAAACTTGTAACATAGTGACTATATACAGAATGCACCTGTAAACATGTAACATAATGACTATATACAGAATGCACCTGTAAACATGTAACATAATGACTATTTCCTACATCTTTATTTTCTGTTAATCTGTATATTTGTGTTTTTTTTTTTTACTATCTTGCATTGTATTACTTTGTATTTCTGTAACAACTGTAACATTTCAATGTTCTTGAACCCAGGACATACTTGAAAACGAGAGAAATCTCAATGTATCCTTCCTGGTAAAATCCTTTATAAATAAATAAATAAATAAATAAATCGTCTGCCACAAGTCTCAATCTCAGTCCTAAATCCTGGGGCAATCAAGCACCCAGGACAACGGACTAGGGTAGCCAGGTCAGCCATGTTTTCCTGGACACATATTACTATTTCATGCAGAGGGGGAAGTACAGGGAAAAGTGCTGCCATGCAACATGTATAATTAATAAGCTGCAGGAAGGAAATTAGGGCAGGTGCCCTGGAATTCCTGTTCGATTTCTTATTTGCAGTATATGGATTCCACATGCTGCGGGGTGAAATATTTCATGCACTGCCCATCAGCATGAATAAATTATGTGTCCAGGAAAACATGGCTGATCTGGCAACCCTACACCGGGCACAAACCCTGAAAACTGGGACTGTTGGCAACCATGGTCCCCATTCCAATGCTGCCAGAGCTGACAGAGTTAAATTGAGCTGGAAGCTGCGTCACGCGTTACCTGATACTCCCCGCAGCAGGACATCCCGGCGCGCAACAGGAGGGGGGGGGTGGCTCCACTTCACCACAGCAGCGCGGCACAGGGCATATTGGGAGGTGGGGTGGTTGGCAAGCAGTGCCTCAAAGCAATAACACCCCCCCTCCCTGCTCAGGCGAGTCAGCTCCGGTTCCACTGGGGAAGTTTCCGGTGACGGTAGAAAGTATTCGTGCGTGTGTGAGAGGGAGAGCAAAGTCACCGTGACAGGGACTGAGCTACAGGTGTGGGCGGTGTCTGCAGCTGGATGGGGAAGGGAGGAGGGCAGTGACTGGATTCCCCGGTGTGTGTGTGTGTATATATGTGTGTGCCCTCTGTTTTGGGCGCTGTGAATGGTCACTTTTGTACCCCCCCTTTCCACAGGGACCAAAGCTGGGCTCCCTGCCACGCGCACGCAGGCAGCACGTGTGGGACGCGCCCTCCTGCTGCCATACAGGGCACGCATGGGGCTACAGGAAGCGTATCGAATAACGTTACTGTAATTAAAACCGTCCTAAAAATAAGCGTGGGAACTTGCCAGGGCTTCTGCCCGCCCGCACCCATGATTCCTTTCATAAAAAACAATTTTAAAAAATGCTGGAAGTTGTAGCTGCTGCAGCACTTCTTTATGTATGAGAATACATGGCAAACATCATTGCTCTATAACCGTGGAGAGAGACTGTGGAGACACAGGTTCGATCCCGGCAAGAGCACGTCTCCAGTAAGTGTCCTTAGGTAAGACACCTATCGGTATATACTCGCCACCCAGGACATACTTGAAAACGAGAGAAATCTCAATGTATTCTTCCTGGTAAAATACTTTCTCAAAATAAATAAATACAGAGATACTCAGGGTTATTCAAAGAGATCCGAATGGCTCCCGAAAGGGAACCGAACGCTGAAAATCAGGGTTCGGTTACCTTTCCTGGCCATTCGGCTATCCAGAGAGCAGGCAATTCGCCAAATCCTGGCGAATTGCCTGCACATACGGTGCCTGTTTGATGCCTTTTCGAGGGCAGTGAATCCCCGTAGAGAAGCAATGCTTCGGCTATTCAGAGAGCACAAACCAGCAGTGAAAGGTTCCCAAAATTGCCCTGCCATTCGGTGGTTTAATTCGGCAGGTATATTCAGGCGAATCCCATAGGCTTCAATGTTAAAAATTTTCCCGTTTTAATTCAATATCTAATAAACCGTTCATTATAAAATTCTGCAGTAGAAAGTCGCTATAGATTTTTTTAGGATATTTTAAGAATTTTTCGGGATTTTTTTAAGTTTACTTATTTTTTCTGTAACAGCCCTTTTTATTATTATTCCCTGGACCTCATATGTAAATTTCAGACATTTTCGCTCAGTAGTTTCTTTGCAAACAGTGTTTCACTTTTCACACATTCAAGCAAACAGTTTTTCTAATTTATTCACTCCATTCGTCTGCGGCAGGGACGTGCGGTCAGGGGCGGCAGGTGAGGCAGAGCTATTAAGGACAACTGCAGTCAAACTCACATGCTCCTTGTTCCCCCGCTGTCGGCTCCTTCTGTCTTCTCCGTGCGCCGAAAACATTCTTTTTTCTTTTCCTTCCGCAGACTGAGCCTACACAATTTGCATAGCGGGACGCTACGCAAATCGCGTAGGCTGCCAAGAAGTGTGCAGCGCAGCATGTCTGTTCATTGAACAGACGTCTGAGCACTGCCCACTTCCTGAACATTGCTCTCCCAGTGCCTCGGAGGCACTGGGAGAGCAATGAAATAGCTTGGACCAATAGGAAAGCGCTATTGGTCCAAGCCATTCAAAAAACGCCTGCATGGGAGGCAGGCCTCCTAAGCATTGATTGGCGCAGGACAGTTATGTGACGGTCTCACACAATCAGTGGATGCAGGGGTGTTCTCGGGATGTGGCTTGAGTGTCACACTAGGCCATGCTGCCCTGAGGAGGATGCCGAGATCCTGGGGAGCACAGAAAGCTGCCAGTTCCTGAGGAGCCCTAAACATCCAGATCCTGGGGAGCCCTAAACATCCAGATCCTGGGGAGCCCTAAACAGCCACTTCCTGGGGAGCACTAAACAGCCAGTTCCTGGGTAGCCCTGAGCAGCCAGTTCCTGGGGAACCCTGAACCTACGTAACCTGTGTATATCTGGCTATGATACTAGCCAGTGCCTCACCAGCCACTGACCTCACCTCACGCCACTGGTCTGCGGTGTCGGCTTTTTCCGGCAGCTGCGCTGCGTGTGATCGGCTCCTGCTCGGGTTTTTCCAGTGGGTTAATCCAGATGTTTTTGCAGGTTTCGGTGTGCGTTCGCCCTCGTTTTGCGGTGAGATTTTGGCAGGTTTGCTGCGACTTTTCCCTGCACTACGACGGCCCTGTGGTGCTTGCTGAATACACCGCAGGGTGGCCGAAATCGGATCGCCAAATCGAACCGAATTGAAGAGAACGAAAAGTCACCGAAGGTGCGGTGGCTTTTTGATTCTCTTTGAATAACCCTGACTGTCATTCCCGTGCATTCCCAATGTACCCAAGCTTGGAGACCCCTTGATGCTTTGACATATATGCACATATATGCTAAATGACGTCTGAATAGAATGGTATTGCAGCTTTCCATTATATCAGCCAAATGGGAACTCCCCCCTGCTAAAATAGAAGGGGGGGGGGGGTTAAATAAGCAGGTTAGGAAAAAAAGCATCTCTAAGGTTGTGGTTGTGAAGAGACTCGAATTAGCACCACAATTATTGTCTAGACATACAAAGCAAAGCAAGGCACTCACTATGCTGCAGGTAAGTATCTAGGTAGGGATCCAGCGTGGCCAGCTGTTACAGAGTAAGATGAGGAGGAGACCAGGCGCTTCAATACAATGTGGCTTTATCGAAGAATCACAACAGCGGTTTACAGCAACAATAATCGGCTGTCACGGCTGACTCTGTCCAATCGAATTTGGACTATTATTTGTAGAGCTGGGGGAAAAAAGATATACACCTTTTTTCTTTTACAGGATTACATCATTTTATAGAATTTAAATCTTGATCGAATTTGAAAATAACTAATTTTTTACCTATAATTTGCTTTATGGTTAAGGTTGAAGCTATACATGGCAAAATAATAATAGTAATGTGTTTATCAGTGTTGTTTTTTTTAAATTTTTTATTCATTTTTGGAATTTTGGTATCCTTTAAAAAACTCTCAGGTCTATTCAATAAAGGTGAAACTCGGGAGAATTGTCAGAAGTGAAAAATCCAGGTCAAAATAGCCAAACCAAAAAAATTCTCCCATTTATCTCAGTTTCCAAATCTGCTATTTGGTCTAGATTGTTCTCTTCTCCGGAGTGTCACCTTTTAGTGAATAGACCTGATAGTTTGGCTAATACATCTAAAATGAGTCTCTAGCTTTCACAGGTCTATTTACTAAAAGGTGAAACTCAAGAGATCTGGCAGGTGAAGAGAACAATCTAGACCAAATAGTATTTCACTTCTCCGGCCAAATCGGAGTTTCACCTAAGACTTGCATGATAGAAAAAAAGTTTTTTGATTTGAAATTGTCTGTGCTATCAGGTCTATTCAAAGAAAGGTGAAACGCAGGAGAATGACTGGAGAAGTGAAAATTCTAGGTCAGAATAGCCAAACCAGGAAAATTCTGCCATTTATCTCACTTTCCAAATCAACTACTTGGTCTAGATTGTTCTCTTCTCCTGCCAATTCTCCAGAGTTTCACCTTTCTTTGAACAGACCTGTATTTGTTTACAAAACCACTTGAGATTTTTCCATTTGCACTGTTTTGAAGTGTTCCTCCATACATAATATTATAACCACATGTGTTTTGGTGATACAGTTTAGAAAACAGAATGCAGTGCTGCTGTTTACAAGAATCGCAATTTTATCCTTTTTCTACATTTTCGTTGTTTTTTTGACTTGGCATGACATATGTACATGCCTATATAATGCCATAATAATATAATAAATATTAGAAATGGATTTGAATGTTCTGAACAGCAAAAAAAAACAACTAAAAAAAGATCACAATAAGCTCAGCACATGGGTGGTAAAATGGCTCAGGATTGACAGGGTTAACCAGAGCTCTGGTAAACCTGCCTACATAAAACTAAGGCCGGGGTCTGACGAATGTTTTTAAGAGTGGAAGGAACATCCGTGAGAGTGGACATTCCTTCCACTGACGCCCATCTGGCCACATCGCCGAGCGCAGTTCGTGTGCTCAGTGTTGCAAGGCTCGATCCTCCTATGGAGGATTGCGCATTGCAACCCCGTTGAACGCGCGTCATAGTGCTTCAACAGGGAGGCTTTCAGCACGGCCGCAGCATGTCCGCTGTAGCACGTGCAATTCGTGCTCATACTACAACTTGTAGCCGGCCCTGTTGAAGCATCACAACGCAGCGAAGGACGCCAGGAGCACAAGTAATACTATAGTGTTAAAACAGGAGGGGATAGGAAACAGAGGGGGTTAAACGTTAATCCATCCTGCCTTCTTCTGGACTTGCCTTGTTGTTTTAAGCCTTTAGTTTTCTTTAAAATCTGCCTCTGATCTCTGCAGGATATGACATGCTTCCAGTTCAGCATGTCATGTGACCCTGAGGGCTGGGTGCTAGAGCCAATCCAGTGGATCTCAATGCAGGAAGGCTTTGATACCATTGGATAAGGCTAGTTCCCAAAGGTCTCCAAGAAATGAAACTTGAACGGAGCGATCCATGAGCTGAGGTTCTGGGCAGGAATAAGTCCCTGCATCTGGATGGCTGAATTAGCTCTCCAAGCTCCTCTCAGAGGGGGAATAGGAAGAACAGTGGTGTGACCACTTAGATAAGATTTTAGAGGTCACACTGTGTAGAGTATCCCTTTAACATATTATTGTTCTTGTAGCACCCGGTATACAATTCTTCGGGAAAATGCTTTAATTTCCTGATAATACATTCCATCAGTTAATGTCAGTTTGTTTTATGTTACTATTATACATTACAGCACCAAATTTGTCATGGTAAAAAAAAAAAACATGTTAAAAGGTTGTGTGTTTTTGTCGTCCCCCCGCTCTTAATTTATACAAAATTTTCAACATAATTCTGACTGACCAATCCTAGGGGATTCCTATTACCCACCGCTTATCTCACAGCTACATGTCACATTCCCGTAGTGTTGAGCAATTTCACACTGCAATACTTGTATACAAGTACAATTGCGTTGTTGATTATATTTTGTCTGCAAAATCATTTATTTTTTTTACCGGTGGAAGACTTTTAATTCATATACAAAGTAGCCAAACTGAAATGTTTAGTTTAGACACAAAATGTGTAGCTAAAGCATACAATAAGGCCAAGAGAAACTCTGTGCACATTCCACTAAGCATAACGTCACACTTCTCTGTATCTCTTATTCCACTTGCAAGCCTTGTCCTCTAATTCAGGGCTGTCAAACTCTGGCCCCCATGTCTGTCAAACTCGGACTCCCAGATTTTGACCTACAATTCCCAGAATCCTTTGAATGTAATAGATGGACAGGGAATCATGGGTGTTGTAGTTAAGAAACATCTGGGAGGGGCAGAGTTTGACAGCTCTGCTCTAATTTAGAAATCTTCTTCTTCAGAGATGTTCCATCCAGTTCAGATTGCATCCCCTTACGCCAGGGCTGTCAAACTCTGGACCCCAGATGTTTCTGAACTGCAACTCTCATGATTCCCTGGTCATCTATTGTATTGAAAGAATTCTGGAAATTTTAGGCATCAACATCTGGGGGGGGGGCAATGAGTTTGACAGCTCTGCCTTACACAGTTTTGTATTCTCCTAGATACATGACTTTTATTCCCCCCCCCTGTCAAGATCAATAATAATGTTAGAAATAAAGCTCTGCGGTACCCCCACTTTAAACTCGCATACAACTTGGTTATTTATCATTAACAACTCATTGTGCTCTGTCGCTGTGCCGGTTTTCAATCCAGGAACAAAGGTGTCCAATCCAATCCATTTGTGCACTAGCTGCTTGTGTGGGACCAGGTCAAACACATTATCAAAATCTAAATAAAGGATCACATTTACTGGAATACCTTGATCAATACTTTTACTAACGACTTCATAGAATTAGATTTTAGGCTGGGGTCAGACGAACGCAGTGCGAACGTGCGTTTAGCCGCACTTTATTACGGCCGTGGTAGAAGCAAATGACGGCCAACATACATGCGGCCGCACAACGCAAGCGCCAAACAAACATTTTTGCAAGTACGTCGAACCGCTAGTACTGACGCACAGAGTGTGCTGCGTCGGCATAGCGGCGTGTGTGCGTGATTCGGAGACGTCTGCACATGTCCGGCCAACATCCCGTCCATTTGTTTTTTATAGCTCAGTCAAAAATCACAGCCGTAATTGCGCACCGTGTGACCACTTTCGCGTCTTCCGTCAAAAAGTGCGTCCATGCGTCTGGATGCACTTTTTGATGGAAGACACTTAAAATGCATTAGTCTGACCCTAGCCTAAGATGGTCTGACATGATCGATCCTTCACAAACCCATGTTGGCTCATACTGATGAGATGATTATGTATTTGTGAATACGATCCTTCTTATAAACGTTCTATTTCCCACGCACAGGGGAAGATATAAAGCAGATTAGGCCATATTACAAAGTTGGTGCTAACTTAACCAGGGCTTTTGTAAACTTCCCAGAGCCATTATAGCCTATGGGGGTGTCAGGTTTACAACAGCTCTGGTTAAGGCCGGGGTCAGACTAACGCATTTTTAACGTGCGTTTAGGTGCACTTAATCACGGCCGCAGTAGCAGCAAATGACGGGCAATGACGGCCAATATACGAAGTACGGCCGTGTGACGGAACGGCCGCCACTATACCGTAGCGTGGTACAAAATTTAAAAAATGTTGTTTTAGTATGGTGTATTAAAGAATTCGTTAGGTTGTATTTTTATAAGTTCCCCCTGTGATTCTCCCCATGGTTGACCTGTTCCCCGCCTGTCCACAGCCCCGGGAAGACGCCCGGTCTGTGAATGCCTCGAGCCGACGCTGACTGTCTCTGCCAAGCCGCCCAAACTTGCCCGCCTTGCCCCGCAGCGTGGAAACCACGCAGAAGAGCGCTTCTTGGCCAGTGGGCTCCTAAAAATAGGTGCTTACGGGGGTGCGAATTATAGAACGAAACACCCCGAGAAACCCGAACGCCGACCAGGGATCCCTCGCTGGGAGCGCGGCCGGCAACCAGTGACTATTGCTCGGGTACAGCCGCCAAACTTTCCCCCTTCGCAGCTCGGGCTCCGTGGATCCGGGCTGGGTGCTGGCCAGACAGGGAGAGGCTCTGGGAGGGGGGAACAGACGAGCTGGCGCCGAGACCCGAGATAAGGGCTGCGCACCGTAGGGGTTCCCCCAGGTTAACCCAGGCAGATTGGGCTATGGCTTGAGGTACAAACACAGATCACCGCAGGAGGACTGAGGGCGGGCCAGGGGAGAACAATGGTTTAATTTCTCATAAATAACCCTGTATTCTCCATGTTAAAATAAACTCATTCCTGTTTGAACCTTTACTCTTGCCTCGGCTAGTAATTGGGGATAACAGGGCTTGGGGAACTGCGACGCTGCAAGGACCGTGGAAAGAAACGCTGGATCACCGCCAAATCCCTACCGCCCGCTATCCCTGACTCTACACCCCCAGACCAGTTCGGCGCTGACGGCGGATCTACCCGGGCAGGGTAGCAGGGATCCGCTACAGGCCGCACGAAAGTCCGGCCGCCCAACGCAAGTGGAAAATGAACGCATTTTTTTCGAGAACACAGAACCGCTAGTACTGACGTACAGAGTGCGCTGCGGCGGCATAGCGGCATGTGTGCGTGATTAGGAGATGTCAGACGCTGCTAATGTCCAGCCTACATAACGTCCAGATGCAAGAAGTGTTTTATTGACAATCCGTAAAAAAAACACGCACGAAAATGCGCGTTGTCTGACCGTTTTCGCGCATTCCGGGAAAAAATACGTCAATGCGATCGGATGCATTTTTTGACGGTCGCTGCGAATAATGCGTTCGTTTGACCCTAGCCTAAGTTAGCACCAACTTTGTAATATAGCCAATTGTCTTTGTAGAGAATCACAATCAATTTATCAATGCGGGTTCCTAAAACATTTCAGTACATGGCTCCGTTGCAACATACAGTGGCAGCAGAGAATAAAAAAGGCTTCTGTATATGACCATGATCTACATACTGATATTTATTTTCCATATCAACTCTTTCATCCAGATCTTCTGTTTGAAATAGATGTCTTTAGGTCAGGGCTGTGAAGCTCACAGTGCCTCACAATGCCTACAATACCCAGAATTCTGTGAATGTAAAAGATGGCCAAGGAATCATGGGACTGAGTTGTAGTTCTGAAAGATCTTCGGGGGGGGGAGCTGGAGTTTGACAGCCCTACATATTAATGTATAACTCCTCTTCCTTTTACATGCTCGCTTTTATGTGTGAAATGTTAATAATTTACATGGCTGTTGGAGAGAGTAGGCCAGAATTTTAGAGTTAATCCAACATTTGACATGTGGACTTCAAAAGGACGTTTTGAAACACACAGATCAAGTGCAAATTTGTATGCATTTCTGTTTGTTCTGGTTTTTAACCAATGAAGAACATTGTCAGCCATACACTGTTAGGTATATTCACTAAAGGGTGATGTCAAGAGAATTGGCATTGAGAAGTGAAAATTCGAGGTCAAAATAGCCGAACCAGAAAAATTCTCCCATTTATCGAACATTCCAAATCGGCTATTTGGTCTAGATTATTTTCTTATCCTGACAATTCTCCAGGATTCACCCTTTAGTATAGTGGTTCCCAACCCTGGTCCTCAAGTCCCCCTGACAGGCCAGGTTTGCGAGATATCTGAAGCACAGCACAGGTGATATGATTTGCTGCTCAGTGATTGCGGGATTCAGCCTGCATTTCCCCAAGGGAAGCCTGAGGACCAGAGTTGGGAACCACTGCTTTAGTGAATAGACGATCTTGTGTCTCTTAGAGCCTACATGGAACATTTTGACAGCAATTTCAGGGTCTGATTTCAGAGATGATAGGATGGGGACCTGCAAGGGAATTGCAAATTTGTGGCTAAAATAGTTGAGTTGAAACATTGCCGTCATTGTAAAAATGTTCACATTCAGACCTCTTCTCCTTGAAAATTTTAACACACACATACACACTGTTTTTTGAGCAAGAACAACACGTACACTTTTTTGTTTTGAGCCAAACATGTCAATTTCCTTTAACACTGAAGCTTTCGCGTGATACATTCATCTATCCATAACACGTGATGACCAAAGTTTGAGTTGTTCAGATCAAAAAGAATAACATTTGTGAGACGCGGATGAAATGAAAAGTGGATGGAGGAGTGCGTGACGCCATCTGTCAAGCATAGTGCAGGCAATGTGATGGTCTGTGGGTGCATTGGAGATGGTGAACGGGGAGATTTATACAGGGTTAAAGGGACCTTGATGAAGGAAGGCTATCGCTCCAAGTTACAACACCATTTTATAGCCAGTTGATGACGCGTGACTGCATCCAGTTTCCTTTCCTCCTACAACAGGACAATATTCATTGGTTTTGTAAATACTTTAGTATAAAATGGTAAACTTTCTAGGACAAAACCTTCTATAAACAAGATAGCCATATGAAAAATAACTTGTAATCATGTGAGCAAAGGTGTAAACCAAACAGTTTCAGAGTTGTACTAATTGCAGAGTTTCATGGAAACCTCATGACTTACTGATTGTTTTCACACAAAGCTCATTATTAATGAACTAGTTTGGTGGCTCATTGTTGGATTGATGCCAATGTAAGCACAGTATGCGAGTGACCTGGAATTTAGATGATCAGGTAGTCTGCCTCCCTCTGTTGGCTGTTTTACTGTAGAATGTATTTCATATTTTTACAGTATCACCTCTCCGCAATCTGGGGTGCGCAGTGTAAGTATGTTAACTCCAACATAACTAACCTTACCGTTTATCTTTCTCCTCTTTACATCTCCTCATCGTAAAAGTGCACCTGTCATGCCAAACACCTGCTTGGCTATTATGACAGTGAATCAATGACTATATACATGTTACTAGGTTTATGTGTAATATATATTTTATATATAGAAATTCCGAATGATTCCTTTTTAAAGTATTGCCATTAACTCTCGTCCAGTGGCGTGCCATTGACACGAGGGACACTTGTGACCAGAAGAGCCATCCTCTAGGACAGGAGTTTAACCTGTATGGCAAAGGTGTTGGCTTGGGGCGTTCAAATTCCATCCCATAGACCAGTGTTTCCCAACCATGGTCCTCAAGTCCCCCTATCAGGCCAGATTGTAAGGATTACCTTGGGGAAATGCAGACTGAATCCTGCAATCACTGGGCAGCTAATTATATCAGCTGTGCTGTGCTTCACATATCTGGAAAACCTGGCCTGTTAGGGGGACTCGAGGACCAGGGTTGGGAACAGCTGTCATAGATCATAGACCTATAGATCACTGTTCAAAGATCATACCTGCCTCTTCACCTGAAAGAAGCAAAGTGAAGGTGATAAAAAGTAATCATGGACAGATCACGGCACAAAAGAGTTTGGCAAAACATTAAGTGGTAAATAAGCAGCATTTGCTATTCCTTTTGATTTTGCCCAATGTGTATAAAGAGAATTAAAGGATTCATAAAATTGGACTACAAGGCATTCTGCGTGACCGCACACAGGTGAATCACCAGGTGAAAGTGTCTTTAAGACTACATTCTAGTAATTTGGTCGCATGGCGTTCTTGATTGCATCTTACTCCGGATAGTGTCAGTAACCATAAAGGCAATTAGGTTAACGATTAACATTAAGCAGGTAAAAAGTCAGAGCTACATCCTGGCGTAACGAATATCATTGTCGGCAATGTTTTATATGAAGAATAGCCAAAGTGATATGTGCGCACTGTTTACACGAAACACACTGACTCATCGCTGGTAAATAGAAAACGTTCCATTCCACACACGCTGCTACTTTGTCACATGGAAAATATTCACGGTGTTAGATTTTGATTATAAATAACCAGCAACAAAATATATGGTCATGGAGCTATTTGTGCATCTATTTTTATTCATGTTTTTATTTGAGCAAGCTTATATTACAACTAATGTATTGTGTTTGCTGTGAATGTACAAAGTATTATCTAACAGGGGATCAATTGCTCAATCTTCTCAATCCCTGCACATCCACCATGCGATTCCTCAAAATTTAAAAACTCTGCCCCCTCAACTGGTCTGCACACTGAACGCTCCTGTGCCTGGTCATGCCACCGTTATCCTTTCCCCAATTCAGTTTAGATTATTATTATTTTTGCATTATTGATCTTTCTTCCACTCTCTGTTATTGTATTCTTATATTGTCTGTATTGTTTCTGAAAACGTAAAAAAAAAAATTGTTTCACAGTGATTAGTGTTCTCTCAGGTCTCATCCAAGGAAACAAGAACTACAGCAATATTCTGACCTTTTAAATATGCTGTTTGCATGTAAAAGGCTTCAGGGACTGTAGAATTTGGAAGCCCTGGGAAAGGAAGAGAAGCCCTGCATCACTGGACAAGCAGGGAGCATTTACACCCAAATAAAGCATTGTTTAAAGAAAGAATTATGCACTTGTTGTCAACAGCATATACAGAATTCTTTAAAGGGGGGGTGTATTTTATATTAGAGTGTTCCTTTAGCGATACAAAAACAATGGTCCCAATGTATAAACTTACCCCTTATCCCATGATGAAAGGGCAGCGCTATCTGTTGTCTCCTCTGTCCATAGCTCGAAACATTGATAAATAGTTCTCCAGTTTCCTTCTGGCATCTCCGCACCATCCTGCAAGATTGATTTGTTTAATCTTGCGCAGGTCTCACATATCTTATGGTTATAAAAGGAATATGCACAAGTGCTTAGTATAATACGACACACTAATGCAACTCTTTTATAATGCAGAACAACAAACATTTCAGGGCTTCACCCCTTTTATCAATACTACATACCCTCAGCATCCGTGTCTCCCTAACCTGTCCTCAGGTCCCCCTAACAGGCCAGGTTTGCAGATATATGAAACACAGCACAGGTGATATAATTTGCTGCTCAGTGATTGCAGGTTTCAGTCTGCTTTTTCCCCCCAAGATAATATTTCTAATCCGGCCTGTTAGAGGGTCCTGAGGACAGGTTTGGTAAACAGTGGTCTACAAGGAGTCCTGTGAAGCAAGAAGAGGATACCTGCGGCAGCTGTCTGTATCCCCTGATGGCTTCAGTAAATTATGAGCCAAGCGATAGCAGTTGACTTGTAATTGGGCTGTGTCACAGAGAGATGGGTATGCCTACCTGTGACTAGCTATCGGCATATCTACTGCAATATGTATTATATAGGCATGTTTATAAATATGCCTATCTTTAGATACCAGGCCATTTCGCACAGCTGGCCTTAGAAATCAATAGCTGCGTTTCCAGTCTGCTGGAGGAAACAATTAAGGTTCGTGACAATTTTCTCTGGAGTCATCAAAGGTGTGAATTAAAGATAACACCTCTTTGGGGTCTACCCAGCAGACAGAAAGAGCAATTTCTCCTGACAGGGAGAAGACGCAGACAGAGCGGCACCCCAACGTCATATCAAAGAAGCAATCACATTTTCTGATCACAGAAAATTTGGGAGATGATTGATAGACCAGGGAATAGAGAGTAATGACGAAGCGTACTGAGCATGCTCCAGAGAGGGGAACTGTGGGATATGTAGTGCAGGAGGCTGGACCATTTGTGGGTGGGTTTTGGAAGGACCAGGAAATGTATAAATTCTGAAAACTGGTCATGTGCTTTGGCTGATCACTTGGGGTACATTCGAAAGATGACTGATCTGTCCATGCTCTATCTCCAGGCTTCAGGAGCAACCGATGCTAGCTTACTGAGTAGTTTGTTGTAAGTAATGCTCTGTGGTTACCCCTTTTATTTGCTGTGTAGTGTGTAATTAATTGATTTATTCTAACTATAATTTTTCCTGTAACAAATGCACTGTGATTATATACATCTTTGTTCTATATCTTAAATAAACCTAATCTATTTAAGTTCTGACTCTGGCTGATGAGATCCACGATAGCGAAGAGATTGGGAGTATTGCTATTTGCTTTAAGCTCGGTTAGATAAGAAATTGCGAGTTGCGGTCGTCGGGGACACAGGGATTGTGGGGTCTGCAGTCACTGTCCGAGTCTAGGGTAGGTAGATAGTGCGGTTGCTTAGCCCTGCGTCTCCCGTTGCGACGCGCGTAGTGTCCATGAGGACTGGTGGCAGCTTAACTAATAGAATAGGAAAGTGAGCTCAGGGATTGTGGGAGACGTAGTCATTACCCGCTTCAAGAGAAGATTTGTACTGCGTTGCAATCTTGGGATCATTGCATCGCA
This sequence comes from Leptobrachium leishanense, assembly GCA_009667805.1. NCBI lineage: Eukaryota > Metazoa > Chordata > Amphibia > Anura > Megophryidae > Leptobrachium > Leptobrachium leishanense. Next base: position 47,793,566 of record CM019070.1, read on the forward strand.
CTCTACGTGCCTGTTGTGAGAGAAAGTGTGGCCGGGACGGTTAGATAAGCGCGCGTGATTATCTGGGTCTAGGATAGACAGTGAGCGGCTTAACCCGGCGTCTTTCGCAGCAGCATGCGTAGAGGTCGTGACAGGCTGGTATTATGAATTTGCTAATGCCTATCATTTGTGCCATACTGTATTTCCAGCTCCCTATCAACAGCAGGCAGGCAAAGGGGTCTATATGGTTTTCTCACATGTGCATTATGAAAAGTCATCACCAGATGGCGATGTAAGTAAAGGCTATTTGTAGAGGACATTTCACAAAAATCAAACCATGCCAAGGTTTCTGTTATGAAAAGCCATAGTAAAATGATGCACAATATTAGTGCCGCTTGGGAAATTTTGGGCTCATTGCATTATATAGAGATAGAGATTTATATATATATATATATATATAGATTAATCTCTAATATATATATATTAGACTTGTGCACGGCTGTTGTTTAGGTTTCGTTTCGGATTTTTACGTTCCGGGAATTTTTTTTTGTTTGTTTCTTGGTCCTGAATGTTACCGCTATTCGTATTTTCGGGCGATTTGTATGGTCGGACGGCTGATTTTTCATTTGTTGGATCACTTCGGTTTTTCGTTTTTGAGTTATTTCGTATTTGAGTTGATTCGTATTTCTTTAGGAGTTATTTTGGTTTCTTTTATTAGTTATTTTGGAATGTGAAACCGATTACTACTACAGTAATAAAATGAAAATACCAGCCGTACAAAATAATCCCATAGGTTTCAATGTAACAGGTATTCCCCATTTTCCTTAAATATTTATTCAACTGTTTATTTTTTAGGAATGCTTTAGGATTTTTTTGGTTACATTTTAGGTTTCCTTATTTTTAAAGCAACAAGGCTTTTTCCCCCCCATAGGTTTCAATGTAAAAAATATTCCCGTTTTTAATAAAAATGTATTCGTTTATTTTTTTCACTTGCAGCAAAAAGTCTATTTGGGCCTTTTTGGGATTTTTGTTGGTGAAATTGTAGTTTTCCTAATTTATTTTAAAGTAACTAGACTTTTTTTTCTTTGCTGAACGCAATTATATTATTTTCTTACAGTCTGGCTGCGTTCAGCAATGAATACAATGTTTCAGCACCATAGATAGCTCTGGATCCCGCGGGTCTGGGGGATGATACAATACAGAACGTCAGAGGAATGCCAAAGCGGGTAGTCAGAACAAAAGCCAAGGGGTTAAGAGCCAAGAGAAACGATACACAAGCCAAGTCGGTACTCAGAATAACAATCAGAAAATACCAAGCACTGAGAGGAGTGAAAACCACTTCAGGGCACCCGGTCTCAGGCTACTGATTTTAAACCCGGCAGATGGCGTGTCATCAAGCTGCGCCCCGCCCATAGCCTTACCACAGGATCGCGCTCGTCTGCTTCTTCACTCGGCGTCTGCCCAGTGTGCAGCATGGAAGGTGCTGCCAGCCGCCAGGCTACATAGACAGCATGGGACGTGACAATATGGGAGGGGGTGCAGTTTACAACACAAAATGGATGCACACAGCGGTCCATATAGAGTAAAACTATTTTCTTAACTAAATATACACGAGAAAACCAAAGTACTTGTAATATATTGGCAACATAAAAAGAAACAAACCAAGAACATTACATTTTTTGTGGTAGTGTCCCTTTAACACATACAACACATGTTAAACCTCATAGTTCTCCTAGACACTATCTCTATACCATTTCTTTTCACATTCCAGAAATATACATGGGATACAAACACCTGTTTTCCTAGTGCTGGGGACGCCCCTTCACATAGACCATAGGCAGTAAAAAATAAACAAGCATTACACTTCTCTTTCCTACATAAACCCATTCTACATCACAGGAACACGCATTCACACAGCTTCTTTGGATTGGAGGTGTAACTTTTGAGACACTGTCTTTGACTTTTATTCAGCATTTTTCTCAATCGGTCATAAAATATCTATTTGTAATTTAAAATGTAATGGTCTCTGATCAATTCATAGTGTATATATTTCCGCAAGAATGTAATCTCCTATTTTTGCATAATAGCTTGTATTATCTCGCAGGGCAAGGTACTGCTTTTTATCTCGGCTTCCTGCATAGATAGGATATGAAAGATGAGTATCTTTTTATCTGATTGTATATGCTAATACTGGCCTTTTATTTTTTATCAACTCATGTTTTGTTTCTGTAACCTAAAATGCACCTTGCAATAAATAGATTTGGATTCTTTTCCCTTAAGTCAAATTTTTTAACCAATTTTTTAAAAAGTCCCCAGTCCCCCTCCGCGATCACTCCGCCGACCTACAGGATCTCCCGAGAGGCAAGATCCTGCAGGTCATGTGACTGTTAGTCAGAGCCTCAATGGAGTCCTATGGACTCCATGAAGGAGTTGCTCGCAGTAGCGCTTAGCGCTGCATTACAGGGCAGGCTGCTGAATCAGCGCCTGCCCTGTAATATGGAGTTAAGACAGGGACACCAAGGAGGAAAACCTGCACCTGCAGGTTTCTCCTTAACGTCCCCGTTTTAGTGGGCAGAATGTAATACTGCCCAATGTATCCTGTAGTTATCTTATCGAGGGGATGCGCTATCCCGTTCTGTAGCGATTCCCTGCGTGAGGTTACTGTATCATCTCTATAGTATACTATACTTAGTATAGAAGACGTTTATTTCTACCTCTGCGTGGAAGCGCAAGCTATTCCAATGTAAAATACGGTTTCCTCGATGATTTTTCAAATGCAAAAATGACTCGACACTCTCTGACCCCCCCCCCTATTAAATCCCATACTCACCTCTCATCCTACAGTGGTGAGGGCGGCGCAATCTGACTCAAGTATTTCCCAGTCTCCCTCTGCGGCACTGTGCGATCTTGCAAGAACGAGCTGAGGCAGAGCTCAAGGCTGGGATACGCAAGATTCAATGGAGTCCATAGGAGTCCAGGAGCCGATACTTGTGCCGGCATCAGGTAAGGTAACCTTGCGCTTCTTTCCGTGTTTAGGCACTTATAAGGGGCCTCGAATACACTCAGTTAGGCTCGGGTCAGACGAGCGCAGTGTTCACGTCTGTGTTGCCGCGCATTTTAACATCAGTGGTAGCATAAAATTATGATCAATGGAGCCCCACACACGAAGTACGCCCGCACAGAAGTGCGGACACAAAACGGACGCGGCAAACGGATGCAAGTTAAGCAAGAACATAAAACCGCTAGAATGGACGTGCGGAGCGCGCCACGTCCACATAGCTTTGTGTGTGAGTGATGGAACATGGTCAGACGTGGCATTTATACGTCCAGCATTTTTGACGGACAGAATGTTTTTTCATTGTAATTTATTTTCCCTGCTACATCCGTCAAAAAATACATCAGTGAAAAAACGGAGTGTGTGGCCACTACCTTGTTGTCAGTCAGAAAGTACGTCCGTACTGCACGGGCGCACAGTCCGTACAAAATGCGCTCGTCTGACCCTAGCCTAAAATGGAGACTGAGGAAAATCAGCAGCTGCCGATTTTGTTGCTTAGTCTCCATTTTTACCCAAAACTGTGGAATAGGACCCAAAATCTAGAGATGGTAAGTTTAGCAGAGCTCCGGTTAAGTTTACACCAGGCTTGAAAACTAGCCACATTTTTATTATATGTATATAAATATATTAAGAATTTTATGTTTTGGTTTCTAATCTCTTTCTAATCTCATTGTTTGAAGGGTGACCAGGCAAAGGTTTCAAGAATGTATCACAATGAATGGAACAAGCACAATCATACAATAGGAGAGGAAGTCCCTGCCCTACAACGTAGGAGGAACGGTGCGCAAAGCAAATTCCAGCTCTATTTTAAGCAAAGAACCACTAGCGCCATATCTTATCACTATACTCTGCAATACTTTGAAGCCTGGACTTGCAGGCAGTGCACGTTGCTGTTCATTCAGCGTGTTTTACATACGCCACTTATTAGACTTCTTCAACCACCCTGCATCGTATGGAGGCTAAATACCTCAGTGACAATCTCATGGAAATGTCATTTTATATACTTAGAAGTGGCAGACAGAGTTAATAACCACAGAGGTCTTGCACTACAAACTAGCGCTACATACAGTTCAGATACAGGATGATATTTATCCCTGAAGCCAGAGTCATGTCCTGGTTACATAGTACACAGTAAATACAGGCTGTAGATTAAGACTCATGTCCATCTGGATTAGTCGTTCCCATTCATACTGATGATCCAAAATAAAGCAACAAAAGTCATTTTCAATGGCGACACCAAGAAAAGAGAAAACACATTTATTCTTGTGATAAGAATTTCTCCTTGGATCAAATAGTTGTTATTGCACATATTAACTTTTATATCCCCGAGTATTTTGGCATTTTAATAAAGCAACCAACATATTTCTAAAGCTGCCAAACCCTATTTAAAAAGGAAACAAAACTCATTGATACCTTATTTAAATTTTCTACTTGCAAAAAAATTTTGCTTTACTGTAGATTAAAATCTCCCTCTTTCAAGACTCCCATGTTGACGTGTTGTGTTTGGTCGAGTCCGGTTAATGAACAGGCCACCACCTGTACTAAACCTCTGTATATTTCTGTTACCCAATTGCAACCCACATACTGTAAATGTTTATATCTTCGTAACGGGTGCCAGACAAAATCCCTACAGCCAGGTTCCCTAATGCCAACATCCCGACGGCCAACTTCCAGACAGAACAAGTGCCGGACATACCAATTTCCCTACACGCCCAATTTCCAGACATCCATAATCCCAGCGGCTAACCCTAATACTAACACCCTAACCCTAGGTTTAGAGGGGGTTAGGGTTAGGGCTAGGTTTAGGGGGGTTATTGCTAGGGGGTTAGGGAGTAGGGTTAGAGATAGTGTTAGCCGCTGGGATTTTGGATGTCTGGAAGTTGGCCGTCAGGGAGTGGTCTATGTAGGGAAGTTGGTCATGTAGGGAAGCTGGCTGTCAGGGAGTTGTCTGTGTAGGGAAGTTGGCCGTCAGGATTTTGTTATTAGGGAACCTGGTTGTAGGGATTTAGACCCAAACCCCTTTGTAACCTCTATTCCCCTAATTTATCCATCATTCATTTTCCATAGTTTCCTTTTTAGACCAGCACTAATAATTGCACTACACATATTCAAGATGGGGAATTACCATTGGTGTTTTTTTTTAATCCTTCCATCCTTCTTGATTTTTCTTCCACATTTCCTATCTTCCATCCTTTCTTTTCGTACATCACTTCCTTTCTCTTTCTGTTGCATTCTCTGTTCTTCCATTCCCCTTCCTTCCCTTTTTGTCCTTCCTTCCTTTTCTTTTTTAACCCCCCATCGTCTCCTTTCCTTCCGTTCTTTTTTTCTTCTTTCCTTTCTTACATCACTTCCTTTCCATCCTTTTGTTCCAGCCTTTTCTTCCATTCCCTTTCTCCTTTAAAATGGGGAATGCATGACAATTTCATACTGGCTTTAGATGATAATAGACATTGCACATAGCTGTTTAGTCTGCTGCCTGCCATTACCCTCCAGTCCCTGTCAGTGCAGGGGTGTAAAGTATGTGCTTGAAACATATCTGAAGTGGTAGAGGTTCAGGGTAATTTCCAACAGTGTTAGTGTTGACAGCATAGGTCAGGTTGTTGGGTATCGCTCACATCATCATAACCTTAAATAACTGTATTGCTCAGTGGTCTCAATGAAAAATATAAAAGGACCAGGATTAGCTGAGCGATTTCAGCCACTTCCTGTTTTTGTCATTGCTCCCTACAGAAATTGCAAGTCCTTTGGATTTGAAGCAGACACAACAATCTCCCAAAAGTGTGTGTTTGTTTCATCACTGCTCTATAACCAAGGAGACCCAGGTTCAAATCCCGACCAGAGCACCTCTCCAGTTAAGCCCCATTCACACGAAGCGATTTAGCTCGCGATTTGTTCCGCGATATCGCTCTATGTAGCTTTTCCAATGCATTTCAATGGAGCTGTTCACAGTTCGTCGCTCAATGTCGCCTATAGCTCGTCGCTGGTACAATTTACGATTTGCATTGGTGGTATTGCGCAATATCGCCCAATGTTGCGTATATGAAAATTGCGCAGAAAAACACGCGATTTTCATGTTGCTTAGTGACTTTGAATGCGGCCTAAGTGTTCATGGGCAAGACACCTAATGGTACATACTTGCCTACCACACAATGGGCCATATTACATAGCTGGTGCTAACTTAACCAGAGCTTTTGTAAACTTCCCAGACCCATTATAGTCTATGGAGGTTTTAAGCTTACAACAGCTCTGGTTAAGTTAGCGCCAACTTTGTAATACTGCCCAATATCGGCTGTGGAGTCCAGTGGTAACGTCTCTACTCTTCGACTGTGGAGAAGCAAGTCAAAATACCATTCAGTGCATCCCTCCAATACAACTGTAGAGAAGCAAGTTTCGACTTTGAGAACATTCAACCTAACCACCAGGTCTCTGGAACTGGGCTCAGGCTGGAGGCAGGGGCCCTCCACTGTGTTGAGGAAAGTGGGCTCGAGGTGGGGGTGCCCCAGTGCCTGGAGAGGGCATGGGTTTGAAACAATGTTAACGGATTCTGCATTTTGTATAAAAGACCCAATGTCTCGCGCATTACACTCTTAACGCTAACGCTAGTGAGCACTACCGTTTGCCGCGGTATTTACCGCATATTACAATCCAAACGCAAACGGGTTAAAAAACCCATTTGCGTTTGGTACCTTGCGCTCACCTGCGTGAGGTTGCTGTACTTTGTGCTCCCTATACTTAACATGGGGAGCGCAAAGTGTTAATCAGCGCTGGATTACCAAGTCCCAGCACTGATTAACGCCTGGCTGTGCTCAGCGAAAAGTTAACCAGAGCCAGGACTTGGTGTTAACGGATTCCACTTCTGCAGAATCCGTTAACACCAGGCTAAAAAAAAAAAAAGGGAGCAGATACTCACCCTCTGTCCCACTGCGAGGACCGCGGCTCTGTCCGCCTCCTCCGGCCAGCGGGAGCAGGGAAAGACTGTGGGAAAAAGTCCCCCCAGTCTCTCCCTGCTGATCCCTATGCCGACCGGCCGGATCTCGCGAGGCGAGATCCGGCTGGTCATGTGAACGGTCAGGAGAAACTCAATGGAGTCCTATAGACTCCATTGAGTGGATGCTTGCAGCTGCGCTTAGCGGTGCCACGCGCATCCATCATTTTAACGCCCGCAAACAGTGCAGGCAGCATATTTTGCGCCTGCATTGTGATGTGGCGTTAAAAAGCGGGTGCAAGTGGGAAAACTGCGGATGTTAACACCAACATCGTAATAGGGCCCACTGTGTCTTGGGGAAGTGATTGGGAAAATTACGAACAAATTTTACATCTCCACAGTATCTTCTGAGCAAGGAAGAAACAAGCGGCGGATCTATTCTGCCTGAGTAGCAGCTTCCATCACATGCTTGTTATAGTATTATTTACTGTATGCAGAAGAAAGTGAGAGCAATCTGCAGAATGTAGTGTCCCTTTTCTTGCATGGCAAGGAAGGGCAGTGTTATGCCCAGGGTCCAGGATTGCCTCCTGACCTGACCATCCCTGTTAATGTTTCAGAAGTACGACAAGTTAGACAGGGTTCTGGAATGGTGGAAAGTTTTACATTCTATGTTAAAAAATGGACTTGGGTGGTGGGGAGAAAATCAGAGTGTGGGTCAGGAGTGGTTAATAAAATTAACCCTTTCAGTGCCCCCTTTTTTTCCTAGAGAGCCAGCTTAGATACCACATTACTAAAAAAACACGTTATGGGTACTGAGCTCGGCATAATGTGACTTTTTCATTCTGGCTCAAACCTGCAGCCAGGCCCAATAACCTGAAAATGCTAAAACAATATGTCAATATGACTTTAAGCCTTTCTTGCTACTTTTGTCTCCGCTGACCTTGCTGGAGTTTATGGCAACATATCTGCTGTGGAATGCCGATTGGTGGCAGGGATCATATGAACAGGTATACTCTGACCTGCGCTCGTTCACTTTCGCAGTGTGCTATGTTTGGTCACACGCAGGGAGGCTGACTTTCATTGTATACTTATTTTTTTACGTTTTATCCTCCTGGATTAAGGCTTTCGCAAGAAAAGGTAAGCATACAGAGTATTCATTATTTTATGAGCCTTAACTTTCTAATTCTTTCCCTCCGTGAATGAATCCATAATGAGAGATTTTTAATACTCTTCATGACTTTCCATCTTTTATGTGAATATCGTATGCAAATCTATCACTAAATAAGTATATACAGCTATTGCTGAGGTGTAGATGGTTTTAATTAGTGAATGGAAAATCTGGAAATCCAGTTAAATAATATAACTGGGAATTGGGTTTGTGTTTAGCTGGACTAACCTGATACACAAGTTATGCATACATGGCAATATAAATATAGAATATATAATAATAGTAGGGGAAAAAAAAAATCAACCTCCACCTTAATCAAAACATATGGAAAAATTCAGTGCTAAGGACCCATATGGCACACATATACATATAATTTGCAGTGTGGAGGCTTTTAATCTCATTTTTTGCCCTAAATAAGTACGTATATATATATATTATATTATGAGCACAGTGGATACATCATTGAATAGCTCCATTTATATCAATGGACTGTTATGCAAACACTTTGAGCGGGTAGAACATGGTAGCAAACTTGGCCCTCCAGATGTTTTGGACCTACATTTCCCACGGTGATCATGCAACCGAATGAGTGACTTAGCATCATGGGAGATGTAGTTCCAAAACATCGGCAGGACCAAGGTTGCTGTCCTAGTCTAGGGAAGAAGAAAAGCAGACGTGCGTAACAAGACATAATCCCTGTTTAATAGTCTTGGGATTCAATGAAGGTCATACACGTGGAATGCTGTGGAGACAATAATTTGAAGCCAAAACTTTATTTTATAGCTGCTAAAGTACACATTCCAGAGCCGTTCATCTAGCTCTACCAGCAGATAAAAATATCATGTATAGGTTTCTCTGAGAAAATATGTTTAAAATCAGACATTAAACCCACGTAAGGACGGACAATGCATGTAGACCATACATATCAAGTTTATTGTCCTTTTTGTTTAAATTTTCGAAGCTAGTCAGGAAATTGAATGCTTATAACGGTACGAGTGTTTGAATTCACCTCAAAATTGTTATAACTGTTATTGTAATTCAGAGACCAGAGCCAAGACCATTAAAATATCACCGGAATTTCAACATCAATCGTCTGAGCTACATTTTGCACTCAAAAACAGGGTTTATGTGAGCATTGAGAACGGACCTCAGCAGCGCTTGTGACTGGCCCGACAGGGAGTCCCCGTTCAGGTCTCATAAGGTTTTAGCTCGGCAGTGCCATGCCAGAGAAGACCAAGGCTGGGGCCACTGTGGAGCACTATCCATTGTGACCCCCTCCCCCAGCTTCCACTGTAGCGATTCGATGGATCGGTAGGGAGGACCACACTCTGTAACGTGGGGACTTTTGCCTCATATTACAAAACATGGATTTTACCTTCCTATCAAGCTGCTACGATGGATGTCAGACCGACCTACAAAGCACGAGCCTCTTCTTTGTAGAGCTGTGCGCAGAAATGTGCTCACAGTGAAGTGCTCGCTGTAATGCAGGGTTTGAGTCCCCTGTGAAGTGTGAGTATGGAACCCAATGGCAAGCGATGGGTAAGGAAATCAGGAGACGATGGAAAGTAAGCAATCTTTAGTGAATCATAAATAGTAACTGAAGTCCAGAAAACAATACAGTCAAAGGTTGGAATGAAATTCGTAGGCAAGTCCCAGAAAGAATAACGGAAGTAACGAAGATGATGGCGTAGTCAATGGCACAATCCGGGTCGAAGGGTGGAAGAAGGCAGCGTAGTCGGTGGCACAATCCGGGTCGAAGGGTTGAAGAAGGCAGCGTAGTCGGTGGCACAAACTGGGTCGAAGGGTTGAAGAAGGCAGCGTAGTCGGTGGCACAATCCGGGTCGAAGGGTTGAAGAAGGCAGCGTAGTCGGTGGCACAATCCGGGTCGAAGGGTTGAAGAAGGCAGCGTAGTCCGTGGCACAATCCGGGTCGAAGGGTTGAAGAAGGCAGTGTAGTCCGTGGCACAATCCGGGTCGAAGGGTTGAAGATAATGTGGTCAAGGATACAAGGAGCACTAGGAAACTGAGGCGGAAGGCACAGTAGAACCTGGTTAATGTACTGGGAAGGAAGGCGGAATTAAATAGGGTTCATGGGATCATGGAAATACCTTTCACCTGGATATTGTAGGTGGAGTTGAGGTACCTGGAATTTTGGTAGGTTAATGGGAGGCATTCGAGGATCTCCAGAGCAGATGTCATGCAGTACCCCTAATCGGCCAGCCGAGGGCGCCAGAGTACCCGGTTTTAGACTACTTAGGCAAGTTTGTTCTCGCGCGTGCGCACTTTCCTCTTCAGGACTCGGATTCAGTCGGCGGCGTGGGGCGTCTCCTGGTTCTCCCTCTCCATTCTGCGGACCAGGAACTTGGAGCGACGCGCCACGAGGGATCTTGGGTGAGTAGCACACCTCTCCCAGCATGGCGGTCTGGACCGGGAGTGGACCGCGGAGCGGGGCATGACACTCGCACGGGCGTCCGTGCGTAAAGAAAGTCCGTGCGCAAGGACATTCTTTCCGCACTCCTCCATCGTCCATGTGGCCCCAGCCTAAACCATATGAAAAACAAAAATCAGACTGCTATCACCGAAAGGGTGGCCAGTGCTGAATTTCCAAGAAGAAAGTCTCCTCCTGCTCAAGCGATAAAGCAACTCCTGTCAATTGTCTTTTATGACGTCATTAGGAGCATCACAATGCCTCCTATGACACCACTGAAGTTTCTGTCCTATTGATTTTGAGTTTGAGTTTGCGTTTTGAGTCCCTGCTTTGGACTCATTTACTGTTACTGTCCTGGAGTTAGAGACAACACAATCTTGAGCGGAGTACCCAAGAGAGGCTGTTGATGGCTGCCCTGGACAGCTACAGTCAGGTCCAGAAATATTGGGACATCGACACAATTCTAACATCTTTGACTCTATACACCACCACAATGGAGTTGGAATGAAATAAACACAATGTGCTGTAACTGCAGACTGTCAGCTTTAATTTGAGGGTATGTACATCCAACTCAGGTGAATGGTGTAGGACTTACAGCAGTTTCCAGATGTGCCTCCTACTTGTTAAGGGACCAAAAGTAATGGGACAATTGGCTTCTCAGCTGTTCCATGGCCAGGTGTGTGGTATTCCCTCATTACCCCAATTACAATGTGCAGATAAAAGGCCCAGAGTTCATTTCAAGTGTGCTATTTGCATTTGGAATCTGTTGCTGTCAACTCTCAAGATGAGATCCAAAGAGCCTTCACTATCAGTGAAGCAAGCCATCATTAGGCTGAAGAACCAAAACAAACCCATCAGAGAGATAGCAAGAACATTAGGCGTGGCCAAAACAACTGTTTGGAACATTCTCAAAAAGAAGGAACGCACCGGTGAGCTCAGCAACACCAAAAGACCCGGGAGACCACGGAAAACAACTGTGGAGGATGAATGAAGAATTCTTTACCTGGTGAAGAAAACACCCATCACAACAGTTGGCCAGATCAAGAACACTCTCCAGGAGGTAGGTGTATGTGTGTCAAAGTCAATAAACAAGAGAAGACTTCACCAGAGTAAATACAGAGGGTTCACTACAAGATGTAAACCATTGGTGAGCCTCAAAAACAGGAAGGCCAGTTTACAGTTTACCAAACAACACCTAACAAAGCCCTCACAGTTCTGGAACAAGATCCTATGGACAGATGAGACCAAGATCAAGTTGTACTAGAGTGATGGGAACAGAAGAGTACGGAGAAGGAAAGGAACTGTGAAGCATACCACTTCATCAGTGAAGCATGGTGGTGGTAGTGTCATGGCGTGGGCATGTATGGCTGCCAATGGAACTGGTTATCTTGTATTTATTGATGATGCGACTGCTGACAAAAGCAGCAGGATGAATTCTGAAGTGTTTCGAGCAATATTATCTGCTCACATTCAGCCAAATGCTGCAGAACTCATTGGACGGCGCTTCACAGTGCAGATGGACAATGACTCAAAGCGTACTGCAAAAACAACCAAATGATTTTTGAAGGGACAGAAGTGGAATGTTATGCAATGGCCAAGTCAATCACCTGACCTGAATCCCATTGAGCATGCATTTCACTTGCTGAAGACAAAACTGAAGGGAAAATGCCCCAAGAACAAGCAGGAACTGAAGACAGTTGCAGTAGAGGCCTGGCAGAGCATCACCAGGGATGAAACCCAGCGTCTGGTGATGTCTATGCGTTCCAGACTTCAGGCTGTGATTGACTGCAAAGGATTTGCAACCAAGTATTAAGAAGGGAAAGTTTGATTTATGATTATTATTCTGTCCCATTACTTTTGGTCCCTTAACAAGTGGGAGGCACATCTGCAAACTGCTGTAAGTCCTACACCGTTCACCTGAGTTGGATGTACATACCCTCAAATTAAAGCTGACAGACTGCAGTTAAAGCACATTGTGTTTGTTTCATTCCAACTCCATTGTGGGGGTGTATAGAGGCAAAGATGTTAGAATTGTGTCGATGTCCCAATATTTCTGGACCTGACTGTAGCTGGCATTTAAAGGAGTCTCTGCTGCTTTCCACAGAAGTGGTAAACCCACACTAATCCTACACTAAATAACTTACTAGTAACAATTTGTTACCTAAAATGTGCTTTTTGGGGACTTTCTAAGGGCAATTTATATTCAAACCAGAGAAGTTTGAGTTTGGCATTTGTTGAATGAATCAAGGGAAAAAAACTAAAACTTCTAATTTAATTAAAGCTAGTCAAGAGTTATAAAAATGGTAACTACAGTATATTACATATACATACACACATTATTTTGAATGTTCTACATTGCTTAGACCTTACAGGTTATAACCCTATTTTGAAAGTTGCATCATATGATCTCTATTCCCATGACTTTCCCGCTTTCTTCATCATATGTTTGAGTCATGACTAGCAACCATTAGTGAGCCATTCTCCTATGTATTTGTCTGCTTACTGTGCAGTAATATTTGGTGTTTCACCAAGAATTATATCCAGTGAGCCATGCATTGCTGTCTGGATGGGAAGTGCAGGCTGGGATTGGCCAACAGGCACACTGGGCACATGCCTGTTGGGCCGCAATAGCAGTGGACTGTAAGAGAGAGAGGGAGCCTCAAAATCCTACCCAGGATCTATCCATGACTCCTTTATGCTGTTTTTAGGTCCTTGGTTATGTGTGACCTTACCTAAGCTTTCTACATTAAATTCCCAATAAGTCCGTAATTATTCAGCATCTACTTTATATTCTACGTTTTATGAGCATGAAAGCTCTGTGTATTAGCTTCAGGACGCAATCCCATTACCGTATTACCTGTTCCTTTAAAGACCCGTGACACCACAAGCTCATTGATCTCAATACAAACAAGAAAATAAAATATGACCTGCAGGAGCCTGACCTCAGTTTTCGATCCAGTGGAAGCTACTCTCTTTTTATAAATCGCACCGTTCAGCTCGCGAAAAAAAATGTGCCCAAATCGTGCAACCGATGACTAATGTGTAACTTGTAAAATGCCACATTTCCAATATAAAATGCTTGAGCTCTGCAGGGTATTGCCAATCCAATTCTCAGTGGGGGGGGGGGGTGCTACAGATCACTCAAGGAGGGGAATGTTCACTGGACGAATTGAATGAATTTAATGACACTTCAGTGTGGGTGTGAAAGCCACTTGGTGCCAAGGTCCAAGCTCTCTTGAACGGTTCATTCCATATATATATCTGTCCAGCCAAAGTGTGGAATGTGAGGCATTTGGCTCATATCTGTAACTTGTCTCAACCTTTGATTAGTGTATTTAGTTTTACTGCAGTGTTCTGATAAAGCCACTTCGTGCAGCGACGGCTAACCTCGTGCATTCCGCTGTTGGGCGCTACTTTTATTAGGACTCTCTGCCAGTTGGATACCATAATTTAGGAATTGAAGAATAATAACACCTAGGGCCCTATTCCAAGATTGGTGTTAAAAGACATGAAAATGGAAAACCTGCTCGCAAACAATTGTCCATATTTCCGACTGAGCCACTTTATCAGTTGCGCGAGTCGTAATACTTGAGAGGTTTAGGATAATGGTAATGACGCTGTTTTCAGTCCCACAAGCAAGGTCCTTCCAGGACGGTTGTAAGGATTTTGCAGAGGGACACATTGGGACTATTTGTTCTCAGTGTTCAGCTACCTATGGAGAGGAAGCAATGGATTGCATTGCTCTCGTCACCGAGGGTTCTGAAGTGAGTATGGTATTTTTTGGAGACCTCAGATTTATGTGTTAAGTGATTGAACTTCTGTGAAATCACCTAACACCAGGGTTTGCAACATGTTATTCATTGTTTTCCCATCTGTGCCTGGAGTTAGTAAACAAACTGGTTGGTATAGCTTGTTCTTCATCTGCTTGTTACATATTAACACATCCCATATAAAATATAAGCGATGTTAAAGTACAGTAAGCAGCAATGTTCCAGGAATAGAACATTAAAATGTAACACTTTCCCGCCACAGGGTGCAGTTCCTGCAGCGGGTGGGCCTCAAGGCCGCAGGGTGTACTAGTATATCCCGTTGACTTCACTGGGCCGTCTTGACCCTGCCCAGCACTCTGTGCATGCCGTTGGCTGCTGTGGAACGGCCTGAACTTAGGCTGTCCCCTGCAGCCAATGACGCACGTGGGCGGGCTGAAGGAGAGGCCCATTGCAGCAAGTGGCTGCGGGGCCTACTAGTATGCCCCCCTGGCGTTAACCCTTCCCGCCGGGTGCCACCTGCCTGGTGGCAAGCAGAGCGCTCGAGCCATTATGCTCCATTCACACACTGATCTCCCTGAAGCAAGCATTTTAAGAACACTCCAGGTATCCAGTTTTCAACATGGATTGGCCACCAGCGCACTCCACTATATGCTATCCTCGCAATTGTATTTTGCATCTGCATTTCTTAATTTTTGGCTGATTTTATGTTCTAAAAATCCCGCTTTTTCGACAGAATGTTAACCTGTGCCCCCCTGTCCCCTTCCCTCCCATTTCAAAGGCCTCTGATGTCTAACACTTACCTGAACTCTTTTCCTCTTCACACAGGGAACCACACAGCCAGGATCTATTCACACACACTCAGCAGTCCCACCATCCACCCCCCCGCCCAGGACCCGCCTCTATTTTCAGGCATCCTTTCCAGCTGTCTACACTTCTTTCTCTATTTACTCTTACTAATCCCAGGCTTCTAATTCCCAGGCAACCATCAATTACTCTCACCTTGCAGTCCTCTCCTCCTGTTTCCAACCCCAACCCTTCTAGATTGTGAATTCCTACGGGAATAGGGCCCTCATCTCCTCCTGTACTGTTTGTCAAATGTTGTTCAATGAATTGTAACTCTGTCTATACTGTGCTTATTGTACAGCGCTGCGGAATATGCTGGCGCTTTATAAATAAAGAATAATAATAATAATGATATGCTGTACAGCTGGAGTGCTCTGCTTAGCGACAGCCTTGTAGCAGGGCCCTGATGTAGTTTATATGCATGATTATGTAATGAGTTGTAATAAAAAAAAAGCAACAAAATAAATTGCTTAGGTAATCTATATGAAACTATACTTTTCCATTTTTAGGCAATTTTGTTCACAGGTTCATTAAAGAAACTAAAACTCTTATGGTAAGATTCAGCTCATGTGTTCTAGCGAAATAATGTAAACCTGGTAAACTGGAAGGGTCTTCCTTACTGACAAGAGGGATCGTCATGTTAGGCCTACAGCTATAAAGAAAATGAGAAAACATACCTTTTGTTGTTTTTTTTGTAGCCTGGTTTTAATAGGATTTATGCTGAAAATAAATCCTGTAAATCATATCAGATTATTGCTCCATGTCTTCCTGGCTGTGAACTTGACAAACCTTTGAGTTTTCATTTATTTATTATCACAAACTATATTCATGGCTTGAACATGTCTGTAATCAGAGTACTTTGTATTTCTCGTATTACTTGTAGCATCTTACAGAAACGGAGTGGCTCCACTTAATAATAAAATAATTTTACAAGTTCACAGCTAGAAAGAACAAAGCCCTGTAAAAGTATGAAGGAACATTGTATTAAATATTATAGGTGTGCGTTACACTGCATATAGTCTACAGTATAATACTATCTTGAAGTTTTTATGGATGGTTGGGTGCCTTCAAGTTATCACAGAGGCATCTCTAGGGTTAATGAGTCCTTTGGTATAGGTCAGAAATTAACCCCAAAAAATTCCAATTAAACAGCTCGCACAGCTTTGTAGGTAGATGGGAGTGTGCGAATGAAGGAGTGTGGAATATCAGTATGCACACGAATGCAGTTGTGTATTTGTATGGAGTGCTGGTGTTTGAAAGTAGGACAGAGCAGTTGTGTAGGATAGAGCGTCAGTGTTTGACAATGACGTTTGTGTGTATCTTCTAGGAATTCAAAGGTATTTGGGTGTTGCTAGTGTGGGATTTTAATTTCTCCCTAGCCAGGTCATCCACATGACCTTGTGACCACCTAGGGGACCAAAATTTAAATATGAAGAGCAGGGATCTCAAACGCCGACTTCTTAGATGTTTCTGAACTACAATTCCCATGAATCTCTGGCCATTTATTGCATTAAAAGAATTCTGGGAATTGTAGGCCATGAACTCAAGAGTACCTCAAGTCAAACAGACTCAATTAGGAGAGGCAAGTTTGATTAAAGTCTTTGGCAACGATCAGTTTTGCCAATTCATTTAGTCTATTTGGGCTCGTCCTGCATTCATTGTGATACAGGTTCTTAACAGCTTTTTCAGAGAGGTAAAATGGACTGTGAGAATTAATCATTAAACCCTTTTGATCAGGGAAATTAGAGAATTCTATGGATGACAGCATAAAAAAAAAATCACCAACTTGGATATGTATTACATTGTTTTTAAGCAGACGTCCGACTCTATAGCCTGCTGAAGTCAGATATGTGAAACAGGTGAGTTGATCTATTAATATTGTGATACAGCAACCACTCGGATACTTGGTTCCAACCAAACAACGCAGTCCTCTAGGGTATAAACAGATGCAGACTTGAAGTTGTGCAAATGGGAGGTCTTTTTAATCCATTATAAACAAATGCCACACTTGGCTTTGAATCACTATTGCAGGTGATAGAAACAAAACCTGCAAACCAAATCCTAGTTCAATTAGAGCACTTACTACTCATATAGCGATCCTGACTATCCAGGTACCATAATCTAATAAACAAAAGAAGTGTTTCTGCTCCCTGCCCTGCTCTCAGAAGTCTGATTAAACACTTCTGTCCAGGAGTCAGCAGCCTGAGAATTTACCTGTTGCTTAACTAATTAATTGGCAACAAGTGTGTGAGAGGATAGAGGCCATGCAGGATTCTGCATCCTAAATACCTTCCCTCAGTTACGCTCCTAGACATCCTCTTTGCCCAACTCAAGCACTGTCACACTATCAACAGAAAATTTAGGAAAGGGAATAAGCTTGGAGACCTGTTCTGTTCAATATAAGTGCGGGCAATCAGCAAATGCCCAGATCTAAATTAACTGTGATATTTAAAATGTTGGCAGGTGAGCATCGTTACACTCTTACTGGTAGACTTGTTGACTATAAAGTCCGAGGCAAAACCTAAAATTATCCTGTGTGAGAAACAATATGTAAAACAATGTATTATAGTTTGTTTTACACCGTTTGCTGATTGAATAATAAGGGAAACCAACTCAAAAGGGAAGAAAAAAATATACAAAAGATAATAAATTTAATAGTGTTTCTGAATCGTTTCATAAATATGTAGATTACTTTTAACGACCAGTTGTACTTTTTGCCATGATCGTAGCAAGCTCTGGAGGTTTTGTGCAAGAACTTTGAGGGCCACATTACAATCTTAACGCTAACGTTAACGCTTACCTGCTGCGTGAACATTAACGTTAGCTGCGGTGGATACCACATATTACAATCCAAATGCAAACGGGTTAAGTAACCCGTTTGCGTTTGGTACCTTGCGTTTTTCAGCGCCAGGTTCATAGGCGTGCGCACGGGGTGTGCCGGGTGTGCCTGGGCACACCCTAATGCTGGCCCACAACACATTCTGGGTCCCAGCTGGCCGCATCCGATGGATAGCCGCCGGACCCCCTCATCTCCGCATGCCTGCGGCAGTGTCCGCTTCCCTGGTGGTCCCTGTGGTTTGCGGGGTGCTGCACTGCGATCTGCGCTTAGTGCACAGACCGCAGAACACGTCCCACACTGACACAGCGACCGGCGGTCGCTGATGACCTGTCACCTGACCGCCGGCGCTATGACACAGTCAGTGAGCGCCGGCGGTCAGGTGACAGGTCATCAGCGACCGCCGGCCGCTTGTGTCAGTGTGGGAAGTGTTCTGCGGTCTGTGCACTAAGCGCAGATCGCAGTGCAGCACCCCGCAAACCACAGGGACCACCAGGGAAGCGGACACTGCCGCAGGCATGCGGAGATGGGGGGTCCCGGCGGCTATCCATCGGATGCGGCCAGCTGGGTTCCCCCTCCTCGACCACCCACCTCTGTGCCACTGGACCACCAATGATTCGTATTCAACCCCCTCCCTGCAAGCAAAAAAAAAAAGAAGGTAAGCAGGAGAGGGGGCAATTTTTATATTAACATATTTTTTAATAGCATTTATATAATATTTTAAAAAACAGAAAAGGTAGACACCGGCTACCCAATTAAACTTTATTAAACGATTACAATGTACACAGTATTAAATCCACTAAAAATGAAAAAGATGTAACCTCCCTAAAGGGAATGGGAGGCATGGTTTACTATTCCCTTTAGGGAGGTTACATCTTTTTATTTTTAGTGGATTTAATACTGTGTACATTTTAATCGTTTAATAAAGTTTAATTGGGTAGCCGGTGTCTACCCTTTCTGTTTTTCTAATATACATTAGGGTTATGCCCACACTGACACTGGCTTTTTTTCTATATCCCCAGTGTTCTATTTCTCGGTTGTTTTTATTTATAATATTTATACGCACATCACTGAGTTTTATTGCTGTGATATGCTCATTCACTCCGTATATTACTGTAGGTTTTATTGCTGTGAATCTCTGCTACGCTCATACATACTGCACATTACTGAGGGTTTTATTGCTGTGGTCCTCTGATATGCTCATACACACCGCACATTACTGTGGGTTTTGCTGCTATGGAGCTCTGGGATACGCTCATACACACCGCACATTACTGTGAGTTTTATTGCAATGGAGCTCTGATGCGCTCATACAAAATGCACGATACTGAGGAGTTTTATTGCTGTGGAGCTCTGTGATATGCTAATACACACCGAACATTGCTGAGAGTTTTATTGTTGTGGATTCTGGGATACGCTCATACACAGTGCACATTACTGTGGATTTTATTGCTACATACCCCGGGTGTAGGGGGGAGGATATAGTTTTGTATTTGAACGTATGGCTGTGTGTGTATAAATGCATGTATTTGTCTTTAAACAGGCTGCTGTGTGTAAAATTCTGCGCCTGTTTCCTTGTCGCAGTCCGGTGTTGCCCCCTTGCCCTAGACCCAAAAGGCTGGTATTGCGCACAGAAATCACCACAATATCTGCTGCCTGCACTCCACAAAAAGAATTACAGCGAGCGTATTGGCAGCATCGTGAGGTACAGGTAGGAGACTGTATTGGTGCAGGTCATTAAGAGGTTAAGGACAGTATTACAAAGTTGGTGCTAACTTAACCAGAGCTGTTGTTAACTTAACAGCTCCATAGGCTATAATGACTCTGGTAAGTTAACAACAGCTTTGGTTAAGTTAGCACCAACTTTGTAATATGGCCCTAAATGGGTCACTCACCTCAAATTTCACTCCCTTTAACATTTAAATAACTTTGCTGCTGACGACATGCTGAGCGCATCCTCTGGGTTCATGTTTGTGTGCAGATGTAATCGTCACGTCATTGAAGTCCTTGCGAGATACGGCAGGTCGCAGAATGATTCCCAGAGTGAGACTGAGGGACTTTTTCTCTCAGTCTCCGTCTGCTCCTGGCGGCCAGAAGAAGTTCTTGTCGTGGGATGAGAGGCAAGTATCTGATTTTTGGGGGTTTCAGCTGGTGCTGACTGATTCTGCAGAAGTGGAATCTATTAGCACCAGGCCCTGGCTGTGAGTAAATGTTCAGTAACCGCAGCCGGACAGTAATTAGTGTTAGTATATTGTAATCCTAATGCTGATTAACACTTTGCGCTCCCCATGTTAAGTATAGGGAGCACAAAATACAGTAACCTCACGCTGAAAAGCGCAAGATTCCAAACGGTAACAGGTTTTTTAACCCGTTAGCATTTGGATCGTAATATGGTGCGCCTGCGCTAGAACCACCAGAGCTAACATTAACGCTCACTCAGGTGGGCACTAAAGTTAGCGTTAGTTATATATTCTATGGGCCATATTATATTCCTAACAATCTTTTAGATGAAAAAATGTGGTAAAATAAATCTACACGCTGCATGTAATCGAAATTCAAATGGAAATTTTATTTTTTTGATCTAGCATTTTGACGTGACATGAGGTATACCGGGGGTCATTGGTCCTCTAGCTGTTTTGGAACTATATCACATATGTTGCTCAGCCACTAATTAAGGTAGTTGAGACTCATTTGAAATGTAGTTCCAAAACCTCTGGGTATCCAAGGTTGCTGAACTCCTGAAGCATACACCAACAGGGTTATTCAGAGAGCGTGAAAAGCAGGAGAATGACTGGAGAATGAAAAATTCTAGGTCAAAATAGCCAAACCAGAAAAATTCTCCCTTTCATCTCACTTTCCAAATCGGCTATTTTGACCTAGAATTTTTCATTCTCCAGTCATTCTCCTGCTTTTCACGCTCTCTGAATAATCCTGATAGTAATGATATATTTTGTCTGAATGTGTGTGTGTGTGTGTCTGTGTGTGTATAATATATATATATATATATATTAGTGTGTGTTTGAGCTTTTGGGTGCACACCCTAATGCAATAGGCTGCGCACGCCTATGGCCAGGTTACTGTACTTTGAGCTCCCTATTCTTAACATGGGGAGTGCAAAGTGTTAATCAGCACTGGATTAACGCCGATTAATGTCCAGTTCTGGTTAGCAGAAAGTTACCCAGAGCCAGGACTTGGTGTTAACAGATTCCGCTTCTGCAGAATCTGTTAACACCAGGCTAAAAATAAAAAGAATCAGATACTCCCCTCATGTCCCGCGGCTCCGACCGCCTCCTCCGTCCGGCGGGAGCAGGGAGAGGCTGGGGGAAAAAGTCCCCCCAGTCTCTCCCTGCGTATCACTACGCTGACCGGCCGGATCTCGCGAGGCCGAGATCCGGCAGGTCATGTGACCGCCGGCATCTGGCTCAATGGAGTCCTATGGACTCAATCGAGTGGATGTTCGCGGCTGCGCTCAGTGCTGCTGCGAGCATCACGGGGCCGTAGTGCGTGATAACAATGCAGGCAGCTTTTTAAGACATGCAGGGACCGGCGATCATGTTAAATCGGTTTGGTGAAATGGAAACAGATTTTGTTTATTGCAAATGAAATGTGTTTGTGCACCCAAAGTTCTAGCACAGCCAACATTACAGCCGAAGTGCTAGAATGAATCGTGTTCACAAAGTAAAGGGTTGCAAACCTTTAAGATCATATAGTAGCGATTTCTGGTTGTG
The DNA here is from genome assembly GCA_009667805.1 of Leptobrachium leishanense. Taxonomy (NCBI): domain Eukaryota; kingdom Metazoa; phylum Chordata; class Amphibia; order Anura; family Megophryidae; genus Leptobrachium; species Leptobrachium leishanense. Next base: position 47,815,297 of record CM019070.1, read on the forward strand.
CACAAAAATTAACCAGTTTTACGCTATATATTTCTCTTTGATTTTTTTATGCGATACACCAACGATTGGAACACGTCTGAGACAATCTATATTATTCCATCATATGTACGAATATTGATTCATGATCTTAAAGGTTTGCAACCCTTTACTTTGTGAACACGATTGGTGATACGCGTGTGAGCGCTGCACTATTTGTGATAATATTTATCTGGAACCTGTATAGTTTTGTTTTGGGAGCAATCACTTTAATAGTAGTGTTCAGCAATCCGGGTTTATCCTAGTGTATCTCCCCCTAAGCGCCACGGGAACCTTTTTGTTTATTTGAAGTGCTAGAACGGTTTAAACAGCAGAGACATGTGCTGGTCTCCTTACGGAGAAACGACAGTCCCATCTGGACTGCAGAACCAGTAGCACTTTTAAGCCTGAAGATGGAGCCAAAGTCAAATATTGCATAGTAAAAGCGACGTGCTGTAGGTATTTACATTTATATTGTACAGTAATGTGGTTTTCCATAAAATCACTGCTTCCTGGCAGTGGTTTAATGGAAAACCACACAGCAGTGCAGGAGTTAAATTAGGCAAATGTAACAGTCAGCCGCAGCTCATCAGACGCTGTTCCTGTTCCCTGATTTAATATAGTCCAACTTGTAATATTACGCTGGGAATTAGAAAAATGAGCCATCTAAACAGTGTAGGAATGAAGACAGCAGCCGGCCCATTAGGATACGTTTTGCGTGCAGACAGGAAGCAGATGTTGCGAGAGCTTTCCGAAGCAGCCTTTCCTTGACGAGATTGACTTGGGAAGATTGCATATGTAACCTATGGAAAGAATGACGGCCGTCAGATTCTCACTAACATTTCTGTTCGCCGTTATTAATGAACCTAACAAAGCCGCTCATAAAATAAACACTATTATACACATTCACTTCAATTTGCAATAACAAATTCACGCTTTAAATTCCAATTTGCACGCAGCCAGACCGCGACGTGTTGACAAGGATCCCAGGGGTACGCAGCAAATAATTAATCCATCTGTAGGTGAGCAGACAAGGCTGGCTTATAGTCAATGTCTCTTAAAGGGACACAACCACTTACATAAACTGGAACTAGATTGCTTGTGGATTACAAATAAAATCACCTTATAAAAACACATGCTGCTGTTTATTTTTCCTCTGAAGTACTTGCATGTAAAAAGGAAAAATAAAGTAAGGGTTTGATCTCTTGTTTTCATTTTGTGTATTTTCTCCTTGATGCAACATTTACCAAAACTTTGCCTTGCGGCTCTTGTTTATTTAGTCTATGTTATTTAACAGTTAATGAGGTGGAGAAGGGATTGTTTAGATAAGGTGACAGGAGGGTATTGTTCTCCAGGCGGAGATAAAAGATGGCAGCTGAACGGGATATGAGAGGAACTTATAAGCCTTACAGGTCTATTCAAAGAAAGGTGAAAATCAAGAGAAGAGAACAATCTAGAAAGTGAGATAAATGGGAGAATTTTTCTGGTTTGGCTATTTTGACCTAGAGTTTTCACTTCTGCCAGTTTTCCTCAGTTTCACCTTTCTTTGAATAGACCTGTTAATGTTCCCTCTGGTGATGTCCTTTGAATACATCCCACGCAATACAATGATTTGAGTCAGTGATCGGCCAATAGACTCCACTCTATGGCCAAAGCCACACAGTGAGGATCGAGTGAGGTGAAGATATTGTGGGGGAAAGGGGGGGGCTGTTTACAAGACAAAAGATCACACAATGGATGCACCCAGTGACACATATAGCATAAAATATTTTCTCATCTTACATGTGATTTGTTTTTCTCTTGTATATTTTATGTTGCTGGTGACTAAACAAACACAATAAGAACATTTCATTTTTTTGGTGGTAGTGGCCCTTTAACCCCTTACAGCTGGGCGGGTGTCGCCCATCAGGCGACGGGGTTAACGCCGACAGGTACTGCCGCAAGCCGCTGATTTCGGCCCACCCTGCTGCAGGAGGACGGCCTGAGTTCAGACTGTCTCTCTCTGCAGCCAACGGCACGTGGCGCATGCCTGCTGCGCAGAGAGGTCCGAAGTGACCCATCGAAGACAGCGGGGCAATCCTTTACGCCCTGCGTCTTCCCGCCGCGCAGACGGCATAGCATGTCCCGTGGCGTCAAAGGGTTAAAGAAAAAAATATGCATTTGACACGCTTTCTGAAATGTGTTATTGCATGTTCACGAAGGTGATATTATGCACATTGCTTTAATTTTTACATTTTTGTGCATATAATTGTATATATTTATGTCGATCATTTGTTAGTCCCTGCTGCAAATCTGGCCACTTTCAGGTTAGAACCACAGCTCACATTACCGATTTCAAAACAAAAGAAGACACAACCCAAACACACACGCAGCATTGATAATCCCGTCTGGATTACTGCAATCCTATTTCACTAATTTTACGAGTGCCCAGTTTATCCTTTTATAGTCCAGCATGGATGCAGCTGCCAGGTTTAATTTCCTGATCTGGCGCTCCACTCCCACTTTATCCCTCCCTTATTCTGGCCCATATTCATTTTAGGATTCATGTTTAAAACAAAATACCTTCACATAAGGATCTCCCCAATTTGGTTTACTATGATTTATAAATAATCACCAAAAGCACCCTCTGATTAGCATGAATAGGTCTTCAGTTCTCTGCCTCACTAGACTCCCTGTGGACTTTATTTTGATTTGTCTTATCATCTTGCAGGAAGTAAAAGGATCCACGTTATGCTAAAGATATGCAGGGTTATTCAGAGAAAGATGAAACTCTGGGGAACTTTTGGATAAGTGAAAATTCTAGGTCAAAATAGCTAACCCAGAAACATTCTCCCAAAGACATTCCATTAAATTGGCCGTAAATTGGCAAACTTCATGTTAGTTTCGACAGATCGTGATTAGCTACTACATTCAGTCTGGGCTGTGCTCGCCTCCCTAGCGCTTGTGTTTATTTGTTGCGGATAACACCTGGTCTGCCTTCTATACTTCCCTTTGTCTCTCTGCGGGCCTCTGTGACCTTGGTGTATCCACTTCTCATTCTGTCCCTTCGTGCCAGGAACAGCCAGATCTTTCTCAGGTTTTTAATTGCTTTTCTGCTAATCTAACACATTCCTAAATTTCTACGTATACTTCATTCTAGTTTCAGCTAAAACCTACCTAGTTATTTTCAAGTGAACCAATATTCTGAACAAGATGGCCGCCTGGCTTATAATGGTGGCCATCTTCCAGCCTGATTCCACTTCATTCCCCCCTTGGCTCAAGCCTCAGGTTCTTCTCCTGAGACTTGTAGCCATTACACCCCACTACTATTATTCTTGAGTTCCTCGTACTTTAGGGGACCTAATTTTGTTGGGAACATGTCTTGTGGGATAATCAGTGGTATCTTCTGTGTCTGTGTGGGTGTCAGTGCCCTCTTGCATAGTGGCCAGAGACAGAGCCCTATGCGGTACAGTAGTGTCCCTACGACCAAGATCACCACCACCATCAGAATCATGGATCCAATCTGTGAAATAAATCTCAGAATGGATCTGAACCAATCTCTGATTGCTCCGAACCCACGGAGTGGATTCCAGCCTTCGGCAACGATCCTCCTTGCTGTGTTCTGCAACTGTGCTACCTTCTCCTGGTGATCTTGGATTACCTGGTAATAGTCAGGGACGTCATGTGTAGTGTTCTTGATGAAAGTGCAACATTCATAATGCATCGTCATCTCACACAATCCATTCAGAGCCGCACTGATCTGTTCCAGTGCCATATCATGTATCATTTGTACCTTTCGTATCTCCCGTACTTCCAGATTCAGTAACTGTATATCCATACTGGTCTTATTCAAAATTTCGTCCATCAAACTGGCATAACTGTTCATTCTTGCCATCAACTCTCTTCCTCATCCAGTCCATGGTGGAAGCCATGCCCATATTCGATACGCTTTCTCGAATAGCTCTCTCTTCTGTCTCTTAAACACCAGTGGGTACCTAGGGTGAAGTGTTGTGTCTGAATTAGTGTCTTCTCCCCTTACCCTCTGGATTGGGATCAATTTAGCCAGATAACACATTCCCATTATTGTAGGTGGTACCCATGTGTAACACACCCTTTCACAGCACACCTGGTACCCTCCTTTCACTATAAATGGTGATAAATATAGTGTTCCCTTTGATATCTCTATCGCAAGTTGTCTCAGCCGTCTCATCATATCCACTGCACCCTGCCTCCCATTGGTCACATTCGCAATCACCGCCTCTTGGTCTCTAGTGAGTTGCCTGCATCGTATGTATAGATAATTCGCCTTTTGTCCTGTTTTGAACATGTAAATGTATGATGTCCAGTTGAACTGACTTGAGTTACATAACCCACCCTCGTTATTTGTTTCTTTACCTGGCCCTAGTTGAAAACACCATTCTGGTGGATACACTGGTCCTATTATGGGGTACCCGGGACTGAATGATTCTGGTTTTTCCCTTGGTGCATCGACAGCATGTATTGTTACATTCCCTGATGCAAACATACTCAAATTCATTGGAACAGAGGCAAATGGTATATGAATTGTCTCTGGGTGCAGACTACTACACACACAGCATGCGGTCTGCCCAGACTTTTTAGCATAGTCATATTTAAATTGCACAAGTAAATGTCCTCTTGGCTTGGTTCCAGATAGCGCCTCTCGTTTTTGTCTCCACATGGTATGGTTCTCCATCACCGGGTGCGTACCATTCCAGGTGTGGGAGATGTCCACTTTCTTGGTGGTGCTTGGGCACTTGGGGCATACTCCACGTGATAATCCATGAATCAAATTTGCAAGAAACAAAATCAGTACCAGAATTGCCCCAAATGTCAAAAACCCTTGGGCAACTCTTTTCACAAATCACATAAACCCAATCCCTCCCCTCCGGAATTTCCTAAACAAAAGACATTTCTGGTTGATCACGGGTCGGGGCCGGGCCCCTAAAAACAATCCTTTCAGCATCCCCATCAGTGGATAATCAGACCTCGTTGTATCCATCAAGACACCCACGTGTTGAATATCTTGGATGCTCTCAGTCGAATCTCTCAGGGGCTCATGACTGGTCTTTGTTAGCTTTAGCCTCAGTGGATTGGTCTCGTTGGTGATGACCTTCCATACTGGTTCAGGATTGGCTGCAGCTACCTTCAGTCTGGAGTGATGTATCCACGGGACCACCTCGGCAACCTTTACTGCTGATGGGGTTGATAACAGGACAAAATAAGGACCTCTCCATTTTGGGCCTAATGGATCATTTTTCTACTCCTTCACCGATACGGAGTCACCTGGACAATACTTATGCAGTGGGGGGTATAAAAAGTGAGGTATATTATCTCCCACCCAAGTATTTAATTTCTGCATTGCTTTACCCTACAGTACAACCTGATCATTTAATTTAGTTTCCCCCAATGCCCGAAGGTCCCCCCTTAGTCCATTAATCAGAGGGGTAGGCCGCCCAAACAATAGTTCGTACGGACTTAGCTTCAATTGGGGGGTTGGCCTGCACCTGATGTGCAATAGGACTATTGGCAGCACATCCAACCAGCCTAGTGACGTCTCTTGGCACAGTTTGGACATCAAAGTCTTTAGGGTACGGTTCATTCTCTCGACTTTTCCCGAGCTTTGGGGCCTGTAAGCAGTATGTAACTTCCAGGTGATGCCCAATAGTCGGGCAAGTTGCTGTTAACAGTTCTGTATGAATGCGGGGCCATTGTCCGACCCTATTTCGAGAGGAAGTCCATAGCATGGTATTATTTCCTTCATCAGGCTTTTCACCACTTCCACTGTCTTTTCCGTTCTTGTTGGGAAAGCTTCCACCCACCCTGTCAGGGTGCACACCATTACCAGTAGATATTTATATCCTTTGCAGGGTGGCAACACTGTGAAATCTATCTGTAAGGATGCTATTGGGGATAGCCCGATCGGCTGCTTCCCTGGAGGTTGAGAGGGGCCTGTTCTTGGATTATTTTTGGCACATGTCACGCACTGCTGGGCTATTGCTCTACAGACTACTGACAGTCCTGGCACGTAGAAATGTGGCTCCAATTGCTGTTCCATCATTTCTCTTCCTCCATGGGTACTTGCGTGGAGCGTTCTTACAATCTCAGGCGCCAGTGTTGCTGGTAGAACTATTCGTCCATTCTTCAACTGGAACCATCCGTCTTCTCCAGATCTGCCTTGTTCTCCCGATAACCATTTCTTCTCTTTCACTGAATACACAGGTGTCCATTCACTCAATGGCGCCGGTAGGAGTGCAGCCACCACTGGTTTTGCTTTGTATCGTGCTAATTCTCCATGGTTTCCCCAGATGAATTCTTCTTTTGGGAAATAATATCGCCAAGCAAAGAACAGCAGATCTTGTCTCTCCTGTGAATCTCTCACTGCTGGTATAAAAAAGTTCATCGCACTTTTCTTCATTCTTGGCAGTTTGTTTTTGATAAGGATCTCCTTGCGAAAGAACCTCACCAATGGGGCTTGGTATTCTTCTGCTCCCAATTCTCCCAAATTTAGCAGTATTCGTGTAATTCTCAGATTATTATGAGGGTTGGTTGTTAGGTTTTCGAAAATGTGAGGCGAAATTTTCTGCTCGTTCAACTTCGGTTACTTCTGTATCTTCTCCATATTCCCCATTAATTTTACGCCGAAGAATTTCAGCATCATTTTGTATGCTCTGCGGAGTCTTTGCTGAACTTCTGAGGTGTTAATCATAAGGCGCGTCTCTTGAGGGTTCAGAGGAGCGGAGTAGAAATTTCGGCCTTGGGACTGGGTCGGGAAAAGCCATTGGATATAATCATGATTGAGTTCTAATAGTTCATAATCATTGTGCCATTTGTGCAAAATAATTTCAATGTATTCTCCTATGGGTTAAAAATTTTTTCCAATTCATGTAGAATTCGTAGTTTGGCATGGGAGGTTGGGCCTCTTGCTTGCAGAGCAGGACTTTGGCTTGATCAATTGTTAGCAATGGTTTTGCAGCCGCTTTTGTGGCCTGGTCAGCGCGCCTGTTGCCTTTCGGGATTTCATCATGACCTTTCTGGTGGCCACTACAGTGCATAATACTGACAGCACTTGGTTTCCATACAGCTTCTAGAAGGGCTACGATTTCAGCTGCATACTTGATTTGTTTTCCTGAGGAAGTAAGTAGGCCTCTTTCTTTGTAGAGTGCACCATGTGCATGGACAGTCATGAAGGCATATTTGGAGTCCGTGTAGATATTCACTCTTTTGCCTTCGGAGATTTCCAGAGCCCTGGTTAGAGCTGTTATTTCAGCCAGTTGTGCAGATGTATGGCCCGGTAGGGAATTTGCTTCAATAATTTCTTCTGCTGAGACAACTGCATAGACTTTCTTCCCATCATCCATGTAACTGCTACCATCAGTGAATAGCTGTAGATCGTATTTGTCTGGGGATATGTCTTTCAAATCTGGCTTGCTACTGAACACTTCTTCCATGACTTGGAGGCATTCATGATCAGGATCTTCTTCACAGTCTGGCAGTAAAGTAGCAGGGTTCAAGGTAGCGATGAGGTCCACACCTCATAGCTATTATATTCTCACACATCATAGCTTGGTACTTCGTCATCCGGCTGTTGCTGAGCCAGTAGCTTCCTTTTACATCCAGCAGGGCTTTGACAGCATGGGGCGCCTTGACATGAAGAACTTTTCCAAGTGTCAGCTTGTCTGCTTCTGCTATCAGCATTGCAGTGGCTGCCACAGCTTTCAGGCATGGGGGTAGGCCGCAGGCCACAGGGTCAAGTTGCTTGGAGAGATAGGCCACAGGCCTTGGCCAGGAGCCGAAAATTCTGAATCAGCACTCCTGTAGCTGTTTGATTGTGTTCATGCACATACAGCTGGAAGGGCTTGCTGTGATCTGGCAGTCCCAGTGCTGGAGCTTCCATTAATAAAGTCTTTAATTTCAGGAAAGCTGCTGTTTGCTCTTCTTCCCAGAGGAAGGAATCATGCTCTCCCCCCTTGGTGGCTTGATGGAGGGGCTTAGCAATATCTGCGAAATTGGGGATCCACAGGCGGCAGAAGCCTGCAGCTCCCAGGAATTCACGGACTTGTCTCCTTGTCTTTGGTTGGGGGATTCGGCATACTCTTTTCTCTCTGCCCCCAGTGCACACTTGGTACCTGTTAATTGAAAACCTAGATATTTCACAGTCTGTTTACATATTTGTGCTTTCTTTTTGAACACTCTGTAACCTGCAAGGCATAGCAGATGTAGCAGGGCTTTTGTGGCAGAGAGACAGTCTTTTTCTGTGGGAGAAGCCAGTAATAAATCATCTACATACTGTAGTAGAACAACTTTGTCTGGCTGAGCGTTGAAGAACAGGAGGTCCTGGCTGAGCGCGCACCCAAAAATCGTGGGTGAGTTTTTGAAACCTTGAGGGAGGCGTGTCCAGGTCATCTGATGGCGCGCTCCCGTGGTAGATTCCTCCCACTGAAATGCAAAAAGAGGCTGGCTTGCCGGAGCCAGACCGATACAAAAAAAAGCGTCTTTTAAATCAAGCACCGTGTAATATTTTGTGTCTCCAGGAATTAATGCCAATAAATTGTATGGATTGGGAACCACAGGGTGTAGGGTTACTGTGGCTTCGTTAGCCACTCGTAAATCTTGGACTGGGCGGTACTCTTGTGTGCCCTCTTTCAGTACTGGCAACAGGGGTGTGTTCCACGGTGACATGCAGAATTTCAATATACCTTTAAGTCTTTGCAAATGTGTCTGGATATTCTGCTTAGCTTTTTGTGGGACATGGTATTGTCTTAGAGCCACAGGCGTTGCACCAGGTTTTAAATCGATGTACACTGGGTTTTCCTCCACCCATACACCAGGAATCCCAGGAGTAGTGTGTACGGGTCTGGGTCGGTTGGCGGGGTTGGTGCCGTGCGTCATTCTTCTTCTCTTGGCATAATTACTGCAATTTTTACAGGTTGGGTGTGCTGGCTGGCTGGGCTGTACTGCCATGTAGAGCTGCCACCCTCAGGCAGGTCTAATCTAGCGTGACCCCTGGGAAGAAATGTAATTTGGGCTTGCAATTTGCAAAGGATATCCCGCCCCAGGAGTTGGATGGGACATTCGGGCATTTACAAAAATTCATGTTCAACATTATGCCCACCCACACTACATTTTCGTGAAGCAAGGAAGGTGTACTTAGTGGACACCCCCATTGCTCCCACAATATCAACTTCATTTCCCATTGGGGGTGCAATTTGTTGTGTTACGACAGAATATTCGGCACCGGTGTCAACCATAAAAATTTCATCTTTATTTCCCACCCTCATAGTGACCGTGGGCTCGTGATTACCGAGCGGAATGGGCCCAGGTCCGTGTCAATATGTACCTTACCCTTCAAATGACGTTCCCGCCAAACCAACAAACCCTACACCGGCACCCTCACTTCTCTCATATCTGCCGTTTGTTACCTGACCATTGGAGGCTTGACCTCCCGATTCCCCAGCCTCCCCCTGTACCCCAAATTTAGCCAAAAATGCCGGACAATTATTTTTCCAGTAACCTTCGCCCCAGCACCAAGCGCACTGATTGGGTCCCAGGGGTTCCCTAGGGGCTCCCCTACCTCTACCTCCCAGACCCCTCGCTCTCCCTCTTTCCGGGGCACCTCTGCCTCCATTTCCCATATATCTGACCACAACTGTATACCCTTTTTGTCTCTTTATCTCCTCCCGCTTTTCTTCCTGATCCCGGTTATGAAACACTTTATTAGCAATTTCCACTAATTCACTAATACCTTTCCCTAAAAACCCATCTATTCTCTGTATTTTAATCCGTATGTCTCTCTGTGACTGTCCCACAAAGGAAGAATTAATTAACCTCTGATTTTCCACTGCCTCAGGGTCAATAGGACTATACATCCTGTATGCATCTAGTAACCTTTCTAGAAATGCACTTGGGGTTTCTTTAGAATCTTGCACTATATACGCTATTTTCCCCATGTTTGTGGGTTTCTTCCCTCCCGCTTTAACACCCATTATTACCGCTGTACGGTACGTCTGCAGGTGAGCAATACCTGCAGCGGTATTGTACGGCCATTTGGGATCTGTTTTAGGATAGTGTTCCTCTGCCCACGCTGCTGGCTGGGCTCTGGCATCTTCTACGGGTTGGGCAAGTAGAATTTTCCACGCGCTACTATTTTTTCGGGCTCTTTCCTCAGTTGTGAACATTGTCAGCATTAGTTGTTGACAATCTGCCCATGTGGGGTTATGTGTAAGCATGACTGACTCTATCATACTGGCCACTGCCGCGGGATTAGTGGAGTACAGCGGTGTGTGCGTTTTCCAGTTGAATAGATCTGTCATTGTAAATGGGACATATGTGTATTCCACTGGCCCAGGTGCTCCGTTTTCTAGTAAAGGGCCTGGCACCTCCTGTAGGGGCATCTGCATTTTACTTTTTCTGGGATTGTGCTGATATGGGTCTCGGGGTTTATATATATTGTTCGCTGCGCAAGTGGTGGCACCTTGCTTTACATCTTCACCCTCATCATCACTGTCCTCTTGGGTTACTAGTTTATATACGTTCCCATCGGGCATTTCAAGCTTTCCTGGTGGGACCTCTCTGTCTCCTCCACCCGCTGCCCCCTCATCTTCCTCCGCAATACCGCTTACCGGAGCGGAGGAAGCTGGCGGAGCAGTAGCAGCCACCCGCTCCCCCCCTCCGCCCACGCAACCGCGGCACGCAAAGCTTCTCTAGCTGCCCCATAATATGACGGATAGGGCGAAGACAGGGAATCAATCTCCTCCGGTTGTTCTACCAACACCGGTTTCTTTTTTTTATTATTTTCTCTATTTGGGGGCACCTGCTTCTTGTTACGTCCCGCCATCATTATCAAATGACTTTTATCTTTTACACAATACCGCCATATATCTATATATGGGTACTGTTCAGGATGTCCGCATTTCCCGGTTACTTGGGAATGCACTTTCTGTATTAACTCCGGGTCCATTGACCCCTGCTCTGGCCAGTCTGGAACTAGCAGTGGCCATACAATTGTACACATTAATATTAATTTCTCTTTAGTTAACTCTACACCATAATCATGCGTTGCATATAGTGCTTCAAAATTCCGCACCATATACCCTAAGGGTGTCTCACCCTTCTTCGCCTTTTTGGGTTTGGATGTCCCGTTACCCATTGTTACTCTTAAGGGCAGTAACCTTCTCACAATGCAGATATTACTTTTAGCAAAAACACTTGAAATTTACTGTCTGGTACTCAGTCAACAGTTCATATATCGTATTCGCTTCCTATGTCAGTAGCCGGTTCCAGTCGCCTGAACCGGAAACGTACCTTGGGAGTCCACTCTCAAGTTTGCTTTCTCGCTAGGCGAGTAGGCGCTCAATCACTCACAGCACTCTCAGCAATCATTCACCACCCATACTGTACCAGATACTTTCAGCACAAAACAATACATAAACAATTCTACTCTTTCTACTAGCCGAGGGCACGCCGTCCCTCCTTTTGGCTCCTTATACCCAGTTAATTGAACTCTAACTCTTGTCTGCTTGTGACTATGTGCACCCCGTTCTATAACTACACTCCCGTCTGCAATTCCAATTTGCCTATGGGTAATCTACCCACCCGGCACCACTTCCTCTGCAGCTACCGCTGGCCCCAATGAGCCCTCTTCACTACACGACGTACACACTAGCACTGACTCAGGGCTCTCAGCCCGGTCACAGAAATATCTCCTCCTTTCCTTGTCCACGTGCAGAAACTCTATTTACAAACACTGACTACGACTATGCAACTCCACGTGGCTACCCTCTCCCTCACATACAGAACTATCCTTTGGTTAACATCCGATCCCCCGGGTCCAGACACGCACTAGCCACTCTGGCTCCTTTGCTTGTCTGTGCTTTCGGCGGCAGGTTTGGTATGTCAACGAGACCGTGGCCGCGGGTCTCCTTATCAGACTATGGTCGGACGTTTCCCTTTATACCGGTATCTCCATTACACATACAAACATAGAAGACACTTTACCTATCGCCGCGCTGTTCGCTGTTTCCTCGGACTCGGTGGTGTCCCAGCCCCCCGGGCCAGGGGACCGTTTGGGACGAGATGAGGTCCACTGAACAGGAAATCCTGCTTGGCGCCTGCAGATGTCAGCTCACCTTCAACGGACGCTCAACCAGCGGGATCACTCACACCTGCAGTCAACCGCTACAGTGTCCAGCAGTCGTTGCCGTGCCAGCAAAGGGCCTCGTATCCCGGCTATCGAGCCCCCAGAAATGTTACCAGAATCCACTTGGTTCACTCGGGACGGGGCCGGACCGGACACGAGCAAGGATTGTCTGGACACGAGTCTCTTCAGGAAAGGCAAACTTTATTGTGACGTCACAGATGCTCAGACAGGATTGAATTGCAAAGACTTAGCCCCGAACTCACCCCGACAAGGGGTCTTATACCCCGAATACATAATTAGGTACATCCCAATTAGCCCACCTCCCGGTGACACTATCCCACCCCACGTGGGTAAATACCTCCCTTAGTCTAATACAAAGACATTCCATTAAATTGGCCGTAAATTGGCAAACTTCATGTTAGTTTCGACAGATCGTGATTAGCTACTACATTCAGTCCGGGCTGTGCTCGCCTCCCTAGCGCTTGTGTTTATTTTTTGCGGATAACACATGGTCTGCCTTCTATACTTCCCTTTGTCTCTCTGTGGGCCTCTGTGACCTTGGTGTATCCACTTCTCATTCTGTCCCTTCGTGCCAGGAACAGCCTAGATCTTTCTCAGGTTTTTAATTGCTTTTCTGCTAATCTAACACATTCCTATATTTCTACGTATACTTCATATACTTCATTTCCCTTCTAAGAGGGAAAATAAAATAAAAAGCAAAAACATTTTGTCCGTGAAAAAAGCTGGGCGTATAAATGAAGTCCGTCTGACCACGTTCCATCACTCACACACAAAGCTATGCGGACGTTGCAGACGCAGCACACTTTGTGCGGCCGTTCTAGGGGTTGTACGTTCTTGCCTGCCTTGCATCCGGGGCCGCGGCCATTGTTCAGTGCGGACGAACTTCGTGTGTCGGGCTCCGATGGACTTTCTGTCATGCTATCACAGACGTACTTTTAGGTGCAATCACGGACGTGAACACTACGCTCGTCTGACCCCAGCCTTACACTTCCATTACAAAGTGTTGAAGCTGGAATAGCTGCAAGCCATAAGATCCCGTTCACATCTGGGCGTTTTACAGTGCGGTCCCGTGCACTGTAAAACGCCTAAACATGGAAATCCCATTATTTCCTATGGGACCTCTTCACACCTGGCCGGTTTACAGCACGTAGGAATGCGCTGTAAAACATCCTACGCCCAAAGAAGTACAGGAGCTTCTTTGGGGCGTATTGCAGCGTGTTCGCAGCCATAGACTTCTGCGTGAATGCACTGCAATGCGCGTTCGTGGGTTTTTTACGTTTGCATAATACGCGCGTCAAAAAACACGCGTATTACACTCGTCAAAAAACGTGCAGGTGTGAACCCAACCTTAGTGTTAACGAGTGAAGTAACCAAGTAAGTCTGTTCTATTTAAGAGCTTGGTTAGAATAGGGCACAAATATGGGCAGAGGATTTGAAAAGTTACCTATTATTAAAAAAAGAATGAATAATAATTGGGAGTATCCACAAAGCTCTCATTCCAAACGGGTGATGCATCTATTTTTATTTCTAGAACAAGGACAGATTTATCCATTCTGCTTCTTAAAGACGACTTTTAAATCCATTTCCAAGGTGTGTCTCTCGGTAATCCTACAAGCGCAATCCTCGGGTTATTTTACATAAACAGAGAATTCTTTTTGCAAACCTTTTTATATTGTGTAGCTAGAAAGGTTTCCTGCAGGCAACAAAACAGTGGGGGCGGCACCTCACAATCGTAAAAACCCCAGGGGGACAGCTCTCACGCCTCCCCTATAATACCGGCTGATTGAGGCTGCAAAAGAAGGACGCGCTCTGCGCGTCCTCCGCAGCGAAGTAGCAATGCGGGTGGACGCGCTCAGCGCGTCCACCGCATTGAAAGGGTTAAAGAAGCAGCCTAATAAATGAAGGACATTGGTCACAACCATCAAGTCGACCACACCAGAGTTCAGTAGCTGCAATCAGCTAAACTTCACACAATCCCTAGGTTCAGTAAACGCAGGGCCTCGGCTTGAAAATAAACATACTACCTGCTAGGATGGGGAAAAATGCAGAGGAATATCCCATTATATCCCAATATCCCATATAATGTTTCTATTCATTGTTCATTTACTGGTGAAACAGTGGTTTGATTAAGGCTGGGGTCAGACGAACGCAGTGCGAACGCGCGTGCAGCCGCACTTTATCACAGCCGTAGTAGCAGCAAATGACGGGCAATATACGAAGTACAGTCGCACGAAAGTGCGGCCGCGCAACGCAAGTGGAAAAACAAACGCATTTTTTCGAGAACGTGATACCGCTAGTACTGACGTACAGAGTGCGCTGCGTCTGCTAGCGGCGTGTGTGTGTGATTAGGAGACGTCAGACGCTGCTAATGTCCGGCCAGCATAACGTCCAGACGCAAAAAGTGATTTATTGATGATCCGTACAAAATCACGGACGAAAATGCGCATCGTATGACCTCTATCACGTATTCCGTGAAAAAAATACGTCCATTCGTTCGAACGCACTTTTTCACGGACGACGTGAAAAATGCGTTCATCTGACCCTAGCCTAAATCACTGTAGGTAAGCGGTCCTCTGATAACTCTAAACAGGCCAGGTTTGCCTGATATGTGAAGCGCACCACAGGTGATAGGAATTGAGGCTCAGTGATTGCAGGATTCAGTCTGCATTTCCCCTGAGGGAATCCTTAAAACCTGGCCAGTTATTGCTCCCTGAGAGCTGGTTTGGAAAACGCCAGCCTAGAAGATTACGTACCTCCCTCGCCTATATGCGAACTTTTATTCGGCATGCCCTCATTTAGTGATGCTGCAGTGTTGCTTTATTCATAAGAACGTTGTATCAGGGTGAAGAATGACATTACTAGACAAGTGATAACAGTGCATATAGAGAGGAGATTTGATTTGGGATGGGGTGATGTGTAGGAGAGATGTAATCTCGGGGAACTCTGTGTTTGTTGGATATTTCCAGTTAACGTAAAGGGTTCCTAGTGTCTTGGGGAACTTAAACTTTCATACGAATGTACCATCTGCATATCTGATTATACCAATGCTTCAGCCTCAATGGACTCAAGCCAAGAGATGAGGCAATTGCTACATGACCATACCAGCGGAACGCAGGAGTATTCTGGATGTCAATATATAATGTAGATGTGCGCACCATGGATGAAGGAATTTACTGATCACGATCAGGCTATCAATTGGTCATAATGTTTTCCTGTGTAAAGTTACAAAACAACTCTGAATAATAAAGCTAAGCTTGTTACTATTATGGGAAAGTATTTCCCCTCAGCTACGGATGCCTCAAAAGTATTCTAGAGTATGACAGACCTTTCCACAGCTAACACAATCCCTGGGAGAGATGGATGATAGAACTTGCTATTTCACCTTCATACCAGCACAGACATAAAGTGTGACATTCCACAGTCCCATGACAGAGGATTCCATAAAATGAGTATTATTCTTTTAGCACGACGTCTCTAGATTTTTATCACTGAAAGAGATATTAATAATAGGTAGGTGGGCCCAATTATTACATTTCTGGGTTGATATAGTGTTCAGTTTCTGTGGGGCAGAAATGTCATTGGAATTAAAAATGCTCTATTGAAAACAACATTATATCGTTCCTTGGTGTTCATTTACTAGCCACTGTAATTTAACCCCTTACCGCCGGGCAGGTTGTGCCCAACAGGAGGGTGTTAATGCCGATGGAGCGTACTTGTACACCCCGCTCTCCGGCTGCTGCGACGGCCCCTCCTCCTGCACTCGTATGTAGCTAACGCATATGGTACCGTGAATCTACCACTTACATTACAAAAACACATTATAAAAACACATGCTGCTGGTTTTTTTTCTTTGAAGGAATTGCATGTCAAAAGGAAAAATTTATTTTAGGTTTTTATTTCCTGTTTCCACTTTGTGGATTTTTCCCATGATGCAACATTTACCAAAATCTATGTAAAAGTTTTACTTTACAGCTGTGTTTTATCTAATCTACAGTATTTAAATTTGAATGAGATAAAACAGGGAGCTTAAGAGACTTCTAAATCTACCCCCGGTCAAATACAATGATGTGAGTCGGCTGCCTGACCCATAGACTCCATTCTATCGCCAAAGCCACACAGTGAGGAGCAAGTGATGTATAGATACGTTGAGGGGTAGGCGTTTACAACACAAAATATCACACAATGGATGCACGCACCTGTGGCACATATTTGCTTAACGTACTCAAGAAAAACAAAGCACATGTAAGATGTCAGCAACACAAACAAAGTAAGAACATTTCATTCTTTGCTGGTAAAGTCCCTTTAATAGTAAGGCTAGGGTCAGACAAATGCATTTTTCACGTCTACTGTCAAAAAGTATGATGCGTCCAAATGCATTTTTTTCACGGAATACGCGATAGCGGTCATACGATGTGCAATTTCGGCCGTGATTTTTTACGGATCCAAATCCTGTTTGGATTTGCAATAACGTGGACAGACAGCACCAAAATTCCAAACTGGATCACGGGGAAAGCACGTCTTTCATTGCTCTTGAACAGTTCATACTTTTCTACCTACAACATTTTCCCAATTTTTGTTATATGACCCGTAATTTTTTTTAATATGTGAAATTAATGGAACTGTGTCTCCATTCCAAGAGCTCCCACGATTCAAAACATTGCGTAGCTGGCAAACGGACCAGAATGTGTGTGGATTGTGTCCAGGAATAAGGGAACCGTATGCCCTATGGCTAGGGTCAGACTAACGCAGTATTAACGTGCGTTTAGCAGCACTAAATCATGGCCGCGCTAGCAACAAATGACGTCCAATGCTGGTCAGCATACGAAGAACGGCCGCACAAAAGTGCGACAGCGCAACGCAAGTGGCAAACGAACGCATTTTTGCAAGAACGTAGAACCGCTAGTACTGACGTACAGAGTGCGCTGCGTCTGCATAGCGGCGTGTGTGCGTGATTAGGAGATGTCAGATGCTGCTAATGTCCGGCCAACATAACGTCCAGACACAAAACGTGTTTTATTGATGATCCGTACAAAATCACGGACGAAAATGCGCATCGTATCACCACTATCGCGTATTCCGTGAAAAAATGCGTCCATTCGTTCGAACGCACTTTTTCACGGACAACGCGAAAAATGCGTTAGTCCTCACGCATGGTAGCAGACTTGAATCCAACACGTAAAAGATAATTACCAAACTTTGGAATAAAAAACAAAAGAGCTAATGAAGCTGTGACAGGAACGATATTAGTGTATTAGAGAATTGGCAAAGTAACAAGTCTGGAAAACAGCAATTTGTTGTACTGAAAGGGTTAAACGCAACGTAGACACAGTTAACCACTACACTTTAGCTAATCAGTGGTTCCAATAACTAAAAAAATAGACATAAAGATGGGAAGCTGGTACATTTCCAACAATTTTCTGCTTTGTAATGTGCCATTGGGATTAAATGACATGTAATTTCAGCCCACACAGACTCTGACAGCTGCATATTCAGGAGGAGGAGGAGATCGTGTGGGTTCCATGTATGTCTTAAATTACAGTACCTTGTGACAGGAGAGACCAATGATGTAACAAATCCTTTTTACCTAAATGACTGTACAATTTGAGTCGCTCTGTACGGTTCTGTATACAATGCTCAGCCCTTCATAAAGTGACCTCTTGAAAAAGAACATTGTGTCAGAAGCTCTGGTTTATTCAACCTGGTTTATTTCCAAAACATAAGCAAACATAAACATAAAAACACAAACATCCCATTTCAGCATTCAGAAAATACCTGTATAAAATAATATCTTGTACTTGGGATAGCGGTCGATTGTTAAATGACAGATTAAGGGCTTTATTCAGAAAGCACCCAGTGTTTGCCGATGTTACACAGTTAAGTTTGTACGGCGGCGGTTTGGATTTCTCTTTTGCAAAGTGATGGTGTTTGTCACTGTTGCAACAAAAGCAATTTTTACCAGCGTTTGCAAACTCCGCAAACACCGACTCTTTCTGAATGACCCGCCAAATAAAGAAGTATTATTAGTTACATAGTTTGAACTGCTAACACGGATTCCTAGACATCAGTATTTTGGATCTAGGTTTGCCTTACAGATATGTTCATTAGGATGTATCGGTGACTTGTTATTCCTCTATGCCAAGGCCAAAGCAAAAGTAGATTGCGATCCTCTTCCAGTTTTGTCCATAGCTCACATATTTCACTCGGTTTTCTATTAAAATAAAGTGGTAGAGGTATTTCCCATTCTATGTAGGCAGTGTTCAGGTGTTCAGACTGCTGTGTTGGTATTTGAGTGAACGGAGAATAGGCAGCACTTCTAGTGGCTGCCTTATGGCAAGTCCCTGCTCAGGCCTAAGGTTTTAGGTCAATGGTGGCATTACATAAAAAACCATAAGCAGATCAAACTGCCATCACTCGAAACGGGTGCCTCCTGTGCAGCAGAGAAACAGAAACAACAACCCAAATGATTGCTTTTATGACATCAGGAACATCACAATGCCTTCTATGACATCACTGAAGCATCTGTCTTATTCAGTGAGAGACAACACTGTGATTGCTTACATTAGAAATGGTATTTAAGGGACGTTTATAGCTAGAGCCCCTCGTCAGTCGCCCACCCTTTCCCCTAGTAGCCCTCTCTACCCCCTCCACCCTGGTTTTTGTGTCTCTTTAAAAACCTTAAATTCTCTTGTTACCAGTGCTGTGCGTTTCCCTTTGTGCTTTTCTACCATGGACACTTTTATTCAGAACCCTGGTATGCTGTCCCAGTATGAGCTGGTTGACAGCCTTCCAGAAAACCTATTGATCACCTGTCTAAACAAGATGATTCTATGACACCATAGGAGGGTTTGACACCCCCCAGTATGGTTTGTTGGGTAAGCTAAGCTCCTTTATCTGCAAACCTGCTACTACATGCATTACTAGTCTGATTCTCAGCTCTCTGCATTACACTTTACTAGTATTTATTATTTCACTAATTTGTCTTTTCACCCCCCCGCCGTGTCTTTCTTATCAATAACCTGCATCCAAGTGCTTATTTAAGTAGTCATCTCTGACCCATTCATGTTGACTAATTGTCCACTCACATCACCAGCCCAATGGAATTTGCTCGACATTTTTTGCTGCAGTTGGCCAATAAAGTAGTTTAGTTCCAGGTCTATTCTTGGAGTCATTTGCCGGAGCAGCTGAAATGTACAGCACAACAAAGCGGTGCTAAATTCCACAGCAAGAGGAGTTCTGTGGGCTGTCTTTATCAATGGAGAGACTTTAACACAAGGAGAAATTGCAAACTATGGGGAAACATTTTCCAACTAGGGACCCTATCCCTGAGTCAGGTGTAATCTTACCAGAGTCATTAAAGTCTATGGAGATGCTGTGATGACCACAGTTTACACCAGAGTTGGAATCCTTCAACACAAGGTCATTTTACAAACCTAGCAACAAAAGATTTTAATTTTTTTTTTAAATCTTTATATTTCAAAATACTTGCTAAAATTGTTCCTGATACAGATGCACCAGTGGCGACTCTAGGAACAATATATAGGGGGGCACATAAGATACCACAGTCAAAACTGGGGGGGTACAAATAATTTTCACCACTAAATCATACTACTGAAAGTACATATAAATAAGATTCCAAATTCCCAGAGTAATGTGATTCAGTGATACATAATTGTTGTACTAACCAGATACATAAATTCAATGTTTTTTTGACGTAATCCAGCATTTTCGCCGACGTCCGATAACTGCTGCAGGGACTCCAATTTTCACAAATTACGTTGACCATTCGCTAAATAAAGAATTCGCCTTATTTTCGTCGAAATTGATTCCCCGAAATGTGTCAAAAAGCAAAGAATCTAAAGATGAATAGACCCTTTAGATCAGTGTTTCCCAAACCTGTCCTCAGGACCCTCTGCCTCGCCAGGTTTGCAGATATCTGAAGCACAGCACAGGTGATATGATTTGCTGCTCAGTGATTGCAGGATTCAGTCTGCATTTCCCTAAGGTGATCTGCAAAATCTGGCCTGGTTGAGGGTCCCGAGGAGAGGTTTGGGAAACACTGCTTTAGATTCTAACTTCTCTTATAACCCTTAAAATGCCATTAACGCAGGGAAATACGATAAAGATAATAATCGGTGTGGCATGTAGCCTACCCATTAACCCCTAAAATGCCACTAACCAAGGGAAAACATGAAATGAATACACTGTGGGGCATGTAGCCTATACATTAACTCCTAAAATGCCGGTAATCAAGGAAAAAAATAAAATGTATACTGTGAGGGATGAAGCCTGCCCATTAACCCTCAATATACAACGGCAAAAATAAAATACACAATGTAATATATATAGTCTGACCATTAACCCTTTCACTGCTTAGCCATTTCAACCCTGTGGAAAAAAATTGTTCCGGTTTCTATTTTATTATTTGTGATTTTACTTTACTAAATATGGTCATATTGGGCATCATTGGAAAGGCCAGACTCTGCCCTCTCCGATGACTCAATCGGCTACTTCCGACGCAAGCGGACGGAGATACAGCGGTCCGAAGATGTGCGGTAAACTGGATGCTGATCCTTGTGGGAGGGCAAGGAATAACCTAGGGGGGCAATTCCCCCCGGCCCCCCTCTAGAGACGCCTATGATATGCACACATAATACATATACATTCATGTATTCAGCGCTGTGGTATATGCTGGTGCTATATAAATAAAGTGTAATAATAATAATGTACATACATACATATACATGTATATCTGTGAGAATATGCAGCATGGGCTACTCAGGGATTTGTACCAATGGTGAGAGTAATACATATAAATCGATTTTTCTATATTATGAAGAATGAAATGGAGGTGTGAAAGCCTTGTAATAATCTCCGCCTTTTATCAGAAAATACGTTTCTGGAAGTTCTTATGGGTTTCTTAAAATAATACCTGCGATATTAATACAACACAATAGATGTTTTGACAAACAGCTGGTCTCTCCGCAGCTGTCAACAGGATCAGACGCACGGACGATTGATGATGAGCACTTCAAGCTTTGGGCACTTTCATAGCGGATCAGAAAAATGGCCAACTTGAGGGAAAAAAAAGTGGTGGAAGTTATAAAAATAGTAATAACAAAAAAAACAGGTTTTAATGTAAATTAACCAAGTGAAAAAAAAGTAAAAAGCACCCCCAGACACGTCTTTTTTGTGTCAGATGTAAAAGATTTTTATCTATATAACCTCAATAAATGTGGTTTTAGGGGTTTTCAAATTTGTATCCGGTTTTGTGTTTACGACATACAGTGTGAAGACACAATGTTTAAAAACAATTTAAAAACATAACTCCTTTTGGATATGAACCCCATAATGGGCACTATTCCCATGCGAACGTCAACTGTAGAGTTCGGGTGAGTAATCGTTAACGTCAGGATAGGTGACTTTAACGCCAGCCCCCCCCCCCCCATATTAACTTTCCTAACACTAACCCTCCGAAAAATCTGTTAGAGCATCAGTGATTGTGATAGCTTTCTCAAGTTTACTGCACTTTGCCGTTAGGATGAGTAAGGTATTACAAAGTCCTAGCGCTAATTATCACACCGATGCCGTAAAGAGAAATTTACCGTCACCTAGAAGCTGGTGCTAACGGATTATGCTTTTGCAGAGCCATTTAGCACCCCCTAACCCCCCCCCCCCACATAAATCCGATACACACCTTTCATCTCGCGGCGAGAATGGTGGCCCTATCCACTGCCTCATGCCGCCGGGAGCAGCGCGAGGCTGGGGACTATATCCCTCCACGATCACTGTAAAAAAAGGAGAGGGCTGGAAGGGGAATAAAAATGGGACCCTGGGGGGGGGTTAAAAAAGGAGGAGGGAAACAGACTGAAATGGGGCCCTGGGGGGGTGTAAAAAGAATGAGGATGCCCTGGGGAGGGGGTGTAAAAAAGGAGAGGACTTGGGTGGGGGAGAAGAATGAAAGGGGCCCTGGGCGAACTGAACAGCGTTTAGATGCCACGAGGATATGTGATTGTACAAAATGACACTTCTGATCAATAAAAGATGCACTGAAAATAAATATTTACTTATATTTGTGAATTCCAAAAGACAAAGTCACCACAATATTTATAATCGTTTACTATTCAATAACAACAAAAAATAATAATTTCCGTATATGTGACATCTGAACACAGGGCAAAACCAGCTAGTATGTATTATTATCCAGGTTGTAGTTAAGTAATACATTGCTCGAGTTGTCAGCACTGCACAGTTATGAAGGGGGGGGGCACGGAATACTTGCCAACACTTTGCTGCTGCCAAACAGAACAATAATGAAATCATCACAATAAAACCATGTTCGCGCAGGCTATTTATACACAGAATAACAGGATATGCTTGAAAGTAATTGTCACATTTTTTTTTTCGTGAATTTTCTCAAGAGCTGCAAGTGTTTCATGTCACCAATAGCAAACACCCAGTATAAAGAGTCCAATATACATAATAATTGTTTAGTAATATGTAACACACACTAATAAAGCTGTCAGGATTTTTTTTTATGGCCAAGGAGCTCAGGCTTCTTTATTTGCAGGAATCTTTGTTCTTTGCACCCAAAGCAGGTACATTTGTTTTTAAAGGGGTCTGCTTTGGGAGTCGAGTTGAAACCATGATAATGGAACTCACTTATTACAGAAGAGCTGCACAGACTCGTGAGCAGCAGGTTTTCTGAGAAATATATATATATATATGTTAGTGGTTTCCACAAGTACTACAGTTAAATTTTACTGTGTTAAACCTCTATTGGGATAAACCCAGTGAATACCTCTCCATATGAATGTCCCTTAGTGTATGCGTAGGTGCGCCCACAGGGTGTACCTGGTGTGCCCAGGCACACGCTAATGCTGGGTGAAGGGATCAACTTTGACCCTCTACATATACAGTAGATTTTGGATGTTCTTTAGCTGGTTCATAGTTACATAGTATTACATAGTTACATAGGCTGAAAAAAGACGTGCGTCCATTGGGTTCAGCCACTCACACACCACTTACTGCTGTTGATCCAAAAGACAAAAACCCGATTCATGATAAAGTGCACAAATAAAAATTGCAATGCATAAACATTTCTTTATTCCAATAAAGGTAACTGTTCTGTACAGAATTATCCAAGCATAGATCTGTAATCAATAAATATTCCATGGGGGCACACCCTAATGAAATGGGCTGCGCACGCCATTAACTGTATGAAACATTAGGAATGTAGTGGTTTGTGCATCAATATTAGTGTCAAGTGACTTTACTAAAGGGAATCTAACACACAAAAAACCCAAGTAATAATTCAATACTTACGTCTTATCCTGCAGCTCCAAGGATGATAAGATCCGCTGCCTGTACCTGCAGAAAACAGGAGGATACTATGAACAGATAGTTCTCCAGTGTCCTTCCGTGGATCCTGAGAGATGGCATACATGTGGTTATGTGGCATACACATGGTTAATGTAGGTCTCCATGGACTCCATGAGAGGATAACAGCAAAAGCGCTTGCAGCGTCACTGCTGGTATCATTGATCACCTCCGAAATATTACCTGCCGACATAGCAGCTCACCAGTAATAGAGCCGGTAATAGGGAGTCGCTTATATTGACTTTCAACATTTGCGCACCTTATTACAGGCCACATAAAGGGTCCCAATGGCTCACTTTATTAGTTTATTCTCCATCCTCTTGGGACTCACTGTAGGTAAGGGTTTAAATAGGACTTGTAACGTGTAACAAGGCACCTGTCCATTCATGGGTTGGCGTTGGTCCTCGAGTGGAGTTTCAGATTACCCATTGTATTTGTTCACTATATAAAATGTAACGCTTTATCAAACGTGTAGCACAGTAACCTGTGACCGTCCATCCCTGAGACTCGTTACATCATTTCAAAGCAATGTTAAAGCTCATGCGAGAAATTCCTTGTTAAGAAAACACTTGACAGATTCCATAAAACTACCACGAGGATGATATATAAACCTAAACGAAGCATTATGCAGGCAGTGCATTAAACACTACCTTTTCCAGACCTATAAAATCTATGCTAAATATTTCCTGTGGTGCATTTATTTTTTTAAATCCCGTTCGAAGCTTAAACCCCCCCCCCAATAAAACCGTAGTTTAATAAGCTATTAAAGATAACATGCAGGTTGTTAAGTATAACGGCCCCCCTCATTAAAGCCAAGGTCACCCGTCTTATTCTGTTAATGTTACGGCTGCTGCCTAGAGCACCTATACATGTATTTTAATTACAAGGTTGCTCATTATCCTGTATTACACCTGGTAATACAAAAAATTACTGACTGCCAATTCTTAGTGTTAATAACAGTCAAAATAAAATAAAAACCACAAAGTATTTACCCTGTGACGAAAAGGATGATGCGAACCATGATCTCTTCTCAATGAAAACTGTAGGAGATGGAGAATAAATACAGGGTTATTCAAAGAGATTCGAAAAGTCACCGCATGTTTGGTGACTTTTCGTTCTCTTTAATTCGGTGCAAATCGACTTTCCCATTTCAGCAAGCACCACAGGGCTGTCGAAGTGCAGGGAAAAGCTGGCGAAAACCCGGCGAATACACGCCGAAAACCCGCTAAAACATCTGGATGGATTAACCCGCCGAAAACGCCAGAAAAAACCGAGCAGGAGCCGATCACACGCAACGAAGCCACCGGAAAAAGCCGCCACCGCAGACGAAGGCAGTGAATAAATTAGAAAAGCAGTTTGCTTGGATGATTGAAAAGTGAAACGCTCACCAGATACGCTCACCAGATACACCCCAGCCCGCTCCCTAAGGTCAAACAGTGACCTGCGCCTAGCTTCTCCCCGCATCACCTCTTCCCATGATTGACTGCAGGATTTCTCACGCGCAGCCCCCATTCTCTGGAACGCTCTCCCTCATACTGTCAGACTTTCCCCTAACTTCTCTTCCTTCAAACGCTCCCTTAAAACGTTCCTATTTAGGGAAGCCTACCACCCAACTCACTGACGCAACCATCAATCACTCTCACCTTACAGTCCTCTCCTCCTGTTTCCAACCCCAACCCTCCTAGATTGTGAGTTCCTACGGGAATAGGGCCCTCATCTCCTCCTGTACTGTTTGTCAAATGTTGTTCAATGTATTGTAACATTGTCTATACTGTGCTTATTGTACAGCGCTGCGGAATATGCTGGCGCTTTATAAATAAAGAATAATAATAATAATAATAACGCTGTTTGCAAAGAAACTACTGAGCGAAAATGTCTGAAATTTAGATGAGGTCCAATGAATGATAATAAAAAGGGCTGTTACAGAAAAAATAAGTAAACTTAAAAAAAAAAAATCTTTAAATTTCCGAAAAAATCTATAAATAAAGAGACTCTTTACTGCAGAATTCTATAATGAACGGTTTATTAGATATTGGATTAAACGGAAATATTTTTAACATTGAAGTCTATGGGATTCTCCTGAATAAACCTGTCGAATTAAACCACCGAATGGCAGGGCATTTCGGGAACCTTTCACTGCTGGTTTGTGTTCTCTGAATAGCCGAAGCAGTGTTTTTTCATGGGGTTTTCACTGCCCTTGAATCGGCACCGAACAGGCACCATATGTTCAGGCAATTCGCCAGGATTTGGCATATTGCCTGCTCTCTGGATAGCCGAATGGCCAAGAAAGGTAACCGAATGCTGATTTTCAGCGTACGGTTACCTTTCTCCAGCCATTCGGATCTCTTTGAATAACCTCGATAGTTCTCCTGTGTTCTTCCATGTTGACCCTGCTCTCACGATAGTGTGAATGGAGTCCTATGGATTTCAGCAAACAATAGCGGTGGAAACATAACATCATGAGCTAAGCCGCTAACATAATGGTTCACACATAATAGAGTCAGTAATAGAGACTTGGAGAGTAGTTTATGATTAATGGCTGGTGTCGTAGTTTGCCATTTGTGACTCTTCTTACCAGCTTTGCTGTAGCAATGGCCCTTTTGTTGTAGGCAGTGTTACAGGCGTTTGATGGTATTGCTCTATGGATAGAATATGTTCGAACTGAGAAATGAGCAATAACAGTATTAAATATACACAAGGGGCCCTATTACTTTCTTCGTGCAAACGTTTGCGCCTGCGCAAAAATGCATTAATATGAGGGGCAAAACCCTTTGCGCAGAACATCGTATTACAATGTCAGCGCGACAAACGCGCGTATACGTCTACCGTGGGTGAACCTGTGCGAACGCTGCGCAAGCTTACTGTACTTCGCGCATCCTATACTTACCAATGTGAGCGCAAATGCGTTTGTGCGCTGGTACGCGGATGGTATTACAATCTATGCGCAGTTTGTAATGCACAGCCTTTGCGCGCATAATTTTAGCAACTCCTAAAAGCTGGTGTTAATGGCAAATTCTATCAACCTGGCCGAAACCAAATACACCAGCCCAAAAAAAAATACAGAGCAAAGTATAGTTACACATACCAAAGCAATAAATTTCAGAAGTTGTGCGTGTTTTTTTCATTGATGCAGCATATATGCGCAGATTGACTTTGACAGGCGCAAAAACTTAACGTGAGACAATTAAGGTTCTTAATTCTGATTAAAGCAAGGAGTGTGTATAAATAAATATACACTATACAGTGTGGGCGCCTATTTATAAATTAATTTAAAGTGCAGGGTGTAGTGCTAATAAATAGTCAATGCTGCCTATAGTATGGTAAAAACACATAGAAAACAACCAAAATATGTGTCAGAATACAAGATAAAAAGCGAAAAACCATACGGCGCATCTAGTGCAATTAATAGGTTAATAAATCAATGGATATATAAAATCCATAAAATCCATTAAAAACTCGTTAAAAAACTCGTAAACCGTAGCAGTAAAAATATTATTGTCAAGTCAATAAAAGTGCATAGAATAAAGTCCAAGTCAAATGTGCAAAAAGTGCAAAAAAAGGTGCTCAAGTATATATTAATGGGATGTTCAAAAAATGATGATGATGAATAATGTGCTGATCTTCTTATAAGTGCTGGTGCTGAATCCTCATATCCGTCAGTAATCCTCAAAAAAAGCACATCACAGGAAAAGATGATAGTGCAGACAGTCAGAATAGAGTAGGCTCAATTATAATCAAAATCTAAACCACTCACATTTATGGGAGCCCACAAGGTCCCGGCTCGAGGAGAAACAGCCTGCAGCCAAATATAGGGTGGGACTTCCCTTCTTTCTGCCCGTACTGGAGACTAAAAATAGAGAGAATCGGGAGACGGCACTCCCATAGCGTAATACTGCGTATATGTGAAAATGTGGAAAGGAAAAGATGAAGCACACTCACCGATTTTGGAGCCTCGTAATGTCAGGCTCAATATATGTCGCTCTGGGTCCTCTTAGGGTGGGAACCCAAACCTCTTTGCCTCCGCGGTGGTGGGTCCAAGTTTCCAAGGAGAAAAAAAGAGTCGGAGAAAGGTGGCAAATGTTGGGAAAATTTAATGGATAAATAGAATAAAATACAGGACAAGGTCTACCGAGACGCGTTTCGGCTTAAAAAAGTACTGACTTTTTTATGGACATTTACTTTTATACCGACTGAGGAAGGCTTTTTTAAGCCGAAACGCGTCTCGGTAGACCTTGTCCTGTATTTTATTTTATTTATCCATTAAATTTTCCCAACATTTGCCACCTTTCTCCGACTCTTTTTTTCTCCTTGGAAACTTGGACCCACCACCGCGGAGGCAAAGAGGTTTGGGTTCCCACCCTAAGAGGACCCAGAGCGACATATATTGAGCCTGACATTACGAGGCTCCAAAATCGGTGAGTGTGCTTCATCTTTTCCTTTCCACATTTTCACATATACGCAGTATTACGCTATGGAAGTGCCGTCTCCCGATTCTCTCTATTTTTAGTCTCCAGTACGGGCAGAAAGAAGGGAAGTGCCACCCTATATTTGGCTGCAGGCTGTTTCTCCTCGAGCCGGGACCTTGTGGGCTCCCATAAATGTGAGTGGTTTAGATTTTGATTATAATTGAGCCTACTCTATTCTGACTGTCTGCACTATCATCTTTTCCTGTGATGTGCTTTTTTTGAGGATTACTGACGGATATGAGGATTCAGCACCAGCACTTATAAGAAGATCAGCACATTATTCATCATCATCATTTTTTGAACATCCCATTAATATATATTTGAGCACCTTTTTTTGCACTTTTTGCACATTTGACCTGGACTTTATTCTATGCACTTTTATTGACTTGACAATAATATTTTTACTGCTACGGTTTACGAGTTTTTAACGAGTTTTTAATGGATTTTATGGATTTTATATATCCATTGATTTATTAACCTATTAATTGCACTAGATGCGCCGTATGGTTTTTCGCTTTTTATCTTAATTCTGATTGGCTGAATCGCGTGAAAAAAAACCAGCCTACACACTGATTTCTGCGCACAACGTTGCTGCGCGCGCGTTTTTGCGCGTCCGTTTTATGCGCGTTATTTTTTTGATAATGAAAAAATGCGCGAGTATTGTAATTCCAGCGTTGATTTACACGCGTTAACTTTTAACACTTGGCGCAAAATTCACGCGTTCTGCGTGCGCTTTTGCGTGAAGAATGTAATAGGGCCCTATGTGTAGAAACATACAGTTGTGTTCAAAATTATTCAACCCCCACTGAAATTGAGTGTTTTGGCCAGTTTGACATTGATTTTGATCATTCAGTCATCTTGCTTACAATTAAATCAAAGAGGCACATGTAGGTCAGACAAATATAACATAACATTTATAATGAAATAACCACAAATGTCTTTTCTGTGCTCACATCATTATCAGTTTTATTCAACCCCCAAGTGACATTCAATCTTAGTACTTAGTACAACATCCTTTTACAGTTATAACAGCTTTTAAACGTGAAGCATAGCTTGACACAAGTGTCTTGCAGCGATCTACGGGTATCTTCGCCCATTCGTCATGGGCAAAAGCCTCCAGTTCAGTCACATTCTTAGGCTTGCACACTGCAACTGCTTTCTTTAAGTCCCACCAGAGGTTCTCAATCGGATTTAAGTCAGGTGACTGCGATGGCCACTCCAAAATGTTCCAGCCTTTAATCTGCAACCATGCTCTAGTGGACTTGGAGGTATGCTTGGGATCATTGTCCTGTTGAAAGGTCCAACGTCTCCCAAGCCTCAGGTTTGTGACGGACTGTATCACATTGTCATCCAATATCTCCTGGTACTGAAGAGAATTCATGGTACCTTGCACATGCTGAAGCTTCCCTGTACCTGCAGAAGCAAAACAGCCCCAAGCATGATTGACCCCCCCGCCATGCTTCACAGTAGGCAAGGTGTTCTTTTCTTCATAGGCCTTGTTCTTCCTCCTCCAAACATAGCGTTGATCCATGGGCCCAAACAGTTCTAATATTGTTTCATCAGTCCACAGAACACTATCCCAAAACTTCTGTGGTTTGTCCACATGACTTTTGGCATACTGCAGTCGACTCTTCTTATTCTTTGGAGACAGCAAGGGGGTGCACCTGGGAGTTCTGGCATGGAGGCCTTCATTACGCAGTGTGCGCCGTATTGTCTGAGCTGAAACTTCAGTACCCACATCTGACAAATCTTTTCTCAGTTCCTCAGCAGTCACACGGGGACTTTTCTCCACTCTACGCTTCAGGTAGCGCACAGCAGTCGAAGTCAGCAACTTCTTTCTGCCAAAACCAGGTAGCGTTTCAACAGTGCCCTTTGCCTTGAATTTACGAATGATGCTTCCTATGGTCTCTCTTGGTATGTTTAACATCTTTGCAATCTTCTTATAGCCATTGCCTTCCTGTGAAGAGTAATCACCTCTTCTCTTGTCTTCCTGGACCATTCTCTTGACTTCACCATGTTTGTAACCACACCAGTAAATGTCTAGAAGGAGCTGAGTATCACAGCCATTTTAAAGCTGCCTAATTGGTGCTTATTATGCTTTATTGCTGCTCCGTGACATCCACAGGTGTTTTCAATACCTGATTGAAACCACTTGAATGAACCTCTGTTCTTCAGAGTGGTAGTCTTTAAGGGGTTGAATAATTGTGTCAATGAAGAATTCACAAAAGAAACATTTACTACTGTATTACAAAACCAATTGATGTCATTTTAGTTGCATATGGTTCTTTAAAAAGTCCTTGTAGGATTTCATTCTGAATACAATTACAAATGTACACTAAATTCCCTAAAACCCTTTACAGCATTGGGGGTTGAATAATTTTGAACACAACTGTAGAAACATAGAAAAATGTCGGCAGATAAGAACCTTCCGGCCCATCTAGTCTGCCCAATTACATGGATACTTTACCTGGATTTATCTTTTGTTTAGGATAGCCTTATGCCTATACCATGCCTGCTTAAATTCAATTACTATTTTGGCCTTTACCACTTCAACTGAAAGGCTGTTCCATGTATCCACCACCCTCTCAGTAAAATAATGCTTCCTGATGTTACTTTTAAACCTTTGCCCCTCTAATCTAAGACTATGTCCTCTTGTTTTGCTACATTGTTTCCTTTTAAATATACTCCCTTCCTCTACCTTGTGGATTCCCTTTACGTATTTAAGGCTAAGGTCAGACGAAAGCAGTTTTAACGTGCGTTTAGCCGCACGAAATCACAGCCGTGTTAGCAGCAAATGACGTCCAATGCCGGGGAACATACGACGAACGGCCGCACGAAAGTTCGTCCGCGCAACGCAAGTGGCAAACGAACGCATTTTTTCGAGAACGTCAAACCGCTACTACTGACGTACAGAGTGCGCTGCGGCCACATAGCGGCGTGTTTGCGTGATTGGGAGACCTCAGACGCTGCACACGTCCGGCCAACATAACGTCCAGACGCAAAAAATGTTTTATTGATGATCCGTACAAAATCACGGACGAAAATGCGCATCGTATGACCGCTATCGCGTATTCAGTGAAAAAATACGTCCATTCGTTCGAACGCACTTTTTCACGGACAACGTGAAAAATGCGTTCGTCTGACCCTAGCCTAAATGTTTCTATCATATCTCCTCTGTCTCGTCTTTTTTCCAAGCTGTACATGTTAAGATCATTAAGCCTTTCCTGGTAACTTTTCTCCTTCAAGCCGTACACCATTTTAGTAGCCCTTCTCTGAACTCTAAGATGTCTATATCCTTCTGGAGATACGGTCTCCAGTACTGCACACAGTACTCCAAGTGAGGTCTCACCAGTGCTCTGTACAGTGGCATGAGCACTTCCCTTTTCCTACTGCTAATACCTCTCCCTACACAACCAAGCATTCTGCTAGCATTTCCTGCTGCTCTATTACATTGACTACTTACCCTTAGATCCTCTGAAATAATAACCCCTAAATCCCTTTCCTCAGATGTTGAGGTTAGGACTGTATCAAATATTCTATATTCAGCCCTTGGGTTTTTACGCCCCAGGTGCATTATCTTGCACTTATCCACATTAAAACTCAATTGCCACAGCTCCGACCATTTTTTTAGTTTACCTAAATCATTTGTCATTTGGCTGATCCCTCCAGCAACATCAACCCTGTTGCAAATCTTTGTGTCATCAGCAAAAAGACATACTTTTCCATTAATACCTTCTGCAATATCACTAATAAAAATATTAAAGAGAATGGGTCCAAGTACTGACCCCTGAGGTACCCCACTGGTAACAAGACCTTGCGCCGAATAAACTCCATTTACCACAACCCTCTGTTGTCTGTCACTCAGCCACTGCCTAATCCATTCAACAATATTGGAATCCAAGCTCAAAGATTGCAATTTATTGATAAGCCTTCTATGCGGAACAGTATCAAAAGCCTTACTGAAATCTAAATAAGCAATGTCTACTGCACCACCTGTGTCTATTATTTTGGTTACCCAATCAAAAAAATCAATAAGATTTGTTTGGCATGATCTCCCTGAGGTAAACCCATGTTGTTTCTGATCCTGTAATCTATGTGTTTTTAGATGTTCAACAATCCTTTCCTTTAACATGGTTTCCATTAATTTCCCCACTACTGACTTAAGACTAACTGGCCTATAGTTCCCCGATTCCTCCCTACTACCCTTCTTGTAAATGGGCACAACATTTGCTAATTTCCAGTCTTCTGGGACGACTCCCGTTAACAAGGATCGGTTAAATAAATCTGTTAACGGTTTTGCTATTACACCACTGAGCTCTTTTAATAATTTAGGGTGGATCCCATCAGGCCCCATTGACTTATTTGTCTTTACTTTAGATAGCTGCTGTAGAACCTCCTCTTCTGTAAACTCATATGTAAATGTCTCGTTAGTGTTTCCTCCTAACTGAGGTCCCTTTCCTTCCTTTTCTTCTGCAAAGACTGAACAAAAATATTCATTGAGGCAGTCAGCGAGACTTTTATCCTCTTCTACATACCTTCCTTCCTTTGTTTTTAATCTAACTAATCCTTGTTTTACTTTTGTTTTCTCATTTATGTATCTAAATAATTATTCATATTCATATTCACTACACCAAGACAAAAGAAGACGGATGGTGCAGGGACATGCAGCAGCCACAATACGTCAGCTAACAAGGAAAAACTATGGCCCCCTATTCCAATGTTGCAACTTGCCAGTATCATGGAAAAAATTGGAGAGCGCCGATTTCCTTGGCCTATTCCATTCCAGCCTGCTTGTGTGGGAAGCTTTGAGTAGCACAAGCAGATATCAGCAGTGGCACTGAAGGACTCCATAGAGCCAAGACCAACCATGCCCAGGAGCTCTGTCTTAATTTTTAATCAACACTGGAGGTGTTGATGAAAAATTTGAAAAACGGGCCCTATACATGATGCTATTTGGAGGTAGAGAATATAAATTAGGGATAGAATTCTACATTACTAGAATATTCCTTTATCACATATAATAGATGTGCCACTTTATCAGTACAATGCGAGACGACATTGAAATAAGTAGGTCTCCGCGCGGTGTATGGCGCATGCAATGGGTCTCTTAAATAAACTTGAGGCATTTAAACCTTTTAATGCTTCAGTGTGTGAATAGGAAAGCAGCTGCAAGGAATATGAGATGTCGAATAAGAGTGTCAATGAAAACCCTCAGGGTCACCGACCCTCCATTTAAATAACTTACTCTACACACAGGGGTCATTGAAGGTGTTGGATAAGAGACTACTTCTGCATCTTCATGAAACATATCCAACTCGATTCTCATTCCCTCTTATTCAAAATGCAATTGTATATTTTCAGTATTTGAGAGTCCAGTTTGGAGAACTGAACTAATCTCCAAAGAGAAACTCAACTTGTCGTCAGCTGTTTTTTTTTTATTATCTTGGTTTGGAAAATGACTAACGCTATTTGCATATTTACAGAATTAGCAACAAGAGCCATTCCTCAGCGTTCAGATAAGTGCAAGCGGACTGCAGGTTTAAAACTGTGGCTGTTGACTTAGGCTAGGGTCAGACGAACACATTTTTCGCATCGTCCGTAAAAAAGTGCGTCCAAACGCATGGACGTACTTTTTCACAGAATACGCGAGAGCAGTCATACGATGTGCAATTACGGCCGTGATTTCATACGTATCCAAACCAGGAAACTTTGGGTGTCTGGACGTTATGTTGGCCGGACATGAGCACAGTCTGACGTCTCCTAATCACGCACACACGCCGCTATGTGGACGCAGCGCACTCTGTACGTCAGTACTAGCGGTTCGACATTCTTGCGAACATGCGCTAGTTTGCCGCTTGCGTTGCGCGGCCGAACTTTCGTGCGGCCGTATTTCGTGTGTGGGCCTGCGTTGGACGTCATTTGCTGCTACCACGGCCGTCATTAAGTGCAGGTAAACGCACGTTCGCAATGCGTTCGTCTGACCCCAGCCTTAATGTGGATCATTTTCAGCCAATGTGAAGCGTCATAAGCCCCGAGCCCCGTTATAGCTGTGGGATGGGAGGTACGGGGAGTGGGTGGATCATGTTGATGGGTCTGCACGATGTTGTAAAGCGTGGGCGTGACTCTTAAAAATTTATGTATTTTTTTTTCATTATTTTTTTTTTTTTTTTTACCATGCACATGGGGGTCAACACAGAACAAGCTGAGAATTGGTGAAGAAGTGCCCAGGGAATTACATTATTTTAAATATTTTTCAGCCATTACTGCAACTTGACTATTTGGGCCTAAAATTAGCAATTCCCCACTGATTAGTAAATACCAAACCTCCCAAGTCACATGATTTCTCCTCAGTCCTCCCGATCACCTGATAGGCTTAGGTCGTCATCTGGTTTTCAGGCAGCCTGAGGGAAAATGCATCATGAGTGATTTAATAGTGTTTTTGGTGATAAAAAAAAAGGTTAAAACTAGAGCTTGTGAAGAGCAAGCAGGGCCCATATATGAGCCACCCTGATCGGCACCTTGGCGGGGCAGCTGTACACCCTGCCAGACATGCCCCAAATTAGGGGCGTGGCTGTGAAAGCAATATGCAAATCACGCTGTGCCATCTCTGCTGCCATGACCCTTCCTACCCAATCTCAGACCTGGCAAAGTTGGCACTTCTGAGATTGCCCCTAGAGCAGGGATTGCAAACACTACTTCCCAGTTGTTGATTTTCTACAATTCCCACAATTCTTCAATTCCATAGTTGACCAGAGAATCATGAGAGTTGTAGTTCAGACACATCTGAAGAGTCAGAGTTTGAGATCCCTAGAGATTTAATCACAGGAATTATGTGCATCACAAGGGACACACACAAACACACTAGATTTGATTCATAGAATGCGACTGCTAAATGCTCAGCATGTTATGCAAACCGGTGTAATTTTGAAGCAGATGTTACACTGCTTTAAGTTCTGCTTCAGGGTTGAAAATCTGTGCACACCTACATATATTAAATAGGATGCACTCAGCAAACTCTTTCAGTGCTATATAAAAGTATGTCATCTTCTACTCCAAAAATATACATTGTATTGCTGCAAGGGATGCTCAGGGGCGGATTTAACCCTCATCAACGGTAATATGTCCTTATATTTTACAGCAGTTTTTCATTAGACTCAAACATCAACCGATGATAGTTCAAAGGAATAATAACGAGCAGATATACCACATGGCTTATTTTTTTTTAAAGGATTTTACCAGGAAGGATACATTGAGATTTCTCTCGTTTTCAAGTATGTCCTGGGTGGTGAGTATGTACCGTTAGGTGTCTTGCCCAAGGACACTTACTGGAGAGGTTGCTCGTCGGGATCGAACCCATGTCTCCACAGGGTCTCTCCACGCAGAGCAGTGATGTTACCTCTACTCCACCCAGTCGAGGATTAAATGAGAATTATAAACTTTAGGTTAAACAGATAAATTTGAGCATTTTCCCACTCTTTATTCATTTCTTTAGCTTGACTATAGGGTCTATTCACAAAGCACTGAAATTGCGTTTTGCGTTTCGACAAAAATACAGTGAATTCACCATTTAGAATATGGTCACCATATCTTGCCGAAAATGGAGTTGCCGAAGCGGTTATCGGACAACGGCGAAAACTGCAGAAGTGCACCGATAAACACTGAATTTGCATCGCCGAAAACAGCCGAAGTGCAAAATAAAAAAAAACTCTTCTATTCTCCTAATATCCCAATAAGAGTATAAATGTAGTAAAAATGTGTCCAAATACAAAGGTCCTTTAAAAAAGGTCTGTTTAAAAAGAAAAAACAAAAAGGTAGTCAAAAAAATACATATACAAAAAAGGGTCTAAAATATTTTAAAAAAGGGTTTAGCTGAAAATAATAAATGCTCTTTTAAAACAAAATTAAAAAAAGATTACATTTCTATATAGAATCCTATGGGATTCGCCTGTTTAAACCAGTTGAACTGACACACCGAAAATCAGGGCATTTTGGCAGAATTTTGGTGCTGTTCGGCATTCTGTGAATAGAAGACACAATAGTGTTCTATGGGGCAATTTCGATGCTGTCGAACACAGCTGAATTACACTGTATTTTGCTGTTGATTCGCCTGTATTTTATCATTTGGCAATTGACAGCTTAGTGAACAGAGAAATTGGCCTGAATTTCGGGGCCAATTCGTCTAACCTCTTCTGTTTTCTTCCTTGAAATCTGTCATCTTGTTGCAATTCTGATCCATCTCACTGCTAAGTAAAGTTGAATTCAAAGAGTATATGTGATCACGAGCAAGAAATGGAATGGAAATGAGAGCACCATCATCGAGTTCATGGGAGTAGGAACTGGGGAGGACAACAGAAACCCCCAGATGCCTTCATAGCCATATGCGCAGTGTGTGTCTGGGATTGAGAACTACTTGTTTGCCATCCTAAAATTTACTGACCATTAAATGACATGAAGGGACTGGTTCCAAAAATTTGAATACATTAATAGGCTGGCTAATCTGTTACTAGATTACTTTGCATAGATCTCTAGAAAACCTAGCCCGGCTCCTAAATTATGTGCAGTCGGCTCACACTGGTTAACAAGTAAGCCATATATTAGTTAAACCCTGCACTAAGAATATTTGATAGTAATACCGTGTTTCCCCGAAAATAAGACACTGTTTTATATTATTTTTGGCCCCCAAAAAACTCACTAGGTCTTATTTTCGGGGTAGGTCTTTATGTTGGTGTGCTTTTTCTTCTTTTTTGGTGTTGTACGTCTGGTATCACTCCGCCTGTGGAGGAAGCATTAGCTAAGGCTGCGGTTACACGAACGTACTTTGAGCAGAAGTAACGCATTGAGTGCGTCCGTGTGACCACACTTCCCTGTGTGTGTCGCAGCTTTCTGAAGGCTAGACAGGAAGGACCACATAGTGTAGCGTGCACATGAATTGCGTGCGCTACCACCGGACATGATTTCAGCCTCCCCGTCAAAAAGCTAAGACGCAGACAAGGCTACAAAGCGAGAGACTCCATAGGAGGATCGAGCTTTGTAGCGCTGAGCGCACTAACTGAGCTCAGCGAGTTGGCCACACATGTGTCAGAGTCAAGGAATGTCCACTCAAAGAACGCTCGTGTGACCACAGCCTAGGGACTCTGCTCCCTCTGCTCCCGCCTCACTTCCTCTGGCGCCGGGTTTAATGGATTCTCTCCCACGGCTCTTCAAGTTGCCCTACAACTACCGGGTAGGTTTTATTTTCAGGGTAGGTCTTATATTTTAGCAGTTATAAAACACACTAGGTCTTATTTTCGCGATAGGTTTTATTTTTAGGGGATACAGGGTATAGTCCTTACGATCTATAAATGAGCAAAGTAACCCAGAGGAACCCGTTCTCATCCTATGCGGTGTGTAGACCTAATGGGCACTTGCTCACCCGGCCCCTCTACCCTAAGCAGTAGCACAGTTACTGTTAGCTGGTCCCTTTTCCTCCGGGAAATTGGACACCAGACTCTGGGTTTGTGATGCAATTTCCTTCCATATGCCTTTCTTAGTGGCTGAAAACCTATTTGGCATCATGGAAATTGAGTTATGATTGAATGATAGCGTGAAGCGCGTTCATCTAATTCCGTGCACTTCTTGCGCCTGGAGTGTTCCTTTCACATGTTGAACAACAAATTCTAATATGTCTTACAGCTGACTCTGCAGAATATATTGTATCTTCGTAGCCCTTGGGTATAGACTTATACAGACACATACAGATTAAAACAAGTCTGAATTTGTTGCAGAAAAACTACACAGATATTACATCAATGTTCGCATACAGATACTATGTATCCATTATTCCTTATCATGCAACAATTTAGCTGATCACTTAAAAGCATTTATGAATGATTAGGACAGTGATCTGTTTCTAGTAAGTGGATTGTTGAATGATCATTTAGAGATCCTGTTTATGCTCCTTCCAGACACTAAAGCAGCTGCTTGAGTCTGGCATTCGAACATGTGTTGCATATGTGATCTCGGTTCCTGCCTGGTCACCGGTAGGACGGTACAGAGGGCCTTCACATGGACAGCTGGTGCGTTTCAATGTCGATTACGTAAACCAAGCTCATACAGGGATTAACATAACTTCAGCATAACTATGTGAAATCATACTGTGAACCCATATCTGGAAAAAGATCTCACATGATGCATTAAATATAAAATGAAAAAAAGAAACAGTAGCTTTTCTTGCAATATCTATATAGCTCTCAAAATATATAGAAATTAAAAGTTCGTTCAATATTGGTGGGATTAAGAGGCCCGGTGCTCTCACGACAGCAAACCAGGATGTGGTTCCACGTGGTCTCCACGGCCCTATTGCTGATAATCAGGAACTGGAAAACGCGCATGCATTCTGAACATATTCCGTAATATATTCACAAATAGATTGCAATATGGCCAAAATTGTAGCATTTCAAATATACTCTATATTGCCAAAAGTATTGGCTCACCTGCCTTGACTCGCATATGAATCAGGTGTGCACGAGGTGGTACTGCCCATTTGGGAATCCTGCCATTTTACTTTACTCCTGGACCTTCCGTGTAGGACTTAAGTGACGTTTTCGCGAGTGCAATGTGCCGTTTATCTATTTAATGTGTCCTTTCCCCTCCCCTATTTTTTTCTGTACCCCTGTCCAAAATTTTATGAAAATTTATACTTTAAAAAAAAAAAAAAAAAGGTTAGTTCAATATGTGGATATATAAACATACAAATGCAGAGCACTCCACTTTAATATAGCTTTTAGGATTTTGAAAACTCGTAATTTAGAAATAAATGATAATTCATTCATACATTGCAAAAGCCTGCAGCAATATCAATGTGCCTCATCATCACAGCAGGTCATGTCCTAATGCCTGCTCTTAGGAGATAATCCACTTCCTTGGGACATACATCCTCCTGGGGCTTTCTGCAGTACATGGCATATATCAAGAATGATTTGGGGGTTTTATTATTTAGGTTTATATATAAAGCACTGTGTGAGATCCCTTACAGAGAATAGGCATGTAGTACACACACACACACACCTACAGTCAGGTCCAGAAATATTGGGACATCGACACAATTCTAACATCTTTGGCTCTATACACCACCACAATGGAGTTGGAATGAAACAAACACAATGTGCTTTAACTGCAGACTGTCAGCTTTAATTTGAGGGTATGTACATCCAACTCAGGTGAACGGTGTAGGACTTACAGCAGTTTGCAGATGTGCCTCCCACTTGTTAAGGGACCAAAGGTAATGGGACTGAATAATAATCATAAATCAAACTTTCCCTTCTTAATACTTGGTTGCAAATCCTTTGCAGTCAATCACAGCCTGAAGTCTGGAATGCATAGACATCACCAGATGCTGGGTTTCATCCCTGGTGATGCTCTGCCAGGCCTCTACTGCAACGGTCTTCAGTTCCTGCTTGTTCTTGGGGCATTTTCCCTTCACTTTTGTCTTCAGCAAGTGAAATGCATGCTCAATGGGATTCAGGTCAGGTGATTGACTTGGCCATTGCATAACATTCCACTTCTGTCCCTTCAAAAACTCTTTGGTTGCTTTTGCAGTATGCTTTGGGTCATTGTCCATCTGCACTGTGAAGCGCCGTCCAAGGAGTTCTGCAGCATTTGGCTGAATGTGAGCAGATAATATTGCCTGAAACACTTCAGAATTCATCCTGCTGCTTTTGTCAGCAGTCACATCATCAATAAATACAAGAGAACCAGTTCCATTGGCAGCCATACATGCCCATGCCATGACACTACCACCACCATGCTTCACTGATGAGGTGGTATGCTTAGGATCATGAGCAGTTCCTTTCCTTCTCCATACTCTTCTCTTCCCATCACTCTGGTACAAGTTGATCTTGGTCTCATCTGTCCATAGGATCTTGTTCCAGAACTGTAAAGGCTTTGTTAGGTGTTGTTTGGCAAACTCTAATCTGGCCTTTCTGTTTTTGAGGCTCATCAATGGTTTACCGTGGTCTCCCGGGTCTTATGGTGTTGCTGAGCTCACCGGTGCATTCCGTCTTTTTGAGAATGTTCCAAAAAGTTGTTTTGGCCACGCCTAATGTTCTTGCTATCTCTCTGATGGGTTTGTTTTGTTTCTTCAGCTTAATGATGGCTTGCTTCACTGATAGTGACAGCTCTTTGGATCTCATCTTGAGAGTTGACAGCAACAGATTCCAAATGCAAATCGCACACTTGAAATTAACTCTGGGCCTTTAATCTGCACATTGTAATTGGGGTAATGAGGGAACATCACACACCTGGCCATGGAACAGCTGAGAAGCCAATTGTCCCATTACTTTTGGTCCCTTAACAAGTGGGAGGCACATCTGCAAACTGCTGTAAGTCCTACACCGTTCACCTGAGTTGGATGTACATACCCTCAAATTAAAGCTGACAGTCTGTAGTTAAAGCACATTGTGTTTGTTTCATTCCAACTCCATTGTGGTGGTGTATAGAGCCAAAGATGTAAGTATAGTGTCGATGTCCCAATATTTCTGTACCTGACTGTACCTGGTGTGACATCACATCCGGCTGTGTGTAGATGATCCTGATGGTAGCGTGCAACAGGATTGGTGAGTTTTTCTATGGTTTTTATTATATATTGTGTTTTTTATGCAATCTGTTCCTTGAAAAAAGCTCTTGTACAGTTGCAAGAAAAAGTATGTGAACCCTTTGGGATTACGTGGAGTTTTGCATGAATTGGTCATAAAATGTGCTCTGATCTTCATCTAAGTCACAACAATTTGAAAAACACAGTCTCCTTAAAATAATACAACACAAACATTATATGTTTTCATGTTTTTATTGAACAGAACATGTAAACATTCACAGTGCAGGGTGGAAAAAGTATGTGAACCTTTGGACTTAATAACTGGTTGACCCTCCTTTGGCAGCAATAACCTTAACCAAACGTTTCCTGTAGTTGCAGGTCAGACCTGCACAACGATCTGGAGCAATTTTGGACCACTCCTCTTCACAAAACTGTTTCAGTGTAGCAATATTCTTGGGATGTCTGGTGTGAATCGCTCTCTTAAGGTCATGCCACAGCATTTCAAATCGGGTTGAGGTCAGGACTCTGACTGGGCCACTCCAGAAGGCGTATTTTGTTTTGTTGAAGCCATTCTTTTGTTGAATTACTTGTATGCTTTGGGTCATTGTCCTGTTGCATCACCCATCCTCTGCGGAGCTTCAGTTGGCGGACAGATGGTCTTACGTTTTCCTGCAAAATGTCTTGGTAAACCCTGGAATTCATTTTTCCATCAATAACAACAATCCGTCCAGACCTGCGTGAGCGCTACCGTTAGCTGCGGTATCTGCCACATATTACAATCCAAATGCAAACGGGTTAAAAAACCCATTTGCGTTTGGGACCTCACGATGTTCAGCGCGAGGTCACTGCACTTTGCGCTCCCTATACTTAACATGGGGAGCGCAAAGCGTTAATCAGCACTGGATTACAATGTACCAGCGCTGATTAACGCCTGGCTCTGGTCAACAAAAAGTCCGTTAACACCAGCTTAAAAATAAAAAAATCCCATACTTACTCTTTGTCCCGCGTTGAGGACCGTGGCTCCGGTCACCTCCTCCGGCCGGTTGGAGCAGGGAAAGACAGGGGAAAAATGTGAGATCCGGCTGGTCACGTGACCGGCAGAGGGGAGCTCAATGGAGTTCTATGGACTCCATTGAGAGGATGCGCGCGGCTGCGCTCAGCGCTGCCACGCGCATCCTGATTTTTAATGCTCGCTAACAATGCAGGCATTGTAATGCATTGTAATCTGGCGTTAAAACGCGGGCGCAAGGGGGGAAACTGCGGGCGCAGTTTTTCCTCCCCAGCGTTCGCGTTTTAACGCCAGGAGCATAATAGGGGCCATAGTATTGTGTGTTTTTTCCAAACAACTCAATTTTGGTTTCATCTGTCCACAGAATATTTTGCCAGTAGTGCTGTGGAACATCCAGGTGCTCTTTTGCAAACTTCAAAACGTGCTGCAATATTCTTTTTGAACAGCAATGGCTTCCTCCGTGGTGTCCTCCCATGTACTCCATTCTTGTTTAATGTTTTCCTTTAATGTAGATGTGTCAACAAAAATTTTAGCATGTGCCAGAGATTTCTGTAAGTCTTTAGCTGACACTCTAGGATTCCTCTTTACCTCATTAAGCATTCTGCACTGTGCTCTTGCAGTCATCTTTACAGGACGACCACGCCTAGGGAGAGTAGCAACAGTGCTGAACTTTCTCCATTTGTAAACAGTCTGTCTTACCGTGGACACATGAACATCAAGGCTTTTGGAGATACTTTTGTAACCCTTTCCAGCTTCATACAAGTCAACAATTCTTGAAACTAGTAAACCCAAAACTGGTGTGTGTTTTTAAAGAGCAGGACAGGTTTCAGCAACACATCCAATAATATCACACTGATTGGACTCAAGGTTGG
This sequence comes from Leptobrachium leishanense, assembly GCA_009667805.1. NCBI lineage: Eukaryota > Metazoa > Chordata > Amphibia > Anura > Megophryidae > Leptobrachium > Leptobrachium leishanense. Next base: position 47,857,763 of record CM019070.1, read on the forward strand.
CTCACTCCTGGCTCCAATTAGCTCTTGGAGAAGTCATTACACTAGGGGTTCACATACTTTTTCCACCCTGCACTGTCAATGTTTACATGTTATGTTCAATAAACACATGAAAACATATAATGTTTGTGTTGTATTATTTTAAGCAGACTGTTTTTCAAATTGTTGTGACTTAGATGAAGATCAGAGCACATTTTATGACCAATTCATGCAAAACTCCACGTAATCCCAAAGGGTTCACATACTTTTTCTTGCAACTGTATAAGTCGGAATTTCTAATGCATTAATAATAAAAGTTGTTTATTTTATGAAGACCAAGTGCATCCACTGTATCAAATTTATTTTTCGGTAGGAGAAAAAAAAATATATGTGGATTTATACAAATATTTGGGTAAAAACTGAGAATTGTAACGTGTATTGTCATTAACTAAAATTGCAAGATTGTGATATATTAATTTGTGTAGTCTAATTTTATTTTTGTCTAGTATTCTATTAATGCCACCTAATCTGCCTTCTATGAAAGGGACATTTGGGATCTCAACATGATTTGCTACTAAGAAATACAACTTAGACATTTCCTGGGAGAAGATGGCATAGATCAACATCTCGCCATTTGAAGCATAACTATGTACCATAAAAATCGTTGGGCAGTATTACAAAGTTGGTGCTAACTTAACCAGAGCTGTTGTAAACTTACTAGAGCCATTATAGTCTATGGAGTTGTTAAGTTTACAACAGCTCTGGTTAAGTTAGCACCAGCTTTAGAATACGGCCTGTTATGTTGTATAAAAAAAAAATACAATGATCCATAAACTAAGGTCCCCATAATACAATTGGACAAACCATTGATAGAATACACAAAATATATTGTATATAAAATTAGCTATTAGAGAATTCTGCTTCCAATAACTATAGTAGCAATATATTCTTAGGGCCATATTACAAAATTGGTGCCAACTTCCCCAGAGCTGTAACCCCAGAGTCTATAATGGCCCCGGTAACTTTACAAAAGCTGTGGTTAAGTTAGCACCAACTTTGTAATACTGCTCAAAGGCTTTCAGAACAATCAGGAGTATTAAAGCACTTGCTGATGACCAGAAACATTCAGGGTTATTCAGAGAGAGGTGAAAATCAAGAGAATGACTGGAGAACTGAAAATTCTATGTCAAAATAGCCGATTTGGAAAGTGAGATAAATTAGAGAATTTTTCTGGTTTGGCTATTTTAACCTAGAATTTTCACTTCTCCAGTCATTCTCCTGGTTTTTACCGCTCTCTGAATAACCCTGATTGCATCCCAATGGTCACTGGCCAGTGATGGCACAGCTTTGCTACCCAGTTGTGCACGAGCCACCATGAAGGACCAAGGTTAGCAATCACTGCAGACACTCCTGTGTTTGAACGCAATATTATCTCACTTGTGTTTGATATGTCTAATAAAGCTGTAAAAGCTTATGTCCGTGTGCTAAATATTTCCATCATGTCGTCATGCCTTTATAAAGAGAGCAACAAGGCCCCAGAAGTAACCCAATAGTTCTCATTTTGCCATGTGAATAGCCGATGACTGGGTTTGAACAATTTGATATAATCCCTCATGGGATTTTATGGTTCAGCTGTTCTCTCAACCTCACTTTCACAACGTGGGCCTGAAAAATATAAAATTCCAAAATTCCAGCACGTTGGATACTACAGTTCTGTATTAGAGTAAAGATTGGTGCTACAGACGTCTAGTGAACGCCATGCATTTATGTGACGGCTGTGCGAATATTTCATTCATTGTATCAGCACTCTTTACGCTCACGGTTTATTGCCCCAGTATAGAGTCAATAAATAACTTCCAGGACATTGAACAGTTATCACTGACATCACATGCCATCTATTAAGTCAATAATCCTGCAATGATCAACTATGCAATGGAATGTAGAAAATAAAAATGAGAAAATATGAAGGAATTCCACATGAGCCATCAACTCCGGCATCTCAAACTCCGGCCCCCCAGATGTCTATTGCCTACAATTAGCAAAGTCCTTGGAACCCAATGAATGCCCAGAGAATCATGGGAGATGTAGTTCAGAAACATCAGGCAGGGGGACGGGGTTTGAGATCCCTACATTAACTCTTGCCGCTTGGAAATGATGGTGGCACCCTTGCTATTCCAAGTCAAGCCACAACTCCTGTTATGACTCAAATGTGCTGAAGGTTACTGAACATTTAGGGTTCTCATACTTTGTATAAGAAGAAGTGCAAAGGTAGAGCGAGCCAGAGGATAGCAAGCGCCGCCCAGTCACTTGATATACAAGTCCGACGCTCAACAAAAACAAAGCTAAACTGCTATTAAGCGATTTTGTAGTGGCAAAAATCGATTAACACCTTTAAAAAGTACATCAATAAATTTAAAACCTTGCTCTAATCCCACAGTGAAGAGGACATTTTCCACCACCTCCTTTCACCATAAATGGAAACAGAACAAATAGTTCTCCAGTGTCCTTCTATCATCAAGCCTGATCATGAAAGATCGGGTCCTCACAATCTTGTGTAGATTTTGCCTGACACTACACTGAACCATATGGACTCCAGCAGGAATAAAGTCGTACATAAAATAAAATTTGGGAACTCAACAAGACTACTGTCCAGTGCCCACCCATGATTCATTCGGGTAGGGCAAAGAAAGCTGTAGCTGCTGCAACGCTTCTTTATATATGGGGAGAAGACATGGTCATCCTTATTTATTTCCGATATACTCAAGCCTAGAAACACCCTCTTATATAGACATTTTTGCAAAATCGTGTCTGATTAGAGCGGTATTGCAGGTTCTCAATATATCAGCCAAACAGCAACTCTGTAACTAAGGGATGATTCAATTCTATTTTTTTTAATTATAAAAAAACAAATCTCCGTTGTAAAAAAGATGTCATCTGGAGCCGAAATTCTAAAAATGCCGCTGATCTATTAAAAAAAAAAAAAAGCCTGGCAAAAGAAAAAAGCCAGAAAAAGATGGTTTTCAGGACCGCATAGTACAGACGTGTGTCTTCCTGTTAGAAAAATCCGTTGTTCAAAAAAAGAAAAGTTTGTCTTATTCCCTCTATTTCCCTGCCTATAAATCCATTTATCAACACCATTCAACACTTGAGACTTTTTGGAAAATCACCATAGTGATAAATTCGAATGTAATACATATAGCTGATGTTTCCATTGAAAATTATAGCCAAGAGAGACGATATTTGATCGGGAATCAAAATGTCAGTAAACCCACATTTGAATCTTAGAAACTGAAAAAAAAATGTCCAAAATAGGTTCCGGTTTCTGCCATCAGGCAGAAGGAAATTAAGCCCTAAAGGTCCCAATGCTAGAATAGTTGGGGGGGGCTGCTTTTCAGGTATTGATTCCACCCCTGGATTCCAGGAAAGCATACGAGCACTGTACAGGGGTGCAGCGCGGCTGGCGGTGTTCCTTTGCAGCCCAGAACAATTATACTGTAAGTCCGGCCACTACTAAAGCTGCCGACTTGTAAAGGAGTTTGTTTTAGGGAGCAGTAAAGATCTAGCAACTCATGCCAAATGTATAGCTTATTACAGGCCTCAAAATTTCAAGTCCTGAGCTACTAGCCTTAAGAGTTACTCGCCACTAGTTGCCCCACCTAACCCTTTTCCAGCATTGCCTCTGCATTCCCACTCGCCCTCATGTAATTTTCACTTGCCAAATGCGAGCAGGCGAGCGGAAATTTTGAGGCCTGGCTTATTGTATCGGTTGTGGCAATGTGGGTTCCACTGATCTGTTTTTTTTTTGTGGTTTGCCAAGAATTCGATTCTATGACATCACAGCTTGTTCCCACCTTGGACTGAGGATTTGCTGTCTGGACAGAGTTTATATTTTACTCCCTACCTCTTCACGGCCTTACAGTGAGAAGACTATATGCCCAGATTGATTTGGGTTCCTACACAGATGCTTCCAAGTGCAATAAAAAAGCAACCCTTGACACAACATTGATAAAGACTGTAAATATATAGATGGAGATAAGTTTATATAGATTTAATTAATCAGTGTTCCTTTCCGTCCTAAATTGAAATGGACTCCCCAGACTCCAGGATTAAGCTTCAAAATATGCACAACGTTATGTAAAAATTAAAATTAAAATAAGTGCATCTTTAGAGTTGATGCAAATATTTCGGCTTTTAAAAAGGTAATGGCAGCAGCTCAGCACATCCCTCCTAGACCAGGAAGAGGCTCTGCCAATCAGAAGCGTCAGATTCTCATCCCTGGGGGTTACATCTTAACCCATGTTATCCTGCCATTTAGTTAATGCAACTTGTAGATCTCTCCAGAGCAAGGCTTATTATTATTATTTTTTTAATAAAAAGTATTTGCTGCATAAGCTGATTGCAGTAACTCGCTTTCTGCTCCATTCACACTGTGAAGCACCCGAAATGCAGAATCCGATATTATCCTGCAGTTATTGTAATGTTTAAGATGCATTTAAAGATTCCTCAACTCTCTGCATATTGAATAGATCCCATAGTAACAAATCTGCATCACACCTGCACCTACCGATAGATCAGTTGGATCCCTGAGCTATTTGTCGATTATTATAACGTATTTGTCAGATTTTGGAAAGTGGTTGCCCGGATGGGCACTTGAGTCTCTCCAGCCTTAACGCGTATCAAATCACTCTATCACACCTCTGATAACTGTCCAAATAGAAAGGGGTTATATACTCATTGTCTCGACGCCTCAAGCTTTCCATTCGTCCAGAAGGGACCAAATCCTGTTATTGTCAACTCAAAAACATTGCCCTTTCTGATGCAAGATCCTGCGAATGTGCAGTTTCATACTCTTATTATATCATGACTTATTACTGCAACTCACTCCTTATTGGTCTCCCCAATGCCCGCATTGCCCCTTTGCAATCTGTAATGAATGCTGGTGCCAGGCTTATATTTCTCACCAGACGCACCTCGCGTACCTCCCCCCTCTGCCGGTCCCTCCAATTGCTTCCTGTACGTTTCAGGATACAGTTTAGAATACTGAAGCTCACGTTCAAATCACTCAACCCCTCCTTAAATGTCTTTGTTACTCCACAAGCACGTGCCTTCTAGATCACTCCTGTCAACAGCTGACCTCCGCCTGTCCTCTGTTTCCACCAACGCTGCCAACTCTCGTCTCCAAGATCCTTAACAGCAGCTCTGCTCCTGTGGAATGACCTATTAGCCCCATCAGACTCTCCCCTAATCTCCAGGCCTTCAAGAAATCCCTCAAAACCCAGCTCTTCAGATTTGTGTACCACATCACTAACACTGACCTATCCCTCTCCTCACCTACCCACACGTCATGATAGAGGCCCCTTCCATGGCCCGCACCATTCCTGAACCACTAGCGCTAGTGATCCTGATGAATAAAATTCCTCTCATCTTCCTCCACCCCAATCCCTCTAGATTGTAAAGTCATCTGAGCAGAACCCGCATGTTTCTGTTCCTGCGTTTGTTTACTTGTGCCTTGTATCTAATGGGTATTGTGAAGCGCTGCGGAAACTGTTGGCGCTCTATAAAGGATAATAATTCACTAAGCAATTAACTGATGGAGAATTGCAGAAAGATAGCAAATAAGTGGCCAATTCACAAGATCCAGAAACCTTTCTCACCATCGATAATCCTTCACCGTGGCTTCTTTTTTTTTGGCATAAATGGCTTTATCATTGTCAAGTAGATTTAGGACTGTGTGAAAATATGCTTTTGTCAGAAGCCGCACAGAAGAGTACCTGATCTGTGAATTTCTTCTCCTTTCAATTTTCTATATCCTGACCTACTACTAATTTTTTAGGGTTTTCTTGTTAAGTTTCATGTTCTTTATCATGAACTAAACAGTCTCATTATATACAGTTTGTAAGTAATAAATGGAACATGAGCACAAGCTAAAACATGGGATGCGCACACCGTTTATCCCCGTGTGTCTGTAGGTTTGTCTTTTCCCAATCTCTGATTTAAAATCAATAGCATTTTCAGTAAAATAAACACCTTTACAGTTAATCCCAATCCCTCTAGACTGTAAGCTCCTATGACCAGGGCCCCCTACACCTAGGGCTCTATTACATTCTTCACGCAAAAATGCACGGTAAACGCGTGAATTTTCGTGCAAAGTGTCAAACGTTAACATGCGTAAAACAACGCATTACAATCCTCGCACATTTTTTCATCCGTCAAAAAATAACGCGTGTAAAACGGACGCGCAAAAATGCCCGCGCAGTAACGTTGCGGACTGCTTTTTCACGCGATTCAGCCAATCAGAATTAAGAACCACAATTGTCTCACGTTAAGTTTTTGCGCCTGTCAAAGTCAATCTGCGCATATATGCTGCAGCAATAAAGAAAACACACGCAACTTCTCAAATTTATTGGTTTGGTATGTGTAGAATGTGTAACTATACTTTGTTTGCTGCGTATTTTTTTTTTGGGCTGGTGTATTTGGTTTCGGCCAGGTTGATAGAATTTGCCATTAACACCAGCTTTTAGGAGTCGCTAAAACTATGCGCGCAAAGGCTGTGCGTTACAAACTGCGCATAGATTGTAATACCATCTGCGTACCAGCGCACAAACGCATTTGCGCTCACAATGTTAAGTATAGGACACGCAAGTACAGTAAGCTCGCGCAGCATTCGCGCAGGTTCACCCGCAGTAGACGTATACGCGAGTTTGTTGCGCTGACATTGTAATACGACGTTCTGCGCAAAGGGGTTTTGCCTCTCGCGTTAACACGTTTTTGCGCGCGCGCACAAACATTTGCGTGAAGATTGGAATAGACCCCCTAGTGTTTCCATCCTATGTCTGTTTATCTGTATCTCCTTCCCTTTGGTTATTGTAAAGCGCTGTGGAAACTGTTGGCGCTATATTAAATGATGATAATAATAATCTTTTTTTTTTCTCTTGTTTTTTCCCCCCATTAAATAATTGCAAACAAAACAATGATTGCACAAAAAACAAAGTAAACCTTGACGCAATATTTTATTGTGCAAAACTAGGATTACAGTGTGCATGGCAACACGATTATCTGAAATCCTCGCAGTAAGGAGCTAACCGGCTGCTACAATGTAGAGGCTTGTGTTCTGTCGTTGCAACATGTCACTGATGCCAGCGTTCTGTCTGCGCGTAGAGCACACCCTTCTTACATGTGCCTGTCTGGGCTGATCCATTGACTTGTCTCAGCCCATTAAGAAACTCTTCTCTCCATTCCCACATTAGCTCAGGATCAGTCTCAGGACCAGCAACGACATTCCCTCTGCTCTGTCTTTTTTTGGCTTTTGTTCTTCTTCGCTCTGAATGTGTTTTGTGTAACTTTTCAGAATGGAAGAAGAATCTGAATTACTGAAGGAGAGACTTCAAGCCATCACCGTGAGTATTTCCATAAACTGTTTTTAAGATTAAAAGAAGATATTTAATGATTATTAGAAGCTTCTATTCCTTTTCAGGAGCACAGGGGAAGGAAGGGAGAATTTCCTTTAAAATGACAGCATTTTCCTTTGCGTTAACAATAGTTTTTAGCTCCTTTTAGGTAGTGATTATTTTCATACAAAGAGGAATGTGTCAGAGGACCAGTCCTAAATGTATAGGCTGATAAGGACAAGACATACTGTACAAAATGTGCCAACAGACACACACTCAAAGTGTTGATTTCAAGGACATGAGGTTAATCAGTTGACCCCCATTTAGGTCACGTATATATATGCCAAAAAGTGAAAATACCTTCAGAAATACCCTAATATGTAACTGGAAAAAGATGGAGTTCATTTTTCTGTTTGCAGATATGTGATTTTGAAGTATAAAAAAAAAAATACAGGATAGAGATACATATATATACATACACACACACACACACCTTTATGATATCTATTTTAAATGTAACATTCCACACTGCCATATGTAGGGGGTAATATTGTGTATCATGTAACGTCTCCAATCAGATTCTATGTTCCCCCAATTACAGATATATATATATATATATTTATATAGATATCCTGGTTTAGCTCGGTTTCTATTTATTGAGTGTTTTAATTGATTATTTTATGATTATGGCACCAGTCGGCATCATACGTTTAGAATTTACGTTTATCATGTGCCATGCCTTGCTGTAGATCCCTCGGAGCATTATGACAGTTATGTAGAGATTGAAAAGAAAAAAAAAAAAGAAAAAAAATTGATGTTAGCGCTACCAAAACAAACATATGCCTTTTCACCTGTAGCAGCTGAGTATGTCTATATTCCATGACAAAACGAATAGATTTTGTGCCAAAAAAAAACATCTGGCCCATCAGTAGTGTGCATGGGCACAATAGGCACGCACCCTGTGCACACCTATGCCTGTGGCTATTATTGCAGCTTCACAAAATATAGGACAATTAATCTCTACGGTCGAAATATAACCTGAGTTGGTCCTCCCCCAGTGGGTTTTTCCAGTCCCTCTTCCACATGCGAAGAGACGGAGAGAAGTTATCCTCTCGCACACTATAACAGACATTATTGTACATCGAAAGTAGAAGCCAGCACAGGAGAGTTCCTGGTGAGATGGGTGTAACAATGTCTAACTAGATTACCTTAGTACATACGGTTCCCCAATTTTAACCAAAGAACTGTAAATACTGTTTGAAAAGATAATGACATTCTTATAGTAGTGGTTTTAGGACATTAGATTTCCAAAAACAAGTAAAGCCGTCCAGGGCCAGTGCTAGACTATTTTACGTCCTAGGCAAGACCAGCTACTTGTGTCCCCCCAGAAAAACTTGTCAAATTTAAATGCAGAGCGGAATACACACACTGCGCCCGCGGGGGGACGACAAACACTGTGCGCGGGGACACGCACACACACTGCTGGGGACGACGGCACACACACTGCGCACGGGGGCCGCACACTGTCGTTCGGTGCCCATCTTACCCCTCTGCTGATCGGGCCCGGGATCGGTCTGTGCCTCTTTCTTTGCCTTTTCTTTCATCTGTCTCTTCTCTTTCTTTTATCTGCCTCTTTCTTTTCTTTCTTCTGTGCCTCTTTTTTCTTTCTCTTTCTTTCGTGCCTTTTTTCTTTCTTTCTTCTGCATCTTGTGGTGCCCACACCTCATCTGGTGGCGCCTGCGCGTCACCATAAGACGCCCTCCTTCTGCGCACTAGCGGGGGTCCACTTTGCGAGCCGCCGCTGCTGGCTACACGAGTCCCGCAATAAGGAAGTGGTACAATAATGGAATCTGGGTTGGGGCCGGCTGCGCCCTTAGGTGGTAGTGCGCCCTAGGCGGTTGCCTAGCTTGCCTAGTGGAAGCACCTGCCCCTGAGTCGTCATATATGCTCGTGTGCAGGAACTGACAGATTATATTTAAACACTAGGGGCCTTATTCCAATATTGCTGGTACCAGGGAGCCAGTAAGGGTTAAAATCACTGCGCTGATGTAACGGCTTCATGTTACTAGTCCTTTTCCGACCCTGACATGGCGTCTGGAGTCAGAATAATTCAGAGGCCACAAACAGACACTGGTAGCGGCGCCACGTGCCACTGCTGGCATCAGCTCCTGGATTCCATAGGAAAAAGGAATCCCGGTCACACTGTGGGATTTGATATGGCTGCTTTAATAGGTGCAAGGAGATACAACCTTTTTGCTCAATATATTGAGCCGAAATGTTGCATCTCCTTACTCCTATTAAAGCGGTCTTAGAAAATCCTGCAGTGTGACTGACATTCCTTTATACTTGGGTACTAACGTTTGGGGGACTGATAGCCGTACCCTGCTGTGTGGAACCGTTGGCGATTGTTGATATCTAGGTGTGTGTGATTCCACTAGCTTCTGCGTATTCCTGGAGTACATAGGACTCCATGGAGCAAAGTGTGAACCTGTCGTGAGAGATGTGTGAGCAGGGTCACGCAAAAACCATGGAGGAACCGTGTAAGGACACTGGAAACTGTTTGTTCCCAGCCTTCTGCTGATCCCATTAAATCATTAGGAGGTAAGTTTTGAATTTCTAGGGACCCTGCAAAATCAGGGTCTGAGAGCCAGTATTAATTTCTGGATACCGTCTCAAGATGAGAACAGCGAGCTATGTTGGGATAACCCACTGCTGTCACTTTGTAAAGGAGTCGTTAATAAGGTCTGAAAGTGTAGGAGCCATCAGTGTACAGTAGGCAGTCGCACACTCTGAGCTGCAAGCTTAGGCTAGGGTCAGACGAGCGTGATTTCTACGGACTGTACGTCTGTGCACACGGACGTACGTCAGTACGGAAGACGCAGTAGTGGCCACAGAGTCCGTTTATTCACTGACGTATATTTTGACGGATGTAGGCGGGAAAATAAAATAAAAAGCAAAACCATTTTGTCCATGAAAAATGCTGGATGTATAAATGCAGTCCGTCTGACCACGTTCCATCACTCACACACAAAGCTATGCGGACGTTGCGGACGCAGCGCACTTTGTGCGGCCGTTCTAGGGGTTGTACGTTCTTGCCTGCCTTGCGTCCGTGGACCACGGCCGTTGTGCGTCCGCAGTTCAGTGCGGACGTACTACATGTAACGGGCTCCGATGGGCTTTCTGTCATGCTATCACGGACGTACTTTTAGGCGCAATCACGGACGTGAACACTACGCTCGTCTGACACCAGCCTTAGGTCATAATAGAGTCTCCAGCAAGCGCAGAATAAAGACCCTAAAAGTATTTTAACCGCTACACCGCATCCAAATAGCAGTTAGCATCGTGCAATTCAGTCAAACATTTGTTTCTAAACATTTCCCAAAACATGTAAAGAATACGGGATGTCACGCCGAGCACTTGGTTAAAGTGCTGTACTTCCTAGACAAGCTATCCTTTGGGCAGGGTTGTCTTTTCCTTATTTATCATGTATGTCTCATGTTTCTGCTTCCCCATTGTACAGCGCTGCGGAATATGCTGGCGCTTTATAAATAAAGAATAATAATAATAAATAATAATAATATATTAAAGCAAATTATTTGCTGAGTCACACCAGCAATGGAGGGGGGGTTAACTGTGTTTTGTATCCACTCATACCTCTTTAAAGGCATTATTAAATACACGTAGAAAGTCTCGGGAGAGTTTCAGATAATTATATCGTAGCTTTCTATCATTCCATTAGAACAGGCACCGGTAGGAATAAATGCATCGTCTCTTCCAGCTATTAGGCTGGTCAGCCAATTCCTGTCCCGGGGGGATAAACAACGAAAACTACCTGCAGACAATGTGATTCTTGTGTCCCATCAACTATTTATATGTATATTAATTGAAAGGTTTTGGATTTTTGGATAAAAACAGGAAAATAGGCATAAAATTAGGACAAAATTCTCTGAGCCATTCGTCTAGTCTGGCTTCTCAGCAATATTTCACAGTTTAGTGAATTTGCCTCCAAGATCCAGTATGTGAAGGAACAGGCATCGGGTCATTCAATCGATGTGAACGGAGCGTTCCGTTTTGTTTGGTCGTTCACATTCCCAAATATTACTGTTCTGTGGAAGTAATCATGGCTATGATCCGGTCATTGCTCACCGTCAAAGGATTAAGGGTGTATGTGGCATTAAATGAAGGCTCGGTGGCGTGACGCGGTGTGATGGAGCTGTAAGGCTGTTAGCACCTTTTAGGCTTCCCTTCTAAAACGCTGGCAGTATATTCACATTACTAGATTTATCTCTATATGGATTATCACCATGGTATAGTTGGATACGAGGCTGTGGGTAAATACCATCTTCATAAATATAAGGTTAAATTTTACTGTGCTCAATCCCCAATGTTTACAGAATTTAAAAGGGATATTAAAAAATAGAGTTCCTTTTTTTGCCCTTGAATGCTCTGGACAGCCTCTGCCCAATTATTTTTTATGGGTTTTTTTCGAGGTGATTTTACGCACATTTTCTCCCGTGCCACTACTCTTCTTTGGCTCAAGGACTCGCGAACCTGGAAGTCCCTGAAGCTTTCTAATGCAATTTGCTCTCCTATGCAACTTGCGTAGCATCGGAACTGCAGATTGTGCACCACTATGGTACTTGCTCACTTTACATACGGAAGTTCCGTAGCACCTGCGAAGAAGGATGGATCGGAGTTGTGCACGCATGGACAGATCCGATCCATCGGCTGCCTTTCTGAGCATGCTCCTGCAGCAGGTGGTTTCAGAGGGTGATGTCGGCACACGCTCTGCGTGTTGACATCACTAGTGACCATCAGCCGGGAAATTCAAAATCCCAGCTGCTGGTGGTGGAAACTCCTCCACTTCATCCAGTGATTTCAGCAGAATGTGGGAGCAGGGACAAGGGGGGGCCACTCCTCACATCCTAACAGCTTTTAAAAGGTGGTTAGGAGGAATAGAGTGTCCCTTTAAGACCGAAATGTGGCCATTTTTCAGTTCAGAATATTTAATCAAGGGATATCAAGTCCTGTTAATTCTGTCTCAATTATTGGCCCTACTGTCTATACCAGGGATGGCGAACCTTTGAGCGAGAGTGCCCAAAGTGGATCGCTGAACCAACTTATTTGTCTCAAAGTGCCAACCCCGCAATTAAACCTGAATACTGATTTAAATAACTCTTCATATGACTGAACTAATTATGTGCAAAGATGATGGATATATTGACCCCAGCTCACACATGGATATATTGCCCCCAGCTCACATGATCCCAATCTGTCTGTCTCCACTGCCAGGCTCGTTCGCGTGCTCTTCTTCCTTCACGCAGCTGCCGGCAAAGGATGTAGCCCGGCCGCTCGCCTGGCAACCACGAACAAGCCGCGGTCTCGCAAGATCCCGAAGTTCACGTGATTTTGTGAACTCCACGTTCTCGCAAGATCGCGGCTGGGTGATCCCAGGCGAGCGGCTGGGCTACATCCTTTGCCGGCGGCTGCACAAAGGAGCTTTGATACAGAGGCAAGCCTATGGCTCACGTGCCAACACAGACAGCCACACGTGCCATAGGTTCGCCATCACTGGTCTATACTCTAAATGGAAAATTTGCCTTTAGCAATTCAATTCAGTTTTTTTCCAGAGGACAGGTAGAGCAGGACCGCATATGTGAATTGTCATATTTTCCTTTAAAACCCATATTCATATTAATGTATGTATTTATATCAAATATGAGTGTGTGTGTGTGTGGAGGGTTAAAATATTAATTGGTGAGCGGTAATCTGAAATTCCCCTTTTTGTTTTTGGGACTTTACTTATTCCCCCCCCCCACACCATCTGTATGTCAAATGTAGAAAATAGGTGCTGAAAGGGACTGATAACAGAGAAATTCACACTGAAACTTCATTTAAACATTGTGTTTTCAAATCTTTATTCTCTGTAGCCATAATACACCTGATGCTGACTACGACGGGTGCAACTTATGTTAGTTAGGACATTGTATCATTATCACAGCAATAATTAATACATCAATAACAAACAAAATGAACAAAAATGACAAAAACAAACACTATATAAAATGTAACACTCGCAAATATACTTTTTTGATATTTATATGACCCACTTGTTATCAAAACAGGATAATTTTTTTCAGTTATGGTCGATTTGAATCACACAATAATTAGAAATATATTGCCCACTCTTCGCTGATATATATATATTATTGCAGAAGTCATTTACACATCCTAGCAATTCAGAGAACTGTTTCCCTGAGCTCATGTGCAACATTCCCCACATGCAGCACAGAACTCTGACTAAGACATGTACATGGCGCTTGCAATTTCTAATTATTTTGCATCCTGGGCCTGTTTTAACAGAGAACCCTCTCAACAATGCCATACTATAAAAAAAGCCATCTAGTATGCCGTGTCATCGATTAGAGGGTTTTGTGTTTAAACAGACTCAGGATGCAATAAAATAAAAAAAATTGCAATCATCATTTGCATGTCTTACCCAGAGTTCTGTGCTGCATGTGGGGAATGTAGCACATGATCTGATTTGCTGCAATCTGAAAATGACTTCTGCAAAAAAAAAAAATATTATTTGCTGTGTGGAGGCTTTTAAACACATTTTTTGCCCTCCACCACAGCTTAAATGAGTGATATACTGTATTTAGATACATTTCAGTGAGGAGCTGTAATCACTGCTTAGTGGGTAAATCTCACAGTTTTATATGTGTGAACTTTCCTTTTGTTACAGAATCTGTATGGAAAGAATTATTTGTAAACATAAATAATAATGATAGCATTACCAAACTAATAATCCATTGACAGGGCAGCTCATCTAACCATTACAGCAGTGATCTTCATTTTCATAGATACAGGCTTACTTCAGACTGAAACGTATTCTGGTCTACAGGAAAAATAAATTACTAGGGCTGTGCACGACTTTCTTCGTTTCGTTTCGGATCATTTCGATTTGGTGATTCGGATCATTTTGACGATTCGAAACTGTTGGTTTTTCGCTTTTTTGTGAGTTATTTTGTTTTATTATTGATTATTTAAGTATGGGAAGTAGATTACTACCAATAGAATGCAAGTTTCTTTACTTAATTATTCTTTTAGGCATTTATTGGGCGAAATTTTAGGTTTCCAGAAAAATGAATCGATCCGAATCAATGTATCAATCTCCAGAGAGCTGCTGCCCGGCAGTGTGCGGATTCATGTGCTGCATTAATTATACCGCAGAGAGGCGCTTCCCAGCAGTGTGTGGATTCATATGCTGCATTAATTATACCGCAGAGAGGTGCTGCCTGGCAGTGTGTGGATTCATATGCTGCATTAATTATACCACAGAGAGGCGCTTCCCAGCAGTGTGTGGACTCATATTCTGCATTATTATACCGCAGAGAGGCGCTTACCAGCAGTGTGTGGATTCACATGCTGCATTAATTATACTGCAGAGAGGCGCTTCCCAGCAGTGTGTGGATTTATATGCTGCATTAATTATACCGCAGAGAGGCGCTTCCCCGCAGTGTGCGGATTCACATGCTGCATTAATTATCCCGTGCAGAGAGGCGCTTCCCAGCAGTGTGTGGATTCATATGCTGCATTAATTATACTGCAGAGAGGCACTTCCCAGCAGTGTGTGGATTCATATGCTGCATTAATTATACTGCAGAGAGGCGCTTCCCAGCAGTGTGCGGATTCATATGCTGCATTAATTATACTGCAGAGAGGCGCTTCCCAGCAGTGTGTGGATTCATATGCTGCATTAATTATACCGCAGAGAGGCGCTTCCCAGCAGTGTGTGGATTCATATGCTGCATTAATTATACGCAGAGAGACGCTTCCCAGCAGTGTGTGGATTCATATGCTGCATTAATTATACTGCAGAGAGGCGCTTCCCAGCAGTGTGTGGATTCATATGCTGCATTAATTATACCGCAGAGAGGCGCTTCCCAGCAGTGTGTGGATTCATATGCTGCATTAATTATACTGCGCAGAGAGACGCTTCCCAGCAGTGTGTGGATTCATATGATGCATTAATTATACCGCAGAGAGGTGCTTCCCAGCAGTGTGTGGATTCATATGCTGCATTAATTATACTGCAGAGAGGTGCTTCCCAGCAGTGTGCGGATTCATATGCTGCATTAATTATACTGCAGAGAGGCGCTTCCCAGCAGTGTGTGGATTCATATGTTGCATTAATTATACTGCAGAGAGGCGCTTCCCAGCAGTGTGTGGATTCATATGCTGCATTAATTATACCGCAGAGAGGCGCTTCCCAGCAGTGTGTGGATTCATATGCTGCATTAATTATACTGCAGAGAGGCGCTTCCCAGCAGTGTGTGGATTCATATGCTGCATTAATTATACCGCCGAGAGGCGCTTCCCAGCAGTGTGTGGATTCATATGCTGCATTAATTATACTGCGCAGAGAGACGCTTCCCAGCAGTGTGTGGATTCATATGATGCATTAATTATACCACAGAGAGGCGCTTCCCAGCAGTGTGTGGATTCATATGCTGCATTAATTATACCGCAGAGAGGCGCTTCCCAGCAGTGTGTGGATTCATATGCTGCATTAATTATACCGCAGAGAGGCGCTTCCCAGCAGTGTGTGGATTCATATGCTGCATTAATTATACCGCAGAGAGGCGCTTCCCCGCAGTGTGTGGATTCATATGCTGCATTAATTATACCACAGAGAGGCGCTTCCCAGCAGTGTGTGGATTCATATGATGCATTAATTATACGCAGAGAGACGCTTCCCAGCAGTGTGTGGATTCATATGCTGCATTAATTATACCACAGAGAGGCGCTTCCCAGCAGTGTGTGGATTCATATGCTGCTTTAATTATACCGCAGAGAGGCTCTACCCAGCAGTGTGTGGATTCAGATGCTGCATTAATTATACCGCAGAGAGGCGCTTCCCAGCAGTGTGTGGATTCATATGATGCATTAATTATACCGCAGAGAGGCGCTTCCCAGCAGTGTGTGGATTCATATGCTGCATTAATTATACCGCAGAGAGGCGCTTCCCAGCAGTGTGTGGATTCATATGATGCATTAATTATACGCAGAGAGACGCTTCCCAGCAGTGTGCGGATTCATATGCTGCATTAATTATACCGCAGAGAGACGCTTCCCAGCAGTGTGTGGATTCATATGCTGCATTAATTATACCGCAGAGAGACGCTTCCCAGCAGTGTGCGGATTCATATGCTGCATTAATTATCCCGCAGAGAGACGCTTCCCAGCAGTGTGCGGATTCATATGCTGCACTGGAATCTATGGGTTAAAAAGCCTTGTTTCTTTAAAAAAAATAAGGAGTTAGGAAACCTAAAATTTCACACAAAAATGCCTACAAAATCCTAAAAGAATAATTAAGTAAAGAAACTTACATTCTATTGGTAGTAATCTACTTCCCACACTTAAGCAATAAAAAACTAAATAACTCGTAAAAAAAAAAGCAAAAAACCAACTGATCCGAATCACCTGGAATGAGCCGGATTGGGGAAATCAGCCAGATCGCAAAAATGATCCGAATCGATCCGAAATTTTGGGTGGTCGATATTTCGTTTTCGGAAATGCTTCCGAAACACAGAAATGGTGAATTTCGTCTGAATTTCAATTAGGCTTGTGCACCGATTTTTTTTTCGGTTCGATTCGGTTCGGCTTGTTCAGATGTTTAAACTTTTCGATTCGGCTCGTTTCGACCGATTTCTGTTTCGATTCGGTTCGGTTCGACTCGTTTTTTGTGTACATTTTTTTTTCGGAATATCGACCATTTTTCATATTTTCGGGTCACATAGCTCGTTTTTTGTATCGACTTTGAGATTTCGGAAATTTTCGTATTTTTCGGAACCTCTGTTCTCCTCGTTTCAAAGTTTGGTAGTCCCTGAACCAAAGAGGAGCTGCTCGCGTGTAAATTCACATATATATAGCAGAGGCTGTCAGCAGGATCTGCCCAATTATTTAGAGGAAAAAAATGTGAACTGTTTTTTACAGTTTCTGTTATATGGTTAGGGTAGGATCTTGGGTTCCTGCAGAGGTTTGGCCAGGACAGGTGTTAACCTCTTAATTAACCTCAACCAAGAGATGTCCTTTTGGTTTAAGTCTTGGACATAGAGTATTGAAGATCACTCCTGAATTTCCCAACAACTTTGAAGTGGACAGTCATCATCGAATTTCAGAATAAAACAGCTGGAACCGAAATCACGAATGGAACCGAAATCATGAATAGAGTGAAAATAAATTTCGATTTGACACATTTCAAGTCCATTCGAAAATTCCGAAAATATTTCGTTTTGGCTCGGAAAACTTTTCGGATCTGCCATTTTCGGATCTAAAAATTTTCGGAAAATCGGCCGCATCCGAAAACACGAATCGGGAAATTTCGTGAAAATTCTGAAACCCGAAACGCACATCCCTAATTTCAATTCGCAACGAAACGAATTGCACATCTCTAGAAATTATCCTGGCATGTTCCTGGGAAAAAATATACATACATAAGTACATATAATCTGGGACCACAAAACTGACTAAAAATTGACATCTTTCCATCAAAATTCCATTAAAAAAACATTGGTACTAAATCCTAAATAAAATTTTCTGTATATAATACAACGCAGAACAGCAGTAAAATAGAAAAGGAATAAACGAGTTAAGAGTATACTCAAAAAGATGACAACCTAACATCAAAATCACACAACATTACATAGAGGTAAGAGCATGACAACAAGGACACTCAGCATTTTATTTGTTCTCTTGATCAAGCAGCCAGAGGAAATCACACACTATTTTGGACACACAAGTCACTGTAGTCACACTGTGGTCACACAAGTCACATTGTATCATTGTTGCAGAGAAGAAACAATTAAGCAAATCTTTAATTTAACCTGAATGCTACAGAAACAACGATCCCTATTTTTGGATCTGTGATGTTGGGACATGTGGAATTTATAAAGTATGTGTGATGCTTTAGGGCAACAGATGCACAGAGAGAAAAGCCTGGGGGGGGGGGGGGTCTGTTTTGTCTTATCATTCAAATAAAATAAAAAATAAAAAAATTAGCCACACTCCCAATTATCTAATATTAAAATGCGGTTACTGTTTTCATTGACAACTGGAAATCCATAACAAATGGTGAAACAGGGTGGGGTTCAGCAGTCGCTCAACAACAGACGGCAGACGCGTCCATACTATATAAATCGAGCTTGAAACCACACCTGTCATGGTCAATGCCGTGCGGCCGCCGCCATTGCCTCTCACCTATAGGGCGGCGGCTCACCTGACAGGTAAACCTAGACGGCCCAGAGTGAAGGTCAAATTGCTCTGCCAATGCTATTACCAAGATGGGGACATCCTTTATGTATATGTTTAATGCCAGGGTCAGACAAGCTTTTATTATGAGCAGGAAGTAACGTCCATGAGAGTGGACGTTCCTTCCACTCTGACGCCCCATCTGGCCACCTCGCTGAGCGCAGTTAGCGCGCTCAGCGCTGCAAGGCTCAATCCTCCTATGGATGCGCTTTACAGCTCCATCGATCGCTCGTCGTAGCACTTCGACGGGGAGGCTTTCTAAATGGATGCAGCGTCCCTGCTGTAGCGTGCGCAATTCATACGTGCGCAACAGCGTGTGGCAGGCACCGTCAAAGCGTCACAATGCTGCAAAGGACGCCGGGAGGCAGGTCAGTATGGGCGCACAGTGACACCAGCCTAAGGCTAGGGTCAGATGAGCGCATTTTGTACGGACTGTGCGTCTATGCAGTACGGACGTAGTTACTGACTGACGACAAGGTAGTGGCCACACAGTCTGTTTTTTTTCACTGACGGATTTTTTGACTGATGTAGCAGGGAAAATAAATTAAAATGAAAAGGCATTCTGTCCGTCAAAAATGCTGGACGTATAAATGCAGTCCATCTGACCTCGTTTCATCACTCACACACAAAGCTACATGGACGTGGCGCACTCCGCATGTCCGTTCTAGCAGTATTACGTTCTTGCCTAACCTGCGTCCGTTTGCCGCGTCCGCCATGCATCCACACTTCCGTGCGGACGTACTGCGTGTGTGGGGCTCCATTGGTCAGAATGCTATGCTGCCACGGAGGTACAAATGTGCGGCAACACGGACGTGATAACTGCGCTCGTCTGACCCCAGCCTATGACTGGCTGAGCATCTTAGACGTCAGTGAACTACAGTCATAACTCTTTAGAGCAGTACTTCAACTCTGGTCCTCAAGTCCCCCTAACAGGCCAGGTTTTAAGGACCACCTTGGGGAAATACAATCTGAATCCTGCAATCACTGAGCAGCAAATCATATCACCTGTGCTTCAGATACGTATCTAGCAAACCTGGCCTGTTAGCGGGACCATAGAACAGGTTTTCGAAGCCCTGCTTTAGAGGACTGGACACTGAAGCATTCATTGTTGCTCCTGGCTGTTTGGAATATGGGAATGGAAAGTGTAGGTCCTAAAAATGCTTCTAAAGACATTAAACTCTTTTGAGGCTTAATTAGAATTCAAATTTATAAACCTTTCCATGTTGATTCTGCCCGAGTACAGCTATTTAGGGCTGAGAAGCACCAGGTTTTGTTTTAACTAATGTACTAGCTCAAGCACATTGCCCAGTGAACAGTTACCCCAGACAACACACATAAGTGAGAGCCAAAGGGGATTTTGGCACCATAGCCACTTTCCATGGTTATGTTTAAATGCCAAGTTTATAACTGTAGAAATGACTAATTAAATAAATATATGCCCCTGGAAACTATCCTAAGTGAGTTACTAGGTCGGCTGGGTTTCCCTGGAAGTATTTCCCTTCTACATGCTTTTGGGTGGGCCATGAATGGGATGCCTGGTGGTGTGTATGATTGACAAGCTGCAAAAAGAGCATCTATTAAATCAAGAGGATTTTCATGTTAACTGTCTGGTTTAGTTTGCAAATTAAATTCAAAAACCCATCTCTTCAGATTAGTGTACATCACAAACTCTGAATAGTATCTCTGTACACCTCCTTTATCCAAATCACTAAAATGTTTAATCTGCATCACTCCCTTAAACGTCCCACTCCATTTGCTCCTATCAGGGCCAGCCTGTCCATGGAGCCGGATGGAGCCACGGCTCCAGGCAGCACATTGCCAGGGGCAGCATTTTGGGCCTCAACACCACACATAACTGTGAGTTTTATTGCTGTGTAACTCTGATACTCTCATACACAATGCACATTACAGTGAGTTTTATTGCTGTGTAACTCTGATACTCTCATACACAATGCACATTACAGTGAGTTTTATTACTGTGGAATTCTGTGATAAACACATACACGGCACATGTTTTGTTGTTGTTTTTTTGGGGGGGTAGCATTCATCCTTGGAGCCAGGCAGCACAATGTCTTGGGCCAGCTCTGCCTCCTACTCATTCCGTTCTTTACAGTTTTTGATATAAAAACACTGGAACTTGTGATCGATCATAAAGCTCTTATTCTGCTTGTTCTACTCCTCGCAAAGATCTCTAGATTGTGAGCTCTTCTATTCAGCCCTCTGCACCTTTCGTTGCCTAGCCCCATGAGGATTCAGGGAGCCGATGAGTGGGAAGTGCATCCCCTGTAATGTTAGTATTATAATACTGTGTATTGCACGTATTAGGTGCAGGGCTTTTTTGCTTCCGGTGTCAAGCTAAAGTTTGTTATTATCGGTATGCGCCAGCATATTATCGGTATGCGCCAGCCTGTCGCCGAATGCAGACATCTTGGATGTAACAGCTAACTAACAGACATACACAACGTTCAAAGGCTGGCTAAGGTTGGATGCCAAAGGGAGTAGTCATACAATATAGGAATCAGGGGCAGCAGAGAGTCAGCGCAGTCAGTAAGGAGAAGTCAAGTCCGATAAACAGAAGATAAATACAGTAACAGTATGCTCTCGGGTGATTAAAACCCCAACAGGGCACAATTCAGAGTGCGGGTGAAGCTTTTGTAGCCTGAGCCTGAGAAACCCCTGACATTGGTTGTCATGACCAGGATGTACGGTATTGGTGCGGACATAATGACGACCCTGACGACGGTGTCGTGACAGAGAACGATTCTAGACGTCAAAAGCCACGGGTCCAAGCAGCGCGAGTCAAAATGCTTGTCCAATCAGGCAAAGACACAGAGGATGCGGTGAGAGTAGGACTTGTTTGCGCCTAAACAGCGTGGCACCAATCTGCTACAAACTGATCTCCACATCTACCACTAACCCTAATCTTCCCTAAGCAATGGGGTTTTGAAAGGCACCCTAAACCTACATTTTGACATTACTGTGTCACCTAATGTTGGTCAGCACTTTTCATGTACTGCTCAGTGCATTGTCCATCGGGATGTAGATGTGATATGTGCCCAGACAAACATACTGGACTTAAGCAATGCCAGGGTCCAGGAGCAGATTGCAGCTTTTCACACTCGTCTGCAGGTCATTACCGACGTCACATAAGCCTCCAGAACATATTGATGCAGTGTTGTGTGGGAATCTAAACGTTTGCAGAGAATTTCCCCAAGTATAAAAATGCCCTTTATTACACAAATCATACAACTATTCATGCAACCCACACACCACACAACCTCCCTGTGATTCATGCCGATCGGATAAAGGTTCCTATAGAAACAACAGAAGCAGCGCTGAGATAATGGAACAAAAAGGTATGTGAACGGAAAATGACATTAACAAGGCTGTATTCACGGACAACATTGTACTGCAGGAGCGCACAATCCAGACTGGGCCATTCTACTGTATGAGTGTTCAAAAACATACCTCTGAGCCAGGGGTTGGCAACCTTGCCGACCCCCCGCCAGGTGTTTTGGATGTGCATATCCCCTGACGCCTAGTCAGCACAGTGTCTGAGCATTATGGGAAACATAGTTTCAAACCATCTGGGGGGTAGTCAAGCTTTTTGACCTCTGATAAGCCAACTTTAGGCTGAGGATCATTGGACTTATGGCCAAACATGGCCACCATGTTGGATTTTTCTGATCTGGCAGACCTGAACTAAAATCAAAACCCTGCTTAAGCATGCCTTTCCTGTACTGCCCATCGGTGTATATTCGGAAAATTGCGATGGCTCTGCCAACCTTAATCCATATTTTCTACAAGGACATTGTCACGTTCAGCACCCAGGATCCTGTTCTGCGCCGGCAGCACTGTCTTCGCTGCTCGCTGGCCGGGCGCTGAGTGTTAAGCAAGTCCGCGGCAGTCACATGGATGGTCAGGGGGCGGGGCGAGCATGACGATGCGAAGCTGCCGGATTTAAAAATCCGTGTACTCAGGCAGACTCATTGCCCTGACGTGGAGTTTGCTTCCCCCAGTACTGTCTGATTGTATCGCTTGGCTTAGTCTGAGAACCCTCTATGTGTACTGACCCGGCTATTCCGGAGAACCTCGCTTTGTATACTGACCCTGCTATTCCTGAGAACCCTGCTTTGTATACTGACCCTACTATTCCTGAGAACCCTGCTTTGTGTACTGACCCGGCTATTCCTGAGAACCCCGCTTTGTGTACTAACCCTGCTATTCCTGAGAACCCTGCTTTGTGTACTAACCCTGCTATTCCTGAGAACCCCGCTTTGTGTACTGACCCGGCTATTCCTGAGAACCCCGCTTTGTGTACTGACCTGGCTATTCCTGAGAACCCCGCTTTGTGTACTGACCCGGCTATTCCTGAGAACCCCGCTTTGTATACTGACCCTGCTATTCCTGAGAACCCCGCTTTGTATACTGACCCTGCTATTCCTGAGAACCCCGCTTTCTGTACTGACCCGGCTATTCCTGAGAACCCCGCTTTGTGTACTGACCTGGCTATTCCTGAGAACCCCGCTTTGTGTACTGACCTGGCTATTCCTGAGAACCCCGCTTTGTATACTGACCCTGCTATTCCTGAGAACCCCGCTTTGTATACTGACCCTGCTATTCCTGAGAACCCCGCTTTGTATACTGACCCGGCTATTCCTGAGAACCCCGCTTTGTATACTGACCCGACTATTCCTGAGAACCCGCTTTGTATACTGACCCTGCTATTCCTGAGAACCCCGCTTTGTGTACGGACTCGGCTATTCCTGAGAACCCTGCTTTGTGTATGGACCCGGCTATTCCTGAGAACCCCGCTTTGTGTACGGACCCGGCTATTCCTGAGAACCCTGCTTTGTATACTGACCCTACTATTCCTGAGAACCCCGCTTTGTACTGACCCTGCTATTCCTGAGAACCCCGCTTTGTATACTGACCCTATTATTCCTGAGAATCCCGCTTTGTATACTGACCCTGCTATTCCTGAGAATCCCGCTTTGTATACTGACCCTGCTATTCCTGAGAATCCCGCTTTGTATACTGACCCTGCTATTCCTGAGAACCCCGCTTTGTATACTGACCCTGCTATTCCTGAGAACCGCTTTGTATACTGACCCGGCTATTCCTGAGAACCCCGCTTTGTATACTGACCCGACCATAGGCGTGCGCAGCCTATTGCATTAGGGTGTGCACCCAAAAGCTCAAACACACACTAATATATATATATATATATATTATACACACACAGACACACACACACACACATTCAGACAAAATATATCATTACTATCAGGTTATTCAGAGAGCGTGAAAAGCAGGAGAATACTGGAGAATGAAAAATTCTAGGTCAAAATAGCCGATTTGGAAAGTGAGATGAAAGGGAGAATTTTTCTGGTTTGGCTATTTTGACCTAGAATTTTTCATTCTCCAGTCATTCTCCTGCTTTTCACGCTCTCTGAATAACCCTGTTGGTGTATGCTTCAGGAGTTCAGCAACCTTGGATACCAGAGGTTTTGGAACTACATTTCAAATGAGTCTCAACTACCTTAATTAGTGGCTGAGCAACATATGTGATATAGTTCCAAAACAGCTAGAGGACCAATGACCCCGGTATACCTCATGTCACGTCAAAATGCTAGATCAAAATTAAAATTTCCATTTGAATTTCGATTACATGCAGCGTGTAGATTTATTTTACCACATTTTTTCATCTAAAAGATTGTTAGGAATATAATATGGCCCATAGAATATATAACTAACGCTAACTTTAGTGCCCACCTGAGTGAGCGTTAATGTTAGCTCTGGTGGTCCTAGCGCAGGCGCACCATATTACGATCCAAATGCTAACGGGTTAAAAAACCTGTTACCGTTTGGAATCTTGCACTTTTCAGCGTGAGGTTACTGTTTTTGTGCTCCCTATACTTAACATGGGGAGCGCAAAGTGTTAATCAGCATTAGGATTACAATATACTAACACTAATTACTGTCCGGCTGCGGTTACTGAACATTTACTCACAGCCAGGGCCTGGTGCTAATAGATTCCACTTCTGCAGAATCAGTCAGCACCAGCTGAAACCCCCAAAAATCAGATACTTGCCTCTCATCCCACGACAAGAACTTCTTCTGGCCGCCAGGAGCAGACGGAGACTGAGAGAAAAAGTCCCTCAGTCTCACTCTGGGAATCATTCTGCCGACCTGCCGTATCTCGCAAGGACTTCAATGACGTGACGATTACATCTGCACACAAACATGAACCCAGAGGATGCGCTCAGCATGTCGTCAGCAGCAAAGTTATTTAAATGTTAAAGGGAGTGAAATTTGAGGTGAGTGACCCATTTAGGGCCATATTACAAAGTTGGTGCTAACTTAACCAAAGCTGTTGTTAACTTACCAGAGTCATTATAGCCTATGGAGCTGTTAAGTTAACAACAGCTCTGGTTAAGTTAGCACCAACTTTGTAATACTGTCCTTAACCTCTTAATGACCTGCACCAATACAGTCTCCTACCTGTACCTCACGATGCTGCCAATACGCTCGCTGTAATTCTTTTTGTGGAGTGCAGGCAGCAGATATTGTGGTGATTTCTGTGCGCAATACCAGCCTTTTGGGTCTAGGGCAAGGGGGCAACACCGGACTGCGACAAGGAAACAGGCGCAGAATTTTACACACAGCAGCCTGTTTAAAGACAAATACATGCATTTATACACACACAGCCATACGTTCAAATACAAAACTATATCCTCCCCCCTACACCCCGGGGGTATGTAGCAATAAAATCCACAGTAATGTGCACTGTGTATGAGCGTATCCCAGAATCCACAACAATAAAACTCTCAGCAATGTTCGGTGTGTATTAGCATATCACAGAGCTCCACAGCAATAAAACTCCTCAGTATCGTGCATTTTGTATGAGCGCATCAGAGCTCCATTGCAATAAAACTCACAGTAATGTGCGGTGTGTATGAGCGTATCCCAGAGCTCCATAGCAGCAAAACCCACAGTAATGTGCGGTGTGTATGAGCATATCAGAGGACCACAGCAATAAAACCCTCAGTAATGTGCAGTATGTATGAGCGTAGCAGAGATTCACAGCAATAAAACCTACAGTAATATACGGAGTGAATGAGCATATCACAGCAATAAAACTCAGTGATGTGCGTATAAATATTATAAATAAAAACAACCGAGAAATAGAACACTGGGGATATAGAAAAAAAGCCAGTGTCAGTGTGGGCATAACCCTAATGTATATTAGAAAAACAGAAAGGGTAGACACCGGCTACCCAATTAAACTTTATTAAACGATTAAAATGTACACAGTATTAAATCCACTAAAAATAAAAAGATGTAACCTCCCTAAAGGGAATAGTAAACCATGCCTCCCATTCCCTTTAGGGAGGTTACATCTTTTTCATTTTTAGTGGATTTAATACTGTGTACATTGTAATCGTTTAATAAAGTTTAATTGGGTAGCCGGTGTCTACCTTTTCTGTTTTTTAAAATATTATATAAATGCTATTAAAAAATATGTTAATATAAAAATTGCCCCCTCTCCTGCTTACCTTCTTTTTTTTTTTTGCTTGCAGGGAGGGGGTTGAATACGAATCATTGGTGGTCCAGTGGCACAGAGGTGGGTGGGGTCGAGGAGGGGGAACCCAGCTGGCCGCATCCGATGGATAGCCGCCGGGACCCCCATCTCCGCATGCCTGCGGCAGTGTCCGCTTCCCTGGTGGTCCCTGTGGTTTGCGGGGTGCTGCACTGCGATCTGCGCTTAGTGCACAGACCGCAGAACACTTCCCACACTGACACAAGCGGCCGGCGGTCGCTGATGACCTGTCACCTGACCGCCGGCGCTCACTGACTGTGTCATAGCGCCGGCGGTCAGGTGACAGGTCATCAGCGACCGCCGGCCGCTTGTGTCAGTGTGGGACGTGTTCTGCGGTCTGTGCACTAAGCGCAGATCGCAGTGCAGCACCCCGCAAACCACAGGGACCACCAGGGAAGCTGACACTGCCGCAGGCATGCGGAGATGAGGGGGTCCCGGCGGCTATCCATCGGATGCGGCCAGCTGGGACCCAGAATGTGTTGTGGGCCAGCATTAGGGTGTGCCCAGGCACACCCGGCACACCCCGTGCGCACGCCTATGGACCCGACTATTCCTGAGAACCCGCTTTGTATACTGACCCCTATCCTGAGAACCCCGCTTTGTGTACGGACCCGGCTATTCCTGAGAACCCTGCTTTGTGTACGGACCCGGCTATTCCTGAGAACCCCGCTTTGTGTACGGACCCGGCTATTCCTGAGAACCCCGCTTTGTATACTGACCCTGCTACCTGAGAACCCGCTTTGTATACTGACCCGGCTATTCCTGAGACCCCGCTTGTATACTGACCCGACCATAGGCGTGCGCAGCCTATTGCATTAGGTGTGCACCCAAAAGCTCAAACACACACTAATATATATATATATATATATTATACACACACAGACACACCACACACACACATTCAGACAAAATATATCATTACTATCAGGTTATTCAGAGAGCGTGAAAAGCAGGAGAATAACTGGAGAATGAAAAATTCTAGGTCAAAATAGCCGATTTGGAAAGTGAGATGAAAGGGAGAATTTTTCTGGTTTGGCTATTTTGACCTAGAATTTTTCATTCTCCAGTCATTCTCCTGCTTTTCACGCTCTCTGAATAACCCTGTTGGTGTATGCTTCAGGAGTTCAGCAACCTTGGATACCCAGAGGTTTTGGAACTACATTTCAAATGAGTCTCAACTACCTTAATTAGTGGCTGAGCAACATATGTGATATAGTTCCAAAACAGCTAGAGGACCAATGACCCCGGTATACCTCATGTCACGTCAAAATGCTAGATCAAAAAAAAAATTTCCATTTGAATTTCGATTACATGCAGCGTGTAGATTTATTTTACCACATTTTTTCATCTAAAAGATTGTTAGGAATATAATATGGCCCATAGAATATATAACTAACGCTAACTTTAGTGCCCACCTGAGTGAGCGTTAATGTTAGCTCTGGTGGTCCTAGCGCAGGCGCACCATATTACGATCCAAATGCTAACGGGTTAAAAAACCTGTTACCGTTTGGAATCTTGCGCTTTTCAGCGTGAGGTTACTGTATTTTGTGCTCCCTATACTTAACATGGGGAGCGCAAAGTGTTAATCAGCATTAGGATTACAATATACTAACACTAATTACTGTCCGGCTGCGGTTACTGAACATTTACTCACAGCCAGGGCCTGGTGCTAATAGATTCCACTTCTGCAGAATCAGTCAGCACCAGCTGAAACCCCCAAAAATCAGATACTTGCCTCTCATCCCACGACAAGAACTTCTTCTGGCCGCCAGGAGCAGACGGAGACTGAGAGAAAAAGTCCCTCAGTCTCACTCTGGGAATCATTCTGCCGACCTGCCGTATCTCGCAAGGACTTCAATGACGTGACGATTACATCTGCACACAAACATGAACCCAGAGGATGCGCTCAGCATGTCGTCAGCAGCAAAGTTATTTAAATGTTAAAGGGAGTGAAATTTGAGGTGAGTGACCCATTTAGGGCCATATTACAAAGTTGGTGCTAACTTAACCAAAGCTGTTGTTAACTTACCAGAGTCATTATAGCCTATGGAGCTGTTAAGTTAACAACAGCTCTGGTTAAGTTAGCACCAACTTTGTAATACTGTCCTTAACCTCTTAATGACCTGCACCAATACAGTCTCCTACCTGTACCTCACGATGCTGCCAATACGCTCGCTGTAATTCTTTTTGTGGAGTGCAGGCAGCAGATATTGTGGTGATTTCTGTGCGCAATACCAGCCTTTTGGGTCTAGGGCAAGGGGGCAACACCGGACTGCGACAAGGAAACAGGCGCAGAATTTTACACACAGCAGCCTGTTTAAAGACAAATACATGCATTTATACACACACAGCCATACGTTCAAATACAAAACTATATCCTCCCCCCTACACCCCGGGGGTATGTAGCAATAAAATCCACAGTAATGTGCACTGTGTATGAGCGTATCCCAGAATCCACAACAATAAAACTCTCAGCAATGTTCGGTGTGTATTAGCATATCACAGAGCTCCACAGCAATAAAACTCCTCAGTATCGTGCATTTTGTATGAGCGCATCAGAGCTCCATTGCAATAAAACTCACAGTAATGTGCGGTGTGTATGAGCGTATCCCAGAGCTCCATAGCAGCAAAACCCACAGTAATGTGCGGTGTGTATGAGCATATCAGAGGACCACAGCAATAAAACCCTCAGTAATGTGCAGTATGTATGAGCGTAGCAGAGATTCACAGCAATAAAACCTACAGTAATATACGGAGTGAATGAGCATATCACAGCAATAAAACTCAGTGATGTGCGTATAAATATTATAAATAAAAACAACCGAGAAATAGAACACTGGGGATATAGAAAAAAAGCCAGTGTCAGTGTGGGCATAACCCTAATGTATATTAGAAAAACAGAAAGGGTAGACACCGGCTACCCAATTAAACTTTATTAAACGATTAAAATGTACACAGTATTAAATCCACTAAAAATAAAAAGATGTAACCTCCCTAAAGGGAATAGTAAACCATGCCTCCCATTCCCTTTAGGGAGGTTACATCTTTTTCATTTTTAGTGGATTTAATACTGTGTACATTGTAATCGTTTAATAAGTTTAATTGGGTAGCCGGTGTCTACCTTTTCTGTTTTTTAAAATATTATATAAATGCTATTAAAAAATATGTTAATATAAAAATTGCCCCCTCTCCTGCTTACCTTCTTTTTTTTTTTTGCTTGCAGGGAGGGGGTTGAATACGAATCATTGGTGGTCCAGTGGCACAGAGGTGGGTGGGGTCGAGGAGGGGGAACCCAGCTGGCCGCATCCGATGGATAGCCGCCGGGACCCCCATCTCCGCATGCCTGCGGCAGTGTCCGCTTCCCTGGTGGTCCCTGTGGTTTGCGGGGTGCTGCACTGCGATCTGCGCTTAGTGCACAGACCGCAGAACACTTCCCACACTGACACAAGCGGCCGGCGGTCGCTGATGACCTGTCACCTGACCGCCGGCGCTCACTGACTGTGTCATAGCGCCGGCGGTCAGGTGACAGGTCATCAGCGACCGCCGGCCGCTTGTGTCAGTGTGGGACGTGTTCTGCGGTCTGTGCACTAAGCGCAGATCGCAGTGCAGCACCCCGCAAACCACAGGGACCACCAGGGAAGCTGACACTGCCGCAGGCATGCGGAGATGAGGGGGTCCCGGCGGCTATCCATCGGATGCGGCCAGCTGGGACCCAGAATGTGTTGTGGGCCAGCATTAGGGTGTGCCCAGGCACACCGGCACACCCGTGCGCACGCCTATGGACCCGACTATTCCTGAGAACCCGCTTTGTATACTGACCCTGCTATTCCTGAGAACCCCGCTTTGTGTACGGACCCGGCTATTCCTGAGAACCCTGCTTTGTGTACGGACCCGGCTATTCCTGAGAACCCCGCTTTGTGTACGGACCCGGCTATTCCTGAGAACCCCGCTTTGTGTACGGACCCGGCTATTCCTGAGAACCCCGCTTTGTGTACGGACCCGGCTATTCCTGAGAACCCCGCTTTGTGTAAGAACCCGGCTATTCCTGAGAACCCCGCTTTGTGTACAGACCCGGCTATTCCTGAGAACCCCGCTTTGTATACTGACCTGGCTATTCCGGAGAATCCTGCTTTGTGTACTGACCCGGCTATTCTTGACAACCTTGCACTGAGTGTAACCATTGGTATGAGGCTGACCCTCTCCCATGGCATTAAGACCTATGGCATCAGGGCCTACTGGGTTATCCTATTCTGGGGCCTGTTAACCCTTGCTGGGTGTTACAGGATCGAGTCCCTGAAGGTAGTCAGTTGTACCGACCATTCAAGGATCGGAGGAGTAGATAGGGTACTGTGTACAGCAGTGTTTCCCAAACCTGTCAGGACCCTCCGCCTCGCCAGGTTTTCCAGACAGCTCAAGCACAGCACAGGAGATATGATTTGCTGTTCAGTGATTGCAGCATTCAGTCTGCATTTCCCCAAGGGGATCTGCAAAATCTGGCCTGGTTGACGGTGTCGAGGACAGGTTTGGGAAACCCTGTTGTACAGGGATCTACATTTTATACCCAAGGGGGATCCGTGACAGACATATTCCAGGATTGACGTCACATGAGTAGCTACGACATCAATAAAGGACGCTCACGAGGCAAAATCATTATTTTTCAATTCTAGATTTTGAAAATATTTGGGAACGAGCTTTTATATTAATATATCAGCGTAGATTTGGTAAGCCGTGTTAGTCCAGATGCCAAAATCAGAGTATAGCAGTGTGTAGCGATATCTTTTTTTATTGGACTAACGTTACATTTAAAAGACAAGCTTCCGAGAGTGTAACATCTCTTCTTCCGGTCTTGATGCTAAACACACCTGAGGCAGAGAGGTTACGCTCTCAAAAGCTTGTCTTTTAAGGCTGGTGTCAGACGAGCGTAGTGTTCACGCCCATGATGGCGCCTAAAAGTACGTCCGTGATAGCATGAAAGAAAGCCCATCGGAGCCCGTTACACGAAGTACGTCCGCACTGAACTGCGGGCGCACAACGGCCGCGGCCCACGGACGCAAGAACGTAAAACCCCTAGAACGGCCACACAAAGTGCGCTGCGTCTGCAACGTCTGCATAGCTTTGTGTGTGAGTGATGGAACGTGGTCAGACGGACTGCATTTATACGTCCAGCATTTTTCACGGACAAAATGGTTTTGCTTTTTAATTTATTTTCCCTCCTACATCCGTCAAAATATACGTCAGTGAAAAAAACGCACTGTGTGGCCACTACTGCGTCTTCCGTACTAACGTACGTCCGTACTGCACAGACGCACAGTCCGTAGAAATCACGTTTCATCTGACCCTAGCCTAAATGTAACGTTAGTCGAATAAAAAATTAAATAAAAAAAAATCACACTGCTGCTATACTCTGATATTAATATATTAAATATTGTCTGCTGGGGTATGGATGGCAGAGAACCATGTGGTTTCACAATCCAAAATAGTCACGGGAGAGGCACCTTAGCACCCTGACATAAAGGGCAAAGCTCAGTAGGAAAGAAAAATAAAGAATATATGTTACATATGTGCCGGAGTAATATCCACCTACACACTCATACACAAAATAGTGTTGCCATGGAGTTGTTCTACACACTCCAGCAGCAAATTACAATCGGAGAATATAATTGTACGCTCGCACCGGTTCCCTTTTTCCCGCATGAGACACTGGAAAATTAACTTGTTGGCTTTGGCAAAGCCCGGGACAGCTGTGTATTCTGCACCGACCGGATTTACCAGTTACCAAGTGCTGCCGAATCTGTTTAGTCAGAGGTTTGTTATCCAGATTTAACCTTTTGTCTGTCAGCTGTAGTTAACCTCTGATCTCTGGGTACAATGACACATTTAGCAGTTGCAAGCCGTACATCCATGTGCTCACCTATATATGACACCACGACAGGTGTCGAAAGAGCACTAAAGCAAGCAATAAACTATAATTAATGCATGTATTAATGAGAAAAGTATCATTGTGTCGACAGGGTTCACGTATGTGATGGGTCCGGCCAATGTTCAGTCATACCTAGGGTTGCCGGATCGGCCATGTTTTCCTGGACACCTTACGATTTCATGCAGAGGGAAAGCTCAGGCAAGTGCTGCCCTGTAACATGTATAATACAGCTTACAGGGCAAGCCTCATTCACAGTGTCCTCTTAGCTCCCACCTGGACTTAGTTCCTCATTTCATTTATACCCAACTAATTTGGTCATGTGATATTTTCAGCTACCAACCTACACCACTCTGGAATTTCACCTACCACACTCCCTTCTATCTTCTGCTTTCCTTATCAATTCCCTGCCTGTCTTCTACCTTTCCTTTTTTTCCCTCCCCTTCTCCCACACCACCTTTCTCTAGAAATGTTTTTCCCTCTCTTCCCCCTCTTGCTGCTTCTTTCCACCATCTCCCTTCTCTCTAAATCTACCCTCCCTCCCTATACACCCTACAAATTACAGCAAGCTGGAAAAGAAACCCAAATATATTAAAGGAGCTGAGCAAGCTATGGTGTATCAGCTGAGTGCTGGTGGAGAGTGTTAAAATCTAGCCCTCCCACCCCCACACAACAGAGCTTTAAAACTCTCCAATCACTGTTTTCCAAAAAGAAAAACCTGTCCAAATTCCTTTTTATTCTGCTGCTTGCACTTGCAAATGATGTTGAATCCAACCCTGGTCCAATAGCTGACACCATATTTAATCTCCCCACTAAAAAAGGCCTCTCCTTTGTGCATTGCAACATCCGCAGTTTACTCCCTAAACTGGATGAGCTTAAAGCTTGGTGCTTCTATTACAAACCTAAAGTTATTGTGCTGACAGAATCATGGTTGACCCCTAAAGTGCCAGACTCTGCCATAGCAATACAAGGGTATTCATGATCTAGAAAGGACAGAGCTAAGAGAGGAGGGGGAATTGTTATCTATGTTGACAACTCCATAAAGTTCACCCCATTGCAGAATCCTAGCTCCCCGGCCACATTTGATTTCCTTTCTGGTACTATTGAGATCCCATTCAGTAAAACAATTATTGTTGCTGGATTCTACCGCCCACCAAGTTCCCCAGTGCAATCCCTTTCTGACATAACCCAAATTCTTAGTAAATTAGTCGCTCAAAACCAAAAAAGCGAACTGCTGGTCCTCGGCGACTTTAATGTTGATTGGCTGAATCCTAAAAACAATAAACACTGCTCACTGTTTAAGGCTTTGCAGCTAACACAATTAATCTCCTCCCCCACTCGCATTAATATGAAAAGCCCTAACCACACCTTGCTGGACTGGATTCTCTCCTCATGACCTGATCGAATACAGGAGGCAGGCGTTCTCGCTAACAGTTTCAGTGATCACTGCCTTGTGTACTGTGTGCGCAAAATAAGGGCCATAAAATGTCCACCAAAGGTAATAATCACCAGGTCTTTCAAGAAATTTAATCTTGAATCCTTCCTAAATGATCTCAAACAGCTCCCATGGTACAGAATAAACCTAATCCCAGACCTGGACTGTGCAATTGAATACTTTCAAACCAAGCTCCTGAAAGTCTGGAACACCCATACCCCACTGCGCAAAGTGCGAGTAAAAGGGGCCCATCTCCCCTGGGTTACAGCTGACCTCACGCATATGTACCAGCTTAGAGACTCCCTGTGGTCAAAGTTCAAGAGTACTGGATCCATGGACGATCACTGTGAATACCGAAAATGCCGGAATGAATGCACAAAAGATACAAAAATGGCTAAAGCCCAATACTTCAATGAAAATTTAAACAATAACATATCAAACCCCAGAAATTTTTGGAAAATCATAAATAACATACAAGCACCCCCCAGCCACTCCCCAACCAGCTGCTTTAAAAGTAAACCAAACTGTAAAACACCCCCTAGATGTAGCAAGTGCTTTTAATAATTATTTTGTTGGATGCGCCACCGCCCTGATTGCTAAACTAGGAAATGACACGCAATCAGAAAGGCCGCACGCAGGTCAGGACCCACCAACAGTGCAAAGACCCCGTAATGCAGAGAAATTCAGTTTTAGGCCAGTGCCTGTCAGTGCCATCACTAAACTTCTCCGTAACCAAAAAATGAAATACCAGTCTGGACCTGATCAAATCCCAGCAATGCTGCTGAAAATCAGTGCACCAGCAATTGCAAAACCTGTCGCAACCCTGATTAATGAATCACTGGCAACTGGATACATACCCAAACTCTGGAAGACTGCAAGGGTAGTACCTATCCATAAAAGTGGAGACAATACTTTGGTATCCAACTACCGCCCAATATCACTGCTCCCTGTAATGTCAAAAATTCTGGAAAAATGTGTCTACACTCAATTACGTGATTATTATCAGTATCAGAACTATTTAACCCCAGATCAATCAGGCTTTCGTCCAAACCATTCAACTACAACTGCCCTTTTAAAAGTTTGTAATGATATCCAAGCTGGCATGGAACAAGGAAATCTAACTGGAGCCATCTTCCTTGATTTTGCCAAGGCTTTTGACACAGTAGACCATGGCATCCTATTACAAAAACTTAAGAACTCTGGTATTGGTGATATGATTGGAACCAGGTTAATGTACTATGTGTCTGATAGGTCTCAATTTGTGTCCATTTCTGACAGCACTTCCCTCCCCCTCCCAGTCACGTGCGGTGTACCCCAAGGCTCGATACTTGGCCCCCTGCTATTCACAATATTCATAAACGATCTGCCCAATGTCTGCAAAGCTTCTACTGTACACATGTACGCAGATGACACTGTAATCTATACCAGCAAACCAAATCTCCCACAGCTGGAGGCAGTGCTGCAAGAACAATTCACAGGGGTAGAAAAGTGGATCGCAAATAACAAACTTTTTCTAAATACTGACAAAACTGTTACAATGCTCTTTGGAACCGCACCTAAACTACACAAATTGCAAACACCCCATCTATGTGTTGGGACAAAATCAAATGGCACGCTGACCACAGTCACTTCTCTCAAATACCTAGGTATGTGGTTAGACCCAAATCTATCTTTTGGCCCCCACATCGAAAAACTCTCATCTAAACTCTACCCCAAACTAGGTGCCCTGTACAGAAACAAATCCTGCCTGAGCCCCGTGGTAAGAAAGCAGATTGTACAACAAATGCTTATGCCAGCCATTGAATACGGAGATGTAGTGTATGCAGCCGCCCCGCAAACACACCTCCAGAAACTTACTACATTGTATAACTCATTCTGTCGCTTTGTGCTACAATGTAACTACATGACACACCATTGTGACATGTTAAAAGAACTAAACTGGCCATCACTGGACTCTAGACGCACCCTTCACCTTTCCAACCTGGTGTTTAAGAGCTTTTCTGGGAAGCTACCACCCTACCTGAATATGCTGCTTCCCCCGGCAGTTCCCTCATCCTATAACCTCAGATCCAGGACCAGCACCTTACTTGCAATACCGCAATACAAAAAGAAAATGGCTCGATCCTCATTTTCCTACAGAGCACCGCAAATATGGAATAACCTCCCAGACGCCATCAAATCTTCCCCCAGTCTAAAGTCCCTTAAGACTTCCCTATTAACAGACCTCAATACGGACTGCACCTGTAAACATGTAACATAATGACTTTATTTCCTCCATATTTATTTTTCTGTTAATCTGTATATTTGGTCTTGTGTTAATATCTTGCATTTTACTATTTTTTTGTATTTCTGTAACCACTCAATCTTCTCGAACCCAGGACATACTTGAAAACGAGAGAAATCTCAATGTATCCTTCCTGGCAAAATCCTTTTATAAATAAATAAATAAAATATGCTGCA
Source organism: Leptobrachium leishanense (assembly GCA_009667805.1). Lineage (NCBI taxonomy): Eukaryota > Metazoa > Chordata > Amphibia > Anura > Megophryidae > Leptobrachium > Leptobrachium leishanense. Next base: position 47,893,855 of record CM019070.1, read on the forward strand.
GGAAGAATATCAAGGGTGGTCACCTGGGATTCCTTTCCTGCAGCATATGGATTAGACTGGGGTCAGACGAGCGCACCGTGTACGCCTGTACTGACGTGCCTTACAGCGTCCGTTGAGGCGTTGTGACGCTGTGACGGGGCTACCCCTACGCTGTTGCGTGCGTGCGCGTCAATGGCCGTGCAGCATGCCTCCCCGTCGAAGCGCTATGACGTGCGTTCGACGGGGCTGCAAAGTGCGATCCTCCGTAGGAGGAACGAGCCTTGAAGCGCCGAGCGCACTAACTGCGCTCAGTGAGGTGGCCAGACGTGCGTCCAGTGGAAGGAACATCCACTCTCACAGACGTGCCTTCTGCTTTTTAAAACGCTTGTCTGACCCTGGCCATATACAGGCTTTGCAGGGGTCAAATCCTAAAATAATATAGTAAGTGTGGGAACTCCTACATTTCTGCGCAATCTGGTCTTAAGGTACTGGGTGAGCACTTCTTTAGGCATGAGAATTCCATTCTTCTGGAAAACACCGAAAATGTCATTCCCATGCCTTCCCGATGTACTTAAATCCAGGATATACCCTTAAATATAGACAGTTTTATAAAATCAGGTCTATATAGAACATATATTGCAGCTTCCCAGTTTATCAGCCAAAAGGGAATGAAGTTCCTCCTGCTAAAATCGTGAGGGAACTGCATTCCCAAGCGTTCCTGCAGGACTTGAACCCTGATACTACGAGGTGACATTTTTCATGCACTGTCCATCAGTAGCAATAAATGAATGCGTCTAGAAATGTGTCTAGGAAAACATGGGAGATCTGGCAACCCTAGTCATCACCAGATATACAGTGTTTCCCTCTGTGTATACGGTTATGGTATCTCACAGGGACATTCTGGTCATAGTGCGTTTTGTGGTGGCACAGTGCGCTGTTTGTTTCTCTTCCCTTAAAACACAAATTCACGTTTACGTTGACACTAAGGCTAGGGTCAGACGAAAGCATTTTTCCCCGCGAACGTGAAAAAGTGCTTCCGAACGCATTGCCGTATTTTATCACGGAATGCGCAAAAACGGTCAGACGACGCGTATTTTCGGGCGTGATTTTGTACGGATCATCAATAAAACTCTTTTTGCGTCTGGACGTTATGTTGGCTGGACATTAGCAGCGTCTGACATCTCCTAATCACGCACACACGCCGCTATGCCGCAGCTGCGCACTCAGTACGTCAGTACTAGCGGTTCAGCGTTCTCAGAAAAATGCGTTCAAATTCCACTTGCGTTGCACGACCGGACTTTTGTGCGGCCGTACATCGTATATTGGCCGTCATTGCCCGTCATCTGCTGCTAGTGCAGCCGTAATTATGTGCGCCAGAACGCACGTTAAAAGTGCGCTGGTCTGACCCCAGCCTTACACATAATTGTGTTGTGTTACTGATGCAAAGCAACAGCATGAACACATCCCACACACATATGTTTGAATACATTCAGTACACATTATTTTGTGATGTGCGACAGGATGACACAAACACCTCAGTGCGATATTCTCGTGTTTAACTTAACCCTTTCAGGTCCTTGAAATGGAAATTGAAAAAAAAAAAAAATATTGAAATATATTTATAAATCTACTTTGAAAACACACTAATGTATTTTGGTAAACTACAGTGGGTTCAATCCAAAAATGTGGTTTCAGGTTAAAAACCACTGGGCCTGAAAGGGTTAAATCAAATTTAACCCCTTTGTTCACAGGCGGCGAGCAAAGCTGTGTTCTGCATCTATAGTTCTATTCACTTTAATGTAAAAGCAACATCTTAAAGACTTCCTAACAATATGTATATATATATATTTTTTTTTTTTATGCAGGACAAGGGGAAGTTGCAGGAAGGTATTGCAAAGAGACGGGTGACCATAGAAGAAGAGAAAATAAAGTTACATCATTTAAAGGTAACGCGACAAAGTCTTTGTGTCCAGTTGACTGACGTGTCACTTCATATTTGATGACGCTCTGTGGCCCATCAGAAAAAAATATATTTTTTGGTTGCACTACTGATGAAAAAAAAATAAAAAATCACTCCAGAACATCACAGATCTCTTTATCATAGAAGATACTCCATAGATAAAACATATTCTATTCATCTTTAGCTTTTAGTGGCTAAAATGCAAGTTGTAGTAATAGTCTATTTTGTCGTCACACACACACACACCTTTTTGTTTCTTCCTTTAAAGCCGATTTTCTGGTTTCTTACTGGCCTCTTAAATTCTGTAGATGAGGTTGTTTAATGTTTATGTAAAATCTAGAGCAATGCTTCCAATCCATGGTCCTAAGGCTAGGGTCAAACGAGCGCATTATTCGCAGCGACCATCAAAAAGTGCGTCCGAACGCATTGACGTATTTTTTCACGGAATGCGCAAAAACGGTCATACGATGCGCATTCTCGTGCGTGATTTTTTACGGGTCCAAACCAGGAAACTTTGGGTGTCTGGACGTTATGTTGGCCGGACATGAGCAGCGTCTGACGTCTCCTAGTCACGCACACACGCCGCTATGCGGGCGCAGCGCACTCTGTACATCAGTACTAGCGGTTCTGCGTTCTCGAAAAAATGCGTTCGTTTGCCACTTTCGTGCGGCCGTACTTCGTATATTGGCCGTCATTTGCTGCTACTGCGGCCATGATTAAGGCTAGGGTCAGACGAACGCATTTTTCACGTGCGTTTAGCCGCACGAAATCACGGCCGTGCTAGCAGCAAATGACGTCCAATGCCGGGGAACATACGACGAACGGCCGCACGAAAGTTCGTCCGTGCAACGCAAGTGGCCAACGAACGCATTTTTTCGAGAACGTCAAACCGCTAGTACTGACGTACAGAGTGCGCTGCGGCCGCATAGCGGTGTGTGTGTGTGATTAGGAGACGTCAGACGCTGCTAATGTCCGGCTAACATAACGTCCAGACACAAAAAGTGTTTTATTGATGATCCGTACAAAATCACGGACGGAAAGGCGCATCGTATGACCGCTATCCGTATTCCGGGAAAAAATACGTACGTTCGTTCGAACGCACTTTTTCACGGACAACGTGAAAAATGCGTTCGTCTGACCCTAGCCTAAGTGCGCCTAAACGCACGTTAAAAATGCGTAGGAGGCCCTAAGGCTGGGGTCAGACTAATAGGCCAGGTTTGCAGGATATGTGAAACACAGCACAGGCGATATGATTTGCTGCTCAGTGATTGCAGGATTCGGTCTGCATTTCCCCAAGGTGATCCTTAAAACCTGACCCGTTAGCGCGTCCTGAGCACAGGGTTGGGAATCCTTTGTCTACTGCAGAAGTCAGCAAGCTTGGCTCCCTTATGTTTTCGGAACTACATTTCCCACGTGGCTCATTCAGCCTAATGAGTGACTGAGCATCTTGGGAGATGTAGTTCCCAAAACATCAAGGAGCCATGGTTGCTGACCCCTGGTACAAGACCATTGTTGCACTGTCTAGTGGTGCCATGGATTTAAATTGGATTCATTACGTGGTACCCACTGTAAGAAAGGAATCAGTTCCTCTGATGTAGCCAGCTCCTCTTTCTGTAAATTCCATCTCCTTTTCAATATACTGTATGGAATATTTTGTAGGCGAGTGGCGGCAGCACATATTACAAACAATGTTCCCTTATTATTTTATCATCATGAATTAAATATGCAGTCGTTTGTTCTGCTGTGTTTACTCGCACTCCTAAAGCAAGAAACACAAATATTTTCATTTGGTAAAGAGATGGCTGGCTTTAAAGGGAAACTGTAACCAGGATATTTTATCCTCATGAGACGTTAAAGAACATCACCTGTCAGAGTAGGATTACATGGTTTTTCACATTATAGCTCCAATCATCCCGTTGTGAATTGTATCATTAAATACAACGACCAGAGCCGTTCAATGAGAAAATACCAGAATTCAAACATTTTTCCAACTTCCGCGTTGCTTGAGATCAACGTTTTTTTATTTTGCTTTTAAAAAAAAAAAACATTTTATTAAGTTGAAACACCAAAATAAAGCAGTGCAATAGAGGAAATTCCAGCGCTAGACAAAAGTACAACAGCATGGCATAGGTTTCAAACCGGGAGATGAATGGGGGAAATCAAACTGGAGAAAGGAGGAGTGAGGGGAGAGAGAAAAAGGGGGAGAGAGAAAAAGGGGGAGAGAGAAAAAAAAAGGGGAGAGACAGAAAAAAAGGGGAGAGAGAAAAGGGAAGAGAGAAAAGGGGAGAGAGAAAAGGGGGAGAGACAGAAAAAAAGGGGACAGAAGAAGAAAAAAAGGGGACGAGACAGAAATAAAGGGGGAGAGAGAAAAAAAGGGGAGAGAGACAGAAAAAAAGGGGAGAGAGACAGAAAAAAAGGGGAGAGAGACAGAAAAAAGGGGAGAGAGACAGAAAAAAAGGGGGAGAGAGAAAAAAAGGGGAGAGAGACAGAAAAAAAGGGGAGAGAGACAGAAAAAAAGGGGAGAGAGACAAAAAAAAGGGGAGAGAGACAGAAAAAAGGGGGAGAGAGACAGAAAAAAAGGGGAGAGAGAGAAAAAAAGGGGAGAGAGAGACAGAAAAAAGGGGAGAGAGACAGAAAAAAAGGGGAGAGAGACAGAAAAAAGGGGAGAGAGACAGAAAAAAAGGGGAGAGAGACAGAAAAAAAGGGGAGAGAGACAGAAAAAAGGGGAGAGAGACAGAAAAAAGGGGAGAGAGACAGAAAAAAAGGGGAGAGAGACAGAAAAAAGGGGAGAGAGACAGAAAAAAGGGGAGAGAGACAGAAAAGAAGGGGAGAGACAGAAAAAAAGGGGAGAGACAGAAAAAAAGGGGACAGAGACAGAAAAAAAGGGCGGAGCAAAACACAGATCATATCAACTATTTTGACCTAAAACGTGTATTGCAGTGTTAATATTCCGGTCTGATGGGTTATTTTGGAATTGGGCAAATTCATGCAACTGGGCCCATAACTAATAATCAGGAATTCGCTTCCTAAAAATGTAACTGAAGTCAGGTATTAGAATTTCACTTATAGGGACACAGGGATGGAGCAGGGAGGATAAACAATAAGTCCTCCTAACCTCCTCTGTACACCCCGTCCTGTTTTAACCCTGAAGATCATTTTAAAATGTACCTGCTTTCCAAACCAGCGCTGGCTCCCTAAGGCCCGTGTCAGACGAACGCAGTGATCACGTCTGTGTTGCCACACAGTTTAACGTTCGTCCGTGAGCTCTATGGGAAGTTTTAGCAAACATGGACCACAACTGTTATAAAGTCCCCTGCTGAGTTGTGACGGGCATCAAACAAACCCAACCAAAGCAAGCTCCTCTGAGGCTTGAGTGTAGATCTGATCTGCTACACACACCAGGTGCCCGTCATAAACTCTTAATGGCAGAAAATGCACCCAACATTTGCCATAATGAACTGAATCTAAATTAAAAAAATATGTGCACTAGTAAACAGGATTTTTTTTTCTTTCACACGCTGAAGTTTTGTATACTCATTTAAAATAAATTGGGTAGGATCTGGGTTCTGTTTTTATTTTTAGCAAATAAAATATTTTTTCACTTTTACATTTTTTATACTGAATAATGTTTTATGTATAGATCTTGTGGTTAATTTCTGGATTACACTTGTGATCATTGGATCTAGGGCCATTTTATTTGTCTCATTAATAGGAATAGGTCTATAAGGTTTGTCCCCTATATATGGAATCGTTCATTTTTTTGGGAGGTACTAGTGCCATATATGCATATTCCTGTTCATGACTAAAACCAGTCATGTTCCCAGTCTGGTGCCCCACCAACTAGAAATGTCACCAGCCACCACTGCCTCCAGAGGTGACAAGCTGCCAACTTCCTGAATGCCTATACATGCTTCATGGCCAGTGCCACAGGGGAAGGGGGGGGGGCTGGACGCTCCTGTTAGTTGAATGGCTAGGAGGCAGGTAGGATCCAAAATTGGTTTCCATTTCCTGGTCCTGATACCTGACGCCCAGGTCAGCTCTCACGGATCTGAGCTTCTGGAGGACCCAAGAGCTTACAGTCGGAGAGAGTAGAATCAGCCTCCTGAAGAAGGGGATGGCAGTGTATGCTCAGGTCTCGGTGACCGCTCATTGAGTGATCACCATGCCTAGAGTGTCCCTTTAATTATACGGTTACTTTAACAGGATCTGACATGTATTGGGATAGGCGCATGGTTCCGCCACTCTGATGCCTGGGAGTTTAAATAAACAACCTAATGGATACATAAGTAACCAGTTTTCCCTTTCTATTTAATAGTGCTTTGCAACAAACAAGCCTGGGAGTGTCAGAGAGCTGACATCAATGGGTGACATCATCACAGAGGCACTTTTTAGACATTAGTGCAAGTAGCTCTGGTTTTCCGCTAAGCAGACGCCCATTAAATAATTGGTTACAAATGCTTCTGTTGCATTGATTTCTGTATGATGCAAAGACGTAATGGAAATATTGGCTCCGTGCCATAGGCACAAAAGCGTTAAGTACCCCATTCTGGATTTTAACCCCTTCACACCTAAAAATATGCATACTGTATATGTTTTTGCATTGAAAAACATGAAATCATGGCTGTCAAACTCCAGCCTCCACAGAGGTTTCAAAACTACAACCCCCATGATTCCATGGCCATCTATTACATTCTAAGAATTCTGGGAATTGTAGGCCAGCAACATGGGGGGGGGGCGGAGACCGACAGCCCTGCATTAAATATTTAAATTTAAAGTAACCAAACTACATTTTACATTTTCTGTACTTTATAATATAGGATTGGTGCTTTGAAAAGGAACGATATACGCCTTTAAACCTGAATCCTGGGGTGTTGTGGAAAGGAGCTGGAAGGGGCAGCCCCCTCCCTCACCGTAAAAAGAATATTTCCATATGTATATTGCTGCATAACAACAGAACTGAGGGAGATCCTGCCAGGCATATGATCCGGCAGGAGAAGCCTCCACGGAGACCTATGGACTCCATGGAAGGGATGCTCGGGACAGGGTTTTAGGGCCGTCCCAAGCATCCAGGACCTAGCGGCCACTATGTGAAGTGCAGCCTGCCCCATAATCCTCTGGTGAAACCGGGACGCAAAAGGGGAAATTAGCAAACGGTAATTTTTCCCCTTAGCGTCCCGTTTTAGCGAGTAAGTAAGCATTCCAGGTTTCAAATAAATGTCACGCTATATCCCCCCACAAAAAGCACTTGGTAATGAAGGAGTTAAGGTGGCAAAATAAATACCTGATGGTTGGCGTGGGGGGAAAGGACACTGTGCTTGTTTGGAAATAATCATTTGGATCATGCCTGTTTGCCAAAAAATTCTAAAGACAAAGGAAACCTCACACCGTGGTACCTCTTAAAGCAGGCTTCAGCAACCTTGGCTCTTCAGAGGTTTCTGAACCACGTTTACCATGAGGCGGAGCATCATGGGAGATGTAGTTCCAAAACATCTGGAGAGCCAAGGTTGCAGAGCCGGTCTGTATTAACAGTATCCAACAAATGAAGGCTCATACTAACAGGGTTATTCAGAGAGCGTGAAAAGCAGGAGAATGACTGGAGAATGAAAAATTCTAGGTTAAAATAGCCAAACCAGAAAAATTCTCCCTTTCATCTCACTTTCCAAATCGGCTATTTTAGGCTGGGGTCAGACCAGCGCACTTTTAACGTGCGTTCTGGCGCACATAATTACGGCCGCACTAGCAGCAGATGACGGGCAATGACGGCCAATATACGATGTACGGCCGCACAAAAGTCCGGCCGTGCAACGCAAGTGGAATTTGAACGCATTTTTTTGAGAACGCTGAACCGCTAGTACTGACATACTGAGTGCGCAGCTGCGGCATAGCGGCGTGTTTGCGTGATTAGGAGATGTCAGACGCTGCTAATGTCCAGCCTACATAACGTCCAGACGCAAAAAGAGTTTTATTGACGATCCGTACAAAATCACGCCCGAAAATGCGCGTCGTCTGACCGTTTTTGCGCATTCCGTGAAAAAATACGTCAATGCGTTCGGACGCACTTTTTCACGTTCGCGGGGAAAAATGCTTTTGTCTGACCCTAGCCTTAACCTAGAATTTTTCATTCTCCAGTCATTCTCCTGCTTTTCACGCTCTCTGAATAACCCTGATAGAATTTACCATGTTCTAGTATACACTACATATCCACATCTGAAACAGTTGTTATTGGCTCGATACAATTATAGGTCTTGGGAAGAATAGTTCTAAAATGGTCACCAAATGACATAAAACACTCTCCTCGGTATGTGTAATTTAGATTATAGGCTCACATGAAGCTCTGTTTTCCATGCGCCAGGTTTAATTTCAGATTTGTTGTACAGTGCTACAACATATGTTTACATCAGATATTATAAGTGTAACGGTCTCATACTTGACCTTTTAACAATCAAATAATGCTCGTTTTATAGAAAAAAGCCCTTCGTGAAAAATGGCTTTTGGATGGGCTGAGTACAATGTCTCCGGAAGAGCAGGAAGAAACGTTACGACAGAGCCAAGAGGACCAGCAGCAAATCAAGAACCTGGAGCACAGAATTGTCAGGTATATTGTGTCATGTGAGAGGTATCGCTGGAAACGGGTGTCCCAAGCAGCCCATTGGCCCAATCTTTCCCTTTATCATTCTTCAGTGCACCAGATGTTTACATCTGCGTATCTGCCCTTGTTAAAGCCGTAGGTCATCCCACCATCCTTGAGTCGAAAATTACGAGAGCAGGGAATCACAAGATACATAGGGTGACTGACCATCATATCGGCCATGTTTAAAAGGGACACACATAATTTATTCATGCTGATGGGCAGTGCATGAAAAATGCCACCCCGCAGCATGTAGAATCCATATGCGTCAGGTAAGACCTCAAAAGGGAATCCCAGGTGACCTGCCTGCAGCATTTGAGTTATACATGTTGCAGGGCAGCCCTTTTCCGGGTGCATGAATTAGCAATAGGTGTCCTTTTAAACATGGCCGATATGGTCAGTCTTACAACACTGTTAAAGCCATCTCCCTCTTTGCACACATCCTGTCGGCTCTCCACACCGCAACAAGCAGACGTATGGTATTATTGCATTTCAATTCGCCGTTTGATTATACAGCGAGAGTATTATTTATTATTATTATTATTCTTTATTTATAAAGCGCCAGCATATTCCGCAGCGCTGTACAATAAGCACAGTATAGACAGGGTTACAATACATTGAACAACATTTGACAAACAGTACAGGAGGAGATGAGGGCCCTATTCCCGTAGGAACTCACAATCTGGGAGGGTTGGGGTTGGAAACAGGAGGAGAGGACTGTATGGTGAGAGTGATTGATGGTTGCGTCAGTGAGTTGGGTGGTAGGCTTCCCTAAATAGGAATGTTTTCAGGGAGCGTTTGAAGGAAGAGAAGTTAGGGGAAAGTCTGACAGTACGAGGAGAGCGTTCCAGAGAGTGGGGCTGCGCGTGAGAAATCCTGCAGTCTATCATGGGAAGAGGTGATGCGGGAGAAGCTAGGCGCAGGTCACTGTTGATCTTAGGGAGCGGGCTGGGTGTATGGTGATTAGTGAGGACAGGTAGTGGGGAGCTGAGTTAGTGAGGCTTTTGTAGGTCAGGATAAGGATTTTGAACTTAATTCTGCAATGGATGGGGAGCCAGTGAAGGGACTCGCAGAGGGGAGCGGCAGAGACAGAGCGGCGGGTGAGGTGAATTAGCCTGGCGGAGGGAGTTCAGGATGATTGTAGGGGGAGAGGCGGGACAGAGGGAGGCCAGATAAGAGATTATTGCAATAGTCGAGTAAAGTAATATATACGAAACGGACCAATGAAGGATACGTACAGTGCATTCAGGAAGTATTCAAACCCCCTTAATATTTTCACATTTCCTTATGCTGCAGTAAATGGGATGCAGTTACAGTTACAAGTTTTTATAACACGCTAAGGCTAGGGTCAGAGTGGGCAGTCGGAACGCGCGTGCAGGCGCACTAAATCACGGCGGCAGTAGCAGCACATAACGGCCAATGACGGCCAATATACGCAGTACGTGCGTACAAAAGTGCGCCGACACCACGCAACGGCAAATGAACGCATTTTTCTCAGAACGTGAAACCGCTGCTACAGACGTACAGAGTGCGCTGCGGCCGCATAGCAGCGGTGTGCGTGTTAGGAGACGTCAGACGCTGCTAGTGTGCGGCCTACATAACGTTCAAACAGCCGGATTTCCCTAGAATTGCTTGGTGAGTACCTGCGACTGTGCGACTGTGGTCGTCTGACCACTTAAGCGTATTCCGTGAAAAAATGCGTGCGCACGCATCGACGTACATTTTGACGGTGGCCGCAGAAAATGCGCTCATCTGTCCCTAGCCTAACAAGGTCTGTAGCGCTGTACAAGGGGAGGCAAAATACATACATATTCAACACAGAACAGTAGGAGAGAGGACCTCTCCATTCATCTGTCCTAAATTTCAAGAGCTATGTCAAAGGGTCTGAACACTTGCGTCAATGTGACATTTCAGCTTTTTCTTTTTAATCAATTTGCAGTGTTGTCAAAATCTGTTTTTTGGGTCAGTATGGGGCATTGAGTGTAGATTGGGGTGTAAAAAAACTCAATGTAAACAATTTTAGCATAAAGCTGCAACATAGAAAAAATATCGAAACCCAAGAAGGGATCTGGATACTTTTTGAATGACCCGTATACTACATGACAAAAGTACTTGTTTCTGCCTAATGTCAGTGATAAATCATAGTTAATATCCACTGGTTTATACTCACAAGCTTTATACAGGGTTATTCAGAGAGAGTGAAAAGCAGGAGAATGACTGGAGAATGAAAAATTCTAGGTCAAAATAGCCAAACCAGAAAAATTCACCCTTCATCTCACTTTCCAAATCGGCTATTTTGACCTAGAATTTTTCATTCTCCAGTCATTCTCCTGGTTTTCACCGCTCTCTGAATAACCCTGTTAGTGACTGGATCTCTTACAGAAGACTAAGGCTGGTGTCAGACGAGCGCAGTGTGAACATCTGTTTTTGCGCACATAATAACGTCCGTTGCAGCATAGAATAATCACCAATGGAGCCCCCCCACACGAAGTGCGTCCGCACCAAACTGCGGACGCACAACGCACAAGGACGTAAGTTAGGCAAGAACGTAAAATCGCTAGAACAGACGTGCGGAGTGCGCTGCATCCGCAAAGCTTTGTGTGTGAGTGATGAACGAGGTCATTCGTGCGGCCTGCATTTTTGACGGACAAAATGTTTCCATATTTAATTTATTTTCCCTGCTACATCCGTCAAAAATAACGTCAGTTTAAAAAAACGGACTGTGTGGCCACTACTGCGTCTTTCGTCAGAAAGTGCGTCCGTACTGCACGGGCGCACAGTCCGTACAAAATGCGCTCATCTGACACCAGCCTAAATCCGTCACTGGAGGTCACTTCCACAAAGTAGGCAACTTTGGCAGCTCTAACATACATCCATGGGGTACTTGTAACGGTGTTTCTATGTTCAGGGGCTTTACATCAGCTTAATGATGTGATTGAGCCATAGGCAACCAGAAAACTCTCCAACATCAGCCCATATGGCCAAAAGATCTCCATTCTACAGACTCCTGGCACCCTAGGTGCATAGTGTTTCCCAACTCTGGTCCTCAGGTTCCCCAAACCTGACCTCGGGACCCTCAACCAGGTCAGGTTTTAAGGATTACCTTGGGGAAATGCAGACTGAATCCTGCAATCACTGAGCAGCAAATCATATCACCTGTGCTAGGCTTCACATATCCTGCAAACCTGACCTGTTAGGGGGACCTGAGGACCAGAGTTGGGAACCAGTGGTATATAGGAAAAGTCAAAATGTATTTTAGATTTAAGGTTTACAGAGTGAATGGTTTAGTTAAATGAGTAACACAAACAGAATGATACAGTTGCTGTATTTTGAACATAAATTAGGCTTGTGCACCGATTTTTTTTTTCGGTTTGATTCGGTTCGATTTGTTCGGATGTTTAAAATTTTCGATTCGGCTCGTTCCGACCGATTTCTGTTTCGATTCGGCTCGTTTTTCGTGTACATTTTTTTTTCGGAATATCGACCATTTTTCGTGTTTTCGGGTCACTTTGCTCGTTTTTTGTATCGACTTTTCGTGATTTCGAAAATTTTCGTTTTTTCGGAACGTCTGTTCTCCTCGTTTCAAAGTGTCTAACTCTATTCGTTTTGACGTAAACTACTATGGTTTACTTTTTTTATACTTTATATCTTTTTTTATAATAAATTTTTGGTTTGTTTTTCGGATCCGATAATTCATTCTGTCGATACGATAATTCTGGCGATTCTATCGTTTTTTTTCTTATATACATTTCACAACTTTATTTAATCATATTAAAATGGTAAGAAAGCCAAGGAACAAAAAAAATGAACAAAACGATTTAAAAAACGCTAAACTGACCCGAATGCCACAAGAAACAAGTGATACGCATTTACAAATACAAAATTTACAGAATCAGCGATATAACCGATAATAGTTAAATATACGATGTCCAGAATTACCGAAATGGAACCGAAATCACGAATGGAACCGAAATCATGAATAGAGCAAAAATAAATTTCGGAAAACTTTTCGGACCTGTCGGTTTTCGGGTCCGACCCGATTCGGAAATTCGGCCGAATCCCAAGACACGAATCGGGAAATTTCGTGAAAATTCCGAAATTCCGAAACCCGAAACGCACATCCCTAACATAAATGCAAGTGGGTTACTGTGATAAAATACAACAGAAGACACAATCACTCAGGACAGTGTATTAGCAGCTAAGCGTGTGTAAAGTGGCTTTCTAAGCCTGCGTCTGATCATCTGATTAGAATGATCGGCTGTTAAGGTCATGCCCTCACTATATTTTTAGCAATAGTACTTCTGTGCGCAAAGAGGAAAATGGGGGAAAAACAAGGATAGAAAAGTATCGGGGCCAAAGCAGAGACAAGGATTAAAATCCAAAAAAGAATGATCTGCACTGTCAGGGAGCCATATGGAAGTTAAATAATGGATGCTGATAATAATACCCATTGCTGTGACACAGACACTATAGCAATGGAAAGTAAATAAAAATAATGTTAATGGAAAAAGTGACAGTAGAGAAACACCATAAACACAGAAAAATGAAACGTGAAACCTAGAATCCTGATGCTCAATGCCAGACTAACAATGGAACCAAGCGGTACAACCCGCGTGTACCAGTCATTACAAATAGAACATGGATCGGATTAGTAGAAAATATCTGTTGGATCCAAAGTGTGGGGTGTAGCTATGGGTTGTCAGATTGGCCATGGTTTTCCTGGACACATTCACAGGGTTATTCAGAGAGCGTGAAAAGCAGGAGAATGACAGGAGAATGAAAAATTCTAGGTCAAAATAGCCGATTTGGAAAGTGAGATGAAAGGGAGAATTTTTCTGGTTTGGCTATTTTGACCTAGAATTTTTCATTCTCCTGTCATTCTCCTGCTTGTCACGCTCTCTGAATAACCCTGTTAGTTTATTCATGCTGATGGGTAGTGCATGAAAACTGAAACCCCGTAGCAAGAACTCATTTGCTGCAGGAAAGAAATCCCAGGTGACCTGCCTTTATTTCCTCCTGCAGCATATTAATTATCCATATTTCAGTTTTCATGCACTGCCCATCGGCATGAATAAATTTCCCTATGGCCCCCCCTGCATGAAATAGTAATAGGTGTCCAGGAAAACATGGCCGATCTATTTTACTAAAACAGACACCATAGTGCTGTATGTGGGACATACTGGTGCAATGGTTCCCAACCCTAGTCCATGGGACCTACTAACAGGCCAGGTTTTAGGGATTACCTTTTGATTGCAGGATTCAGTCTGTATTTCCCAAGGTGATCTGCAAAATCTGGCCTGGTTGAGGGTCCCCAGGACAGGTTTGGGAAACACTGCACTAAGGAATACCCCTGCATCGACGTATACAAGCCCGTGAAATACATTAGTGTGTCATGTGTATATTTCCCAGTAGCTTGTCTGGATTGAATTTTATCTGTGGCTCATGTTAAGTCACCTGAATAAAACCAAATAATCACACACATGCCTTAGGCTAGGGACAGATGAGCGCATTTTCTGCAGCCACCGTCAAAATGTACGTCGATGCGTGCGCACGCATTTTTTCACGGAATACGCTTAAGTGGTCAGACGATGCGCAATTCTGGACGTATTTCATGACGATGGGGTGAAAAGAAGTCTAGGGAAATCCGGCTGTTTGAACGTTATGTTGGCCGCACACTAGCAGCGTCTGACATCTCCTAATCACGCACACACGCTGCTATGCGGCCGCAGCGCACTTTGTACGTCAGTAGCAGCGGTTTCACGTTCTGATAAAAATGCGTTCATTTGCTGGTTGCGTGGTGTCGGCGCACTTTCGTACGCACGTACTGCGTATATTGGCCGTCATTGGCCGTTATGTGCTGCTACTGCCGCCGTGATTTAGTGCGCCTGCACGCGCGTTCCGACTGCCCCACTCTGACCCTAGCCTAAATCTTCTATCCATGCCCTGAACTCCCAGAATCTACAGTAATTAACTTTGGGCTCTAGGAGTTTCCATTTATAGAGCCGTAAATCATGATGACCTTTGTATTTTCTATAACCTTTATTTATTTTTCTGTCTTGGTTGTTCGTCACATTTCAGATTGCGTGCTGTCCCCGGCAATTAATTTTTCAAAAGGTTAAGCGCCTGCAGATGGTTATTAAGACCGAGAACTGCACCGAGATGAATCAATTCCTGATTCTCGATTCACATAGAAGATTACAATCTAAAAACATACAACACCAACCCAGCTACAACAGTCCCGAGATGCTCATATATCAATGCATCCGTCTGCCTAGATATACAGACCAAAAGGCAGATGGGTGGACATAAGGATAAGGAGCTGGATAGACAGGTTGTAGGCTTGCGCACAAATTTTTTTTTTTTTTTTTTTCGGTTCAATTCTGTTCGGTTCGTCCGGATTTTGTAAATTTTCGTTTCGACTCATTTCGGCTGATTTTCATTTCGGTTCGGTTCGTATCGACTTTTTTTTCGTGATTTCGGAAATTTTCGTGTTTTTCGGAACGTCTGTTCTCGTTTCAAAGTGTCTATTCGTTTTGACGTAAACTAATGGTTTTTCGAATACGATAATTATACGATATGATAATTCTGCCATTGAGATTTCTCATGTTTTACAAGAAGCATACATTGAGATTTCTCTGGATTTTCAGGAAGGATACATTGAGATTTCTCATGTTTTAGAAGAAGGATACATTGAGATTTCTCTGGTTTTCCAGGAAGGATACATTGAGATTTCTCTGGTTTTACAAGAAGGATACATTGAGATTTCTCTGGTTTTCCAGGAAGGATACATTGAGATGGGAATGATACAAAATTTAATTACAGAATCAGCGATATAAATACGATGTCCGAAATTACTGAAATGGAGCCGAAATCAGGAATGGAACGAAAATGAATTTCGATTTTACACATTCCTAGTCCATTCGAAAATTTGTTTAGTTTCGGCACGAAAATTTGTTCGGATCTGCCGTTTTCGGATCCGAACATTTTCAGAAAATCGGCCGAATCCGAATGCACGAATCGGGAAATTTCGTGGAAATTCCGAAACCCAAAACGCACATCCTTAACAGGTTGTGATCATGCGTAAGACTGTAAAGGCCCCATTCACATTGTGCGATTTATCGCGCGGATTTTGCAGCGAAATCTGCGCGATGTCACGCTATGTAGCTTCTCCAATGCATTTCAATGGAGCTGTTCACATCTTGCCACGCGATGTCGCATGTCGCTGGTACATGACCCATTTTTTGCGTTTTGCGATTTTGTGATTTCCATTGGTGGTGTTTTGCAAAATCGCGATGTCGCAAATATGAAAACGGCACGGAAAACCGCACGATTTTCAAATCGCACAGTGTGAACAGGGCCTACACGATCAAAGTGTCCTCCGTGATTATTCATTTCACTGTCTAAAACTGGAAATTATTTGTTCGAAATTCTACATTATAAGTGATTTATGCGCGCATATATGTATATAAAACCAAAAATCAAATCTTACACCTTAAGTTTGCATGTGGTCCTGACTGAGCAGGGGTCAAGTCCTAAAAAAATAAGTGGGGGATCTCACCAACATTTCTATCTATTCTGGTCTTAAAGGTTACTGGGAGCTGCAGCAGCTGCAGCACTTCTTTGTGCACGAGAATGCCATTCCTCTGGCAAACACTGACAGGGTTATTCAGAGAGAGGTGAAAACCAGGAGAATTGTCAGGAGAAGAGCACAATCCAGACCAAATAGCCAATTTGGAAAGTGAGATAAATGGGAGAATTTTTCTGGTTTGGCTATTTTGACCTAGAATTTTCACTTCTCCAGCCAATTCTCATGAGTTTCACCTCTCTCTGAATAACCCTATGAGAAATTGACATTCCCATGCCATCCCAGTGTATTTTAAATCCAGGAAAAACCCTTAAATATAGACAGTTTTATAAAACTGAGTCTATATGGAAAGGTAGTGCAGCTTCCCAGTATATCAGCCGAACAGGAACTAACAGGGTTATTCAAAGAGAGGTGAAAACCAGGAGAATGACTGGAGAAGTGAAAATTTTAGGTCAAAATAACCAAACCAGAAAAATTCTCCCATTTATCGCACTTTCCAAAATCGGCTATTTTGACCTAGAATTTTCACTTCTCCAGTCAATCTCCTGGTTTTCACCGCTCTCTGAATAACCCTGTATGCTTCTCCTGCTAAAATAGTGAGGGAACTACGTTTCCCAAGCATTCCTGCAGGACTTGACCTCCTGGTCCTCTGTCCTGAGCTCAAATACGCTCTTCTAGATAATGTCTCATGCCGTTACAGGCAATCTGTATATTTTATTCCTATACATTTCTAGGCTCCTGATACATTCAGACCCCCCCCCCACTTATTATATCTTTGTTCAGGAAGCTGGGAGAACAATTGTCTCATGTGCTTGCCTTTTTATGTATGGGTGTGATTCCTTTGCTGTTACTGTGTATCATAGCAATAATTAACGTGATTACCGCAAAATACATCAACATGTATGAAGTCTTTGTTGCAGGCGGTTACACCTTCGTGGTGTGCCACAGCTCAAGGGAAGGAACACGTTTTATATCAGGTCTAAGCAGGACGTTTAATAGATCAGACTGCAAATCTTTTCACTGCCATATCCTCAGCCTTCAGAAACAGAATGTGACACACTCTCCGGTCCTGCAGCAGCGATGGATGTGATCTCCAAGTTACTACACAGAAAAACCAAGCAACTTGTCTGAACACTTCCGTCTGTTGATTTGGAATCCAAGACACCCTAAACCAGGGCTGTTAAACTCTGGCCCTGTAGATATTGACAGCCTACAATTCCCAGAATACAATATGTAGCAAGAGTATCATGGGAGTTGTAGTTCTGCACCATCTAGGGGGCCAGAGTTTGACAGCTCTGCCCTAGGCCCGTGCGGGTCCCACACTCAATCCACCTTTTGCCCCGACTGGTCAAATCATTCGGTGGCTGAAAGAGAAAGGAAGTGAATTTTTTGGTGCACAAACGTCTCCCTAGAGTTGCCTGGCCTGGGAGAAAACATCTCCGGTCTTACAGGAGCTGACCACCTGGACCCCCAGGGCAATATACTAATCAAATTCCAGCCACAGTTCACGTGGGAATTAAAGTACCATGGCATGGGTCCCCATAGGATGCAGGACACCTCTTCACAAGGACGATCTGCTTATTGTGATAATTTGATATTCAGACCTTTTATCTATAATAAACCGAAAGAAAGAGGGCTTGTTTGTAACACGATAGAGGTAATAATAGGATTGGTGCTCACAGACTCCAGTGTGGCCTAGGGCAGCAAAATCCAGTAACGGAAAGGAGACCGGGCACTCAGGTCACAACGTGGCAATTTTATCAGAGGTTATGGTACGGAGGAAAGATGGAATTGGAGCGACGAAGCTTAAGAAATTTCCCTGTTTGACAAAAATGTAAAAAGTTGGGAGGAGTTCCATTTGGTCCCAGTTTGTTGCTGGGATTGGACTCAGGGCAGATAAAAGAAAGGGGGAGGGATAGTGGTAGTAAAAAGGGAATGCATGAGTCTGAAGATCAGCTCTATCTTTTTGACAACGTTGCAGCTGAAATGTCAAGCTTTGTCAAGAGCAGTGTCTTTTGAATAAGCTCCAATAAAATTGCCACTTTCTGACCTGAGTGCCTTCTGTTACCTCATTTATAAAAGAGATCATTATCATGTGATCATACTTGGTCTTCCTGACAAACATTTATTCTTCTGCCAGTAGTGTTGCACTGTATTGTTCCTGCGTTGCTACCTATTCCATTATGTGGAACCGGAGGATTAGCAAAATGGTTCTAAATAATTGAGGATATCCAACAGAGGATTTGCCTGGCTGTCGGGAATGTTGTGGATTACAGTCCACAATACATTGAAGGCAGGTACCCCACGTTCTCCAACCCTAAGGCTGGGGTCAGACGAGCGTGATTTCTACGGGCTGTACGTCCGTGCAGTACGGACATCGTCAGTACGGATGACGCAGTAGTGGTCACACAGTCCGTTTTTTCACTGAAGTTATTTTTTGACGGATGTAGGAGGGGAAAATAAATTACAATGAAAAAACATTCTGTCCGTCAAAAATGCTGGACGTATAAATGCAGTCCATCTGACCACGCTCCATCACTCACACACAAAGCTATGCAGACGTTATGGACGTGGCGCACTCCGCACGTCCGTTCTAGCAGTATTACGTTCTTGCCTAACCTGCGTCCGTTTGCCGCGGCCGTTGTGCGTCCGCAGTTCAGTGCGGACGTACTTCATGTGTCAGGCTCCAATGGACTTACTTTCATGCTATCACGGACGTACTTTTAGGCGCAATCACGGACGTGAACACTACGCTCGTCTGACCCCAGCCTAATTGTCCCGAAAACTCAAGTCCCGGTACCTACAAATTGGGATGCGACTGGATGTTGGATGAGAGGATCTGAATAAATAAACCCACCTTGATTCCTGTATTCCTGTCCACCAGCCAGCATCATCTGCGGAAACAAACACCATGAGAGTGGCAAGGTTACCTTTACATGGCCATTATGGAGACTACAAATGGGAACAGAGATCCTGTATAGGTCAACTCAGAATAATTCTTTCTCGCTATGCATCTTGGGATATAGGCCAGTCATAAGCCATTTCAATACACTGTTGCCAAACAATCAGACCATGGGAAACTATTAGGATGTTACGATGTGCCAGACAAGAGAAACCCCAGTGTGTTCTCCCCATGTCTGACTGTATCAATAAATAAATAGATGTATTGTCTGCCGCCAGGTTACCCAAACATGTTGTTGAGGCTCGAGTGAGCCTTAGACAAATATTATTGTTTGTCTAGTCATTGAAGCTCATTCACATCTCTTTGTTGGTGAAAGATGGCAGTTTATGAGAACAGGTATAAAAATACAAGGTTTGTCTGGTCTTGTCAGCAGATCATATTCCTAGGACTTTCAAAGGAAAACCTTGTGTTCTCAAAAAGCCGTCCTCACCACAAGCGCTTCACCAGCTCAGAGCTGTTTTCATTCTACTGAACCACCTCGTAAATCATAATAATCCTGCTTTTAGATGTAATATACACTCTAATATTTTGTTGGACTTCCTTTTGCTTTGATTACGGCACACATTCGCCATGGATTCGTTTCGATAAGCTCAAGCGATGCACAACATTTATTTCCATAGAGTTGCATTAATTTTTCTCCAAGATCTTGTATTGATGATGGGAGAGTCGCATCGCTGAGTAAAGTCTTCTCCAGCACATTATCCCAAAGATTCTCAACGGGGTTAAAGTCTGGATTGTGTGGTGGCCAATCCACGTGCGAAAATGATGTCTCATGCTCCCTGAACCACTCTTGCACAATGTGAGCCCGGTGATGAATCCTGGCATTGCCATCTTGGAATATGCCCGCTGTGCCATCAGGGAAGAAAAAACCCATTGATGGAAAAACCTGCTCATTCAGTATATTCAGGGAGTCATGTGACCTCATTTTTTACTGAAACATATTAATCATTGCAGAATTTATCCAATGGAAGACTCACACTTATTTGCTTAGGTGATGTCTTTTTTTGGGCAGCCAGTGTATATATGTATTTTGTACATTGACCCATTCCATTCACAGTAACCAAAATGTAAGGAACTTCTCCACCGCTTATCTCTGGTCCCTATGTTTATTTGTATCATAACATTGAATTCCTCATGGTTTATCGTAAATAGATCGAAAAGGTGTCTCTGCATTGAGCATAAAGATCGCCGCAGGCTTAATGTTATTTTTGAAAACTAAGGCTCATGACTAAAGAGATGTCAGATCGAGGCAATACCAAGCGTCATATTCCACGGACAAAAAAATTTCCTAAATTGTACAGTACCAAGGTATTTGCATGTCCCATCGGCCCCATCTCCAGAAGTGGAAAGAATGCGAGAGGTTTATAAAATAACAGTGAATCTAATTATCCTTAATTACATAGTGAAACATACGCCGTTAATCTAAACCCGTGTAATGAGGAAAACCTGTAATATATTCTCATTTTTAGACTTGAACAAGAAATTCAAGATCTTGAAAATGAAGAAGTGCAGCTGTCAAATAAAGAGGTGCGGGTACTGCAGAGACTTAAGTCCGTAGAACGTACAACGGAGGACATCATAAAGGTGTGTTCTGATGCTGGAAGCAAAGCCAGGGTAACATTTGTACAATTGTTTAATATGTGTATAATCCACTCTCTTCATATGCCTATTATTACAAACATATTGTTGATATTTTCTCTAATCTCTTCAATTTGGTGATGTGATTATATATAAAGATATAGGGCTCTATTACGCGCTTTGCGTTAAAACGCGGGCGCAAGGGAGGAAAAACTGCGCCCGCAGTTTTCCCCCTTGCGCCCGTGTTTTAACGCTGGATTACAATGCAGGCGCAAAAAATGCTGCCTGCATTGCTTCCAAGCTTAAAATCAGGGATGCTCGCGGCAGCGCTGAGTGCAGCCACGAGCATCCACTCGCTGAAGTCCACAGGACTCCATTGAGTTCCTCCCTGCCGGTCACGTGACCAGCCAGATCTCGCGACATCCGGCCGGTCGGTGTAGTGATATGCAGGGAAAGACTGGGGGGACTTCTCCCCCAGTCTTTCCCTGCTCCCGCCGGCCAGAAGATGCGAACAGAGCCGCGGTCCTCGCCACGGGACAGGAGGTGAGAATCTGATTCATTGTATACTTTTTTTTTTTGCTGGTGTTAACGGATTCTGCAGAAGCGGAATCCGTTAACACCAGGTTCTGGCTCTGGTTAACTTTTCGCTGACCAGAACCAGACGTTAATCAGCGCTGGGACTTTGTAATTCAGCGCTGATTAACGCTTTGTGCTCCCTATACTTAACATGGGGAGCGCAAAGTACAGTAACCTCGTGCAGAGAAGCGCAAGGTACCAAACGCAAAGGTTTTTTAACCCGCTTGCTTTTGAATTGTAATATGCGTTAAATACCGCAGCAAACGTTAACGCTCACGCAAGTGAGCGTTAACGTTTGCGTTAAAAGTGTAATAGGGCCCCATACAGTTTTTTTTCACTTTTGGTCCCTTGAAAAAGGGGGGGGCTACTCTTAAGAGCTGTAATTCCTAATCCCTTCATCCAATCTGGATGTACATACCCTCAAATGAAGCCCGAGAGTGTGCACTTTCAGCCCATATCCATTATATAACTAGAGCTTGAATATGTTTTGGTAAATATACCAGAATTTACTAAAATTTAGCCTGTTTCCAAATATATATGGACCTAATTGTATATATCATTTTTAGGCATAATAAACACTCATTGAACTATTCTGTGCTTTTTCTTTTCCCAGGCTGTGAAAGCAGTGAAACGAGAAGGTTCGTAATTCCTTTTCTAATCCATATACAAATAAAATCTGTGTACCGAAAGACAAAATAAGCCGTAATATATTATTTTTCTTTCTCAGAACCTGAATCACCGATACGTGATATTTATGCCGATATACCTGACTTGCCGGCGTCTTATAAACCACAGTTTGTCAAGAGGCTGGAAAAAGCACTAGAAGAGATTGGCGAGGAGCCTCGACAAGGTATTAGAATGGTCACCATTTAAGATGCTATAGAAAAGGTTTGGATATGACACATCTTACAGTTACAACACGATTACAAGCACAGATCAGGTTTAACAGAACATTGCTTAGCCAGTTTTTCTATAACTGCTGGATGGATGGCTGGGAGTTGCAGTCCTATTAAAGCCGTGTATAAGAAGACTTGGCACTATGGTCAACAGCTAGAGGAATACGACTTGGTAGAAGTTGCTATAATATCCTTGGTCAACTGTACGTAATGTTTAGTTTGCAGTAATGTGCTTCTCTGTGGCACAACTACAAACACTATTCAGTTCCATGTCTCTGGTGGGTGGTAACTCTTGGATAGGCCCTCATAGGCTGCCAAGTATGACCTGATCTGGAGATGGCCAAGCTTGGCATGGCAGATGTTGGAAATATATTTTCCATGATAACCAGCCAGATTTTTGCTCTAGTAGTTTCTTTTAATTGCTTTTTTTGGACCAAAACAAAAATCCGTCGCTTGAACCATGGTGATACCATTCATGAGCAACTTTAATGCTGAATTAAGGTTCTTCTACCACTTTTTTCCATCATGTCTGCGTAGGTGATGGATATCACTTGTTTAGAAGCCAAATCGCACATAATGCCAGTGGAAAACTGTTGAAACCCTTTTTTCCCCCACTGAAAAACTTCATTTGATTTGGATAGTGACTGGTTGCACTGTGAATTCTTGAAGTGGCAATTAGGACATGACCGCTTAGGCCCGGACCTCCCCACCTATGCCCTATACACCAACAAACACAGAGAGACCTTATTACTGGAAAGGGCATAGGCCACAGCCCTTATTTAAAATAAATAAATACACGGATATTATAATAACACTACCAACCCTGACCCCTCCGCCCCAAACCTGCAGAGGGCAGTTTCAACCATATATTACCAAGAGCTTGTTGCCCTACCTGACCCAATTCAAGCAGAGTTGGTCTCTCCCGAGGCCCACCTTTTGGCGGCTTATTTTATTCTAAACTGTCGCTGGCAAGGCAAACACCGCAGCCGTGACTACACAAGGAGAAAGCACAAAACGACAAAATTAAACCTTACCTTACCAGGGGGGGAGGGTGGGACAGAGTTCTGCTCCATATGCTGCCAGGGTGCAAAGAGGCAAGCCCCTCCCCTTTACCTCACCTTATATACCTGTTACCACATAGAAGCAGCCAATCAATGCACTCTCCATTCACCTTTCCGGCTAGTCCCAGCAGTCATGTCTCCCCTTCCTGATTGGTCCAGGGGGACCCTTCTCATCCAAGGTGGGATGACTACCAGACATCCCCATATTTCCAAGTCACGGACTACTGATTGATTAGCACATCAGAGTCAACGTGTAACTATTCTCATGATGTGGGCATAGAGCCACATTCAAAAGGCTTTGCTACTGGAATTACACTATGACCAGGGCTCCCATTGTTGGGTCATATTACAAAGTTGGTGCTAACTTAACCAGAGCCGTTGTAAACTTAACAACTCCATAATCTATAATGGCTCTGGGAAGTTTACAACAGCTCTGGTTAAGTTAGCACCAGCTTTTTAATATGGCCCGTTGGTATGGCCATAGGAGGCATGTCGCTCTCCTGCCATTATGGTATGATTGGCATCATTGAGAGATGGAAAGGTAATAATCGCCAACCTGCACTGACATGACATGAAAACACAGAGATTCTCCTCCATTATACTTCTACGGTTCCAGCAATTTTCAATGTGGAAATTTTTTCTAGATGGGGCATGTCAGAATTATCTCTGTTTAACAGGAACGTGATGATGATAAATCACTGGTATTTAAATGCGCCACTTAACGGCACGCATGGATACACGAAAGTATCATGCACCTGCACATTGCCATAAACAGAGGGATGTGTGATTTAATACAATCCAGAACACAAGAAGACCGTTTAATGTTATAGGTTAACTACATTTAATAATACGGCACCGTGACTACTTTTATGGGTCTCGCTTTCCATTATATTTTAACTAAAGCAGAAAAGAAAAGCACAAAAAATCATTCTAATAAAAGAGAAAGAATCTCTGCATATACAAAAATTAGTAAAATACCAAGGGAGTAAGGAAATTTATGATTTGCCTCCAGAGGCGTAACTAGAAACCTCAGGGCCCTGGTGTGGGAATCCATGAAGGGCCCCCCCCCACCCTTGGCAAAAACATATCCCCCTTCCAGTCATCCTTATGCACTGGACCCCTCCAGGTCCACAATGTCGACTCCAGAAATCAGTGTCCCATTTTTTTTCAAGTCCACTACGACCACTTCAGTTCACGCCATTTTTAATATAATGTGCACTATGTAGAGCTCCACAGCAATAAAACTCACAGTAAAGTGTGCGGTGTATGATATAATCATCGGTGAGGCCCTGGCCCTTGCCAAGCCACCTAGGTGAGGCAGCGACTGGCTGTGTGTGGGCCCCCCAAACTCAGGGGCCCGGTTGCAGTGGCACTCTTTGCACCCCCTGGAAGTTATGCCCCTGTTTGCCCCCATGTTGACTATTAACCATAATTCCTATGGTCTTCTGGCATCTTATGAATAGGCCACAGAGTATTAGACAAGAGAATGGCCATAAATCCATGTTTGAGTGCTGTTGACTAGTTCTATTTGCTTTCTGCACATTTACAGAGAAAAGCTAAGAATAATATATAATAATCACATAAATCGTCACCAAGGGCAAGATTCAGACATCTTTCAATGTAATCTAACCATTACAAATGCCTATGGCCATTAATTAAATGTATATCTGTTTCGCAGCTTTGTTTGCCATGGAAATTAAGGTACACAAAGACATGAAAACAGGGAAAAGCACTGTTTTATCAAGTATTCCAGTTCCTTCCAGCGAGGTCAAAGATGCAGGAGTGAAAGTCTATGACGACGGCAGGAAGTCTGTGTTCGCAGTGAGTTCTAAGGGCGGCGTGGCAAAAAATGGAGTGGATAGCCTTGCTCCAGTTGAGGTAGAAGATATTTTGAGGAAAGCCACTGAGAAAACCTCCCAGTCTCCCACCGAATACCACGAACCCGTGTTTTCCTTTTCATTCAATAATTCAAGCTCACAAAAAGGCCAGATCTCCCAAAGAACAAATGGCCATGTTTCCTCCCATACAGAGAATCAAGAGAATAGTTTCAATAAGAATGGGAAGCTAGCATCGGAAGACATGTCACATGCTAAAGTGTCAACTCAAGTGACTTTGGTTAAAGAAGCTACACCAGAAGGACCAGTGGCTGCACCGAGTCAGCCACGTGTTTTTACACAAAACCGGCCAAATATCCAGGAAGATCCTGGACATCAGATTAAATCCAAGGAGGACTTTCGGGGACCAATGATCCCAAATTCTGCACCTTATACAACGTTCGATTCTTCACACTTGGAAGAAGACACGCGCTACAATTTTGTCCATACCCATCCATGCAATACTGATGAATCTGAGCCAGTCACCATGATTTTCATGGGCTACAAAGATGCAGATGAGGCTGAAAGCAAAGCGTTGACGGATTACGAAGGTGTCATACGTGCCGAATTGGTTGTCATTGGTGATGAAGAACTGCCAGAGAATTCTTTGAATACGCATTCTTTTCCTCATGTCAGTCAACAAACCCAAGTTTATAGGCCCAAGGTACCAAACTATACCGATCAGAAACTACCCAGCGAGGAAGTGACCGTCAATAGCCATGTAGCCTACAAAAACTCAATGACCTTACAAGAGCAAGAAGCAACCCTAGGACGAAATAATATCCCATTACCAGCCAAGCCGGTAATAGATGACGGCACTGAAGATCCATCATTATCGGGTAAGGATTAGCTAGGCAATGTTTTGTGGTTCCATGATTTAATACATTGGAATGATTAAATAAATATTGATAGAAATAAGAAGCTTGGATTATGATACAAACATTGTCACCGCAGAAGGAGGACGATGCCTGTAGGGTAAGGTGTGGTTATTCAAACTTCAGAAGGAGTGTTGGTGTGATCAGAAAACACATTAAAACACTAAGGGCCCTATTACATTCTCAACGCAAAACGCACGCTAAACGCGTGTTTTTTTGCGCTAAACGTTAAACGTTAACGCACGAAAATCACCGCTGGTATTACATTCCTCGCGCATTTTTTCACCTGTCGGGAAATTGCGCTCGAAAAGCCGACGTGCAAAAATGTGCACAAAGTACCATTGCATGCAAAAATCAGTGAGCGCAATGTAATTTTTAACACGAGCCCGTCAGACGAACACATTTTTGTGCAGACTGCGCACAACAGACGTAATTTCTGACGGAAGACAAGGTAGTGGCCGTCATTTTTGACGGATCTAGTAAAAATAACGTGCGCATCGACGTTTTCCGTTGTGAATCCGCAGTTTGGTACGGTCAGGTTGTTACAATTTGCTGTTACCACCAGCTTTTCAAAGACGTTAAATTTACGCGCGCAAACGTTCTTCGTTAAATCTTGCGCTAAGATTGTAATACCATGCGCGCACCAGCGCACAAACACATTTGCGCTCACGATGTTAAGTATAGGATGCGCACACTAAATTACGCTCGCAAAGGGTTCACGCAGGGTCGCTCGCGTTAGACATTAATGCGTATTTTCTGCGTAAAAGTTGTAATACGACGTTCAGCGCAAAGGGTTTTGCCCCTCGCGTTAATACGTTTTTGCACGCGCGCACAATTGTGCACGAAGAATGCTATAGGGCCATAAAACATTGCGTTTTTCCACTTTTTCAAAAGGATTGAAAACCTTGAACAACTTCACTGATGTCATGCAACATTCTGTGAAGGAAGCTATGCTAATATACACATAAAACATATGTTGAGGGCATATGTACAGCACTGTGCATATCATTCAATCATAACAATGTACTGTATTAGAGTTGGAAAAACCGCACCAACTCGACTTTCTAAAGAAACAGGATGGTAGTTGGCCTTTCTTCAAGAAGGTCAGGGTATGTAGTGTCCCTTTAAATGGAGATACAATACACTAAAATAAAACTTAATTTATGTGTATGTATAGATACTTAAAGTGACCAAGATGAGTAGAGTGTCTCTTTTATCTTTTTAAAGTGTTCAGGATGTGAGGAGAAACCCCCCGGCCCCCCCACTGCCATGATCTGGTGAAAATGCTAGGTGAAGTAGAGGTGTTTCCTGCACCCCACTCAACGTCACCAGCAGCCAGGATTTAGAATTTCCCGGCTGCAGAGGTCACCAGATCGGTCATTAGTAACTTCGTCCTCTCCGAGACCAAGCGGTTTCAGAGAGGCAACATTGGATCGGAAGTGTGAACGCGGATGTACAGCTCCTAGCCATCGCTCTTCGCATAAAGCGCGCAAGTCCCATAGCGTCGCACAATCTGCAGTTTCTACGCTACGCAAGTTGCGTAGGAGGGCAAATTGCACAGAAAAGCTACAGGGTTCGGGAGTCCCTGAGAATTTGCTTGCAGCGACGTAGGAGAAAGGTGAATAAAATCTCCCAGGGAAAACAAAAATATAATAAAAATAATTGGGCAGAGGCTGTCGGCAGCATTTGTCCAATTATATAAGGCCAAAAAAAGAAACGCTAAGAGTATCCCTTTAACTGCGGGTATTATTAGGATTTGTTCTAAAATTAATCTAAAATGTCCAAGAATAAACATGAACACAATCTTGGTCTGGAAATAAAAGATTTTAAAACTATATATTTACACATGCACGCACGCACGCACGCACGCACGAAACTACTTTCTATGTGAGATACGTCCATAAATTTTGTCCATAATAAATACAGAACATAAACTCTGACCTACAGCACAGGGTGTTAAAACTTCAGAAGTATACACAAACGAGATGAACGCCAAGTGTCCCTGCACAAAAGACTGTATAAATCTAAATCAAGAAAAAAACAAACCTTCATGCTTAAACGTCCCTGACAGCTCATCGAAATGGATTACCGAGCCTGCGCGAAAAAAGCCGCGTGAAAAAAAATAATGTTCAATTTATACCTACAATTGACTTATGACCACCCTGTCATAACAATGTGGTTGTAAGTTGATGGGTGGCTGTGTGCGTACAAACACACACACACACACTGAAATGTCAGTACTTTCTCGTTCGACGCTCTTCGGCGATTCCAGTAGGTCGACCCTGCGGTGAATTCACTATTCACCGCAGGGTCCCCTGCAGTGCGCCGAATGTGGAGGCATTGAAGACGGCCGAACAGACCGACGAAGAGAGTCGGAGTGACTGCCGAACAGCAGAGAAGAAAAACACAGCTATTAGCTATTCTTCTAAACGGTGTTGAAACCAATAACAATGCATTAAAATGTTTCTTAATAATAAAAAAAGTTCCTATAAAAATAAATAGAAATAGGGAATAAAAAATTCTGTCAAAAACAGCACATCAAAATGCACCAAAAAATAAAGAGATGTTTTGCTGAAAATGAAAAAGAAAAAAAACTGTTGAATACAAAATTTTTTTTAAAAAAAAAGATAATATTTATTAGGCTTTTGAATCCTATGGGATTTGCCTGTTTAAACGTCGAACTGAATCACCGAAAATCAGGGCATTTCACTGACACTTCGATGCAGTTTGGCATAGATTAACCATTGCTTCTCTATAGGACAATTTCACTACCACCGAATTGCGGCGATCTGCACCGTATTTTCGATCAATTCGCCAGTATTTGGCGAATTGACAGCTTTCTAAATAGCCAAACTGCCACAAAATTGCACCATATGGTGAAATTCTCTGTTCGGTGCCAAGTCTGGCTCTGTTTGAACAACTCCTTAAGTGTCTCACTTGCAATTTAGCTTGAAATGTTTTACCACTCATTTATTTACCATGTTATTTTTCTAGTGCTCTTCCTCCCCGATGGAAAAAAATGCTAAATACGTGGAAAGTAATGAGGCTTTTCTTTCTGCTTTCTATTGATCACAGCGCTAAGAATCCGAATGGCAAAACTTGGGAAAAAAGTCATCTAGAAAATTTGCTTCTATAACGAAGGATCATCTGGAAAATATGGCCAAAGGGAATTTAGAAGAATTATGCACACCTCTTTTTACGAGGACCTTTGTATTGTTTTATATGGCTTCGTGGCTAATACTGGTAAACAAGTAAATGTGGCCTTTGTACTTTGACAATGATATTAGACATGCAAGCCGTACCCTTTCCGTTCTTTTTAGGGGGTGAAAAAATGGTTTGATATGTAATAAACCTAGAATAAATGTTCATACATGTCTGAAATGTTTGTTGCCATTATTTTTTCTTTAAGGAAGCTATTAAACCAGAATATCTGTTCGACAAGATCTCACTTGCCTTTTTTAAAACCCCGAAACCGTGTCGTCATCCGAAAGCAAATATTTACCTTGAAATGCACTGTGTAGAATGTATACAGTATATGACATAATGTAAAAAATGTTTTTTGAATAATCTGGTCTTACACTGCCTTTTGTGGTCATTATGCAAAAAGTATTTCCTCCCTGAAGGTACATATACACTATATTGCCAAAAGTATTGGCTCACCTGCCTTGACTCACATATATGAATTTAAGTGACATCCCATTCCTAATCCATAGGGTTCAATATGACGTTGGTCCACCCTTTGCAGCTATAACAGCTTCAACTCTTCTGGGAAGGCTGTCCTCAAGGTATAAGAGTGTGTTTATGGGAATTTTTGACCATTCTTCCAGAAGCGCATTTGTGAGGTCACACACTGATGTTGGACGAGAAGGCCTGGCTCTCAGTCTCCTCTCTTATTCACGCCAAAAGGTGTTGTATCGGGTTGAGGTCAGGACTCTGTGCAGGCCAGTCAAGTTCATCCACACCAGACTCTGTCATCCATGTCTTTATGGACTTTGCTTTGTGCACTGATGCACAGTCATGTTGGAAGAGGAAGGGACCAGCTGCAAACTGTTCCCACAAAGTTGGGAGCATGGAATTGTCAAAAATGTTCAGAGTTCCTTTACCTGGAACTAAGGGGCCAACCCCAACTCCTGCTAAACAACCCCACAACATAATCCCCCCCTCTACCAAACTGTACACTTGGCACAATGCAGTCAGACAAGTAACGTTCTCCTGGCAACCGCCAAACCCAGACACGTCCATCAGATTGCCAGAGAACGTGTCTCCACTGCTCTAGAGTCCAGTGGCGGCATGCTTTACACCACTGCATCTGACGCTTTGCATTGCACTTGGTGATGTTTGGCTTGGATGCAGCTGCTTGGCCATGGAAACCCATTCCACAAAGCTATCTGCACACTGTTCTTGAGCTAATCTGAAGGCCACATGAGGTTTGGAGGTCTGTAGCGATTGACTCTGCAGAAAGTTGGCGACCTCTTCGCACTATGCGCCTCAGCATCCGCTGACCCCGCTCCGTCAGTTTACGTGGTCTACCACTTCGTGACTGAGTTGCTGTCGTTCCCAAACACTTCCACGTTCTTATAATACAGCTGACAGTTGACTGTAGAATATTTAGGAGTGAGGAAATTTCACGACTGGATTTGTTGCACAGGTGACATCTTATCACAGTTCCACGCTGGAATTCACTGAGCTCCTGAGAGAGACCCAGTCTGCATGCCTAGGTGCTTGATTTGATACACCTGTGGCCATGGAAGTGATTGGAACACCTGATTCTGATTATTTGGATGGGTGAGCGAATACGTTTGGCAATATAGTGTATGTATTATTGTGATACTAAATCACATATAAGATTGTGCATGTGTATCATTATATATTGTCTAGTCAATTAGTGACTCTTACTATTTCTGCAACAAAGTCTCAGAGGGAAGCTACCTTTCATATTTTTTTTGACTTGATGCCCCCCATAACCTTAAGAAATCCAATAGCGCATCGGTGATTGTGCTAGCTTGTGCGTGCTTACTGTACTTGGCGCATCCTGTACTTGACTCAAATGAATGATTGCGTTTCCCATGTTAACTATGATAAGTAAGGTATTTCAAGGTGCTAGCTTTAATTATCGTAGGGACGCACAAGTCAAAACTTTAGCAGCACCTAATAGCTGGTGCTAAATGATTCTGCCATTGCAAAATCATGTAGTACCCCCTAAATCCCCCTCCAATAAATCCGATACTCACCTCTCATTCTACGGCACGAAGGGTGGCCCGATCCACAGCTCCTTGTTGCCGGGAAACAGTTCCCAGTCACCCTCCGTGATCACTCCGCAGTGCTGTGCAATCCCAGGAGTGCAAACCTCCATGGAGTCCTATGGACTCCAGGAGGTGATACTCGCGGCGGTGCACAAGCGCTAACATGAGTATCCCAGCAGTTAGCTCTGTATTTGGGGGCAAAGTGACGAGGTAGCGCCTGCCCTGGAATATCGTGGGAAAATGGGAACGCTACAGGCGTAGATTTTCCCAGTTAGTGTCCCCATTTTAGCGCTAAGAAGGGAATCGCGCCCAAACTTATTAATGGACTGGAAATTATATATATATATATATGCAACTGAAAAAACGATAGCGGCACTCCAGGACTATAATGCAACCAATAATTTATTCCATTGGTATTAACGTTTCAGCCCTGAACCAGGATATAAATGTAATAAAATACACATTTATAAACAACCACCGTACTTACCCCTCCCTCTAACCGGCGTTCACACTCAGTGTGCATGTGTTCATTCCTGACGATGGCGGTATGACGTATGTGACGTGTGACCCGGTCAACCCAGGATGTGTATATATATATATAATGTGGTTAGGTCCATATAGACACAGGAACAATTTTCATACTTTTGGCTCTGCCACCAGAATAAAATGAAATTGAAACAATCCAAATTAATTTGAAGCGCAGACTTTTAGCTTTAACTCAAGGGGTTGAAAATAAATATCAAGTACAAATTTTAGAAACTGCAACCATTTTTATACACCGCCCCCCCCCCTTTTCAGGGGCTTAAATGTAATTGGACAAATGAATATAATCATAAATAAAATGTTCTTTGTTAATATTTTGTTGAGAAACCTTTACTGGCAATGACTGCCTGAAGTCTGGAACCCATGGACATTACCAACGACTTGGTCTCCTCCTTTCTGATGCTTTGCCAGGCTCTACCTGCAGCGGTCTTCAGTTCTTTGTTTATGGGTCTCTCTGCCTTCAGTTTTGCCTTCAGCAAGTAAAATGCTGCTCAATTGGGTTGAGATCAGCTCATTGACTCGGCCATTGCAGAATATTCACTTCTTTTCCTTCAAAAACTCCTGGGTTGCTTTTGCAGTGTGTTTTGGAGCATTGTCCATCTGTACGGGGAAGTGCCATCCAAACAACTTTTCTGCATTTGGCTGAATCTGGGCTGACATATCTCTAAACACTGCTGAATTCATCTGGCTGCTTCTGTCACATCATCAATAAACACCAGTGACCCAGTGCCACTGGAAGCCATGCATGCCTTTGCCATCACACGGCCTCCAGCCCATTTTACAGATGATTTTGTGTGCTTTGGATCATGAGCTGTTCCAAGCCTTCTCCACACTTTTTTCTTCCCGTCATTCTGGTACAGATTAATCTTAGTTTCATCCACTCAAAGAATGCTTTTTCAGAACTGGTCTGTCTTTTTTTAGATGTTTTTTGGCAAAGTCTAACCTGGCTTTTTTATTCTTTAGGCTTAGGAATGGTTTGCACCTCATGGTGAACCCTCTGTATTTGCTCTCGAGAAGTCTTCTCTCGTTTGTAGACTTTGACAATTATACGTCCACGTCCCGGAGAGTGTCCTGCACTTGGACGGATGTTGTGAATGAGTTTTTCTTTACCATAGAGAGGATCTTGTGATCATCCATCACTGTTGTCTTTCCGTGGATGACTTTTTATATTGCGGAGCTCACCCAGTGTGTTGTTCTTTCCTCAGAATGTACCAAACTGTTGATTTGGCCACTCCTAATGTTGCTGCCATCTCTCTGATGGATTTTTTTTTTTTTACGTCTTACAATGGCCTGTTCCACTTGGACAGATCCTTTGAACGCATGATGTAGATTCACAGCAATAGATTCCAAATGCAAATACCACACTTAGAGTCAACGCCACACCTTTTACCTGCTTAATTGGTGAAGAAATAACGGAGTAGCCCACACCTGGCCATGAAACCACTTTTGATTCAATTGTCCAATTACTTTTGGTCCCTTGAAAAAGAGGGGGGAGGAATAGCTTCTCTTAAGAGCCGTAATTCCTAAACCCTTCCTCTAATCTGGATGTACATACCCTCAAATTAAACCTGAGAGTGTGCACTTTCAGCCCATATCCATTATATAACTATAGCCTGAAAATGTTTTGGTAAATACCAGAAAAAACTAAAATTGTGTGTGTGTGTATCTAGATCTATTTATATACACACACACACACACACACACACACACACACACACACAATTTTGATTTAAACTAAAGCAACTTTCGATTAAAAGATTTACTTTAGGCTGAAGAACAAATACTGAATTAGAGGTCAATATAATGGAATCCCCCCACAGCCCAAATTTTGCTTTAGGCAAAAAGCCGGTCTGAAAATAATGAAGGATACCTGCAATTTTTCCAGCAATGCAAAAAAAGAAGAAAAAACAACAGTCTTTTTGGGCATAACCTGTTCTGCAAGATCTTAACTAAATCGCAAAGTCTATATACACAGTAGGTGCATACGGTGCATTTTATATTGGGCTGCTTTTCTCTGGGAAAATAAAATTGAGACGGGCCACAATGTTGCATTTGTAGCTGAACTGGATAGAATCCATGCAGGGTGTTTGTGCAACAGTAACCATCTCCAGGGATGTATGTATGCGTTGAGCAGATGCATGATATTCTTAAAGACCTACTAATGGCCCATATCCAAAACTCGCTATTCATGTAGAATGGTTTCACCCCCACCCCTTAATGCCAGAGTTTGCATGAAATTATTATGATCTTGAGTTATATTAAATTGTTGCATTGAAGCATGTATTTTGTAAAGTCTGTAAACAGAAAGATGGCAAGTTCTTGCTCACAAATAAAAAAAAAAATCTGGATTTTAATAAGTGTTCAGATTTATGTAAAAACTTAAATCAGTTTCGGTCCAATAATGGCATTTTATTTCAATTATTTTATTTTGGGAATAACAAATGTGGAAAAAAAAAAATCACTGACAGATTAGCGAAAATACTATACATCATTGATGACCTGGCTTTGGTGGATTCTATTTCCCATGACGCGTTACCAGTCTTTTGCAGCTGTTGTGCCATACATTTGCCATAGTTGCAGAGACCGGTTTAAGTCTGGGGTCAGATGAACGCAGTGTCACGTGCGTTTAGACGCACTTTAACATCCAACAAAGGCCCATACACGAAGTACGGAAGTGTGGTTGCACAACGCAAGCGGCAAAAGGACGCAGGTTAGCAAGAACGTCGAACCGCTAGTACTGACGCACAGAGTGCGCTGCGTCCGCATAGCGGCGTGTGTACGTGATTAGGAGACATCAGACGCTGCTCATGTCCAGCTAACACTACGTCCATTTTTATTTATAGCATCCCTCAATTTACATGGAGTGGTGTTATTGAAAGTGGTAAAACGTGGTCCCTGGCGCACACCTTTACTAAATCCACACTCCGGAATGAGTCCGTGTTCGAACTATCCCCAGCTGCCACGGCCCGCCAGCACATTTCCTGGCATCCCAGTGGTCAAGTTCTGGGTAGCATGGATGGGCTCTTGCATCACTGTTTGAGTGAGAACCCCCAAAGCATGTATATACATCTCCAACACACCCCCTGTTTACATTATATTTCAAAAGCGAAGCCATTATGTAGAGGGAAAGGTATACGGCGGATAACCATTTAGTTTTAGACGGCAGGGTTATTGACCTTTAGCAACTTGCCAGATCAGCCATGTTTTCCTGGACACATATTTTCTGCATGCTGATGGGCAATGCATTAAAATACAACCCTGCAGTATGTATACCTCATTCTGTATTTGAGAAATGAAAGAGGAAGTTCAGGTGATCTGCCTTGGTTAGGAAATGGATTTCCCAGCACTGCGGAATATGCGGGCGCTTTATAAATAAGGATTGATAAAGATTAATAAAATATGGATTATACATGTTGCAGGGCAGTACCTGTCACATGAAATGGTAATGTATGTCCAGGAAAACATGGCAAGCATAGGGTTGCCAGGTCAGCCTAGGACTATACCCTTGGATTGGTTATAGTAAGACTGAGGGACCTGCGATGATTAAGGCTGGGGTCAGACGAACGCAGTGTTAACGTCCGTGTTGCCGCACATAAGTACGTCCGTGATAGCATACAATTGTGTTAAATGGAGCCCCACACACGAAGTACGTGCGCACAGAAGTGCGGACGCATGACGGACGCTGCAAACGGACGCAGGTTAGGCAAGAACGTAATACTGCTAGAACGGACGTGCGGAGTGCGCCACGTCCACATCGTCCGCATAGCTTTGTGTGTGAGTGATGGAGCATGGTCAGACGGACTGCATTTATACGTCCAGCATTTTTGACGGACAGAATGTTTTTTCATTGTAATTTATTTTTCCCTCCTACATCCGTCAAAAAATAACTTCAGTGAAAAAACGGACTGTGTGACCACTACTGCGTCATCCGTACTGACGATGTCCGTACTGCACGGACGTACAGTCCGTAGAAATCACGCTCGTCTGACCCTAGCCTTATAGTGACCCATGTCTGAATACCACTGGGAGCTTTAACTAAAACATAATACCAAACAGAACAGTTGCAGATTTTGTGCAATTGTGCCTTATATTGTGGTCCACTCCTCACACCACCAGTATGTTAATGGCCCAGTTGTTCTCCAGTACCACTTCCTGGCCTTCCCCAATGCTGGAATGAGGTCCTCTATACCTACTCACAAATTACCTAGAATAATACATTTACAATAAAATCTAAAACGGTTAAAAGATTTGTGCTTTAAGTTCAAGGTTTCAGTAAGATCATGGTGAAATACATATTGAATAGTACAATCGCTGAGCAGCAAATTAAATCACCTGTGGTTTTCTTTGGGTAACTGGCAAACCTGGCCTGTCAGGGGGCACAAGAGGACGGGGATGCAAATAACTGGCTTAAAGCATTATTTCCCAGACCTCTCCAGGCCAGGACCTGCTGAAAGCCCAGAGGCTCTATTCCATCTCTAATGTAAACTTAACCAGGGATCTAGTAAATTTAGCAACAGCTCTCTGATTACATTTACACCAGGGTTGAAAAGGAGCATCAGGTTTGCCTGATACGTGAAGCACAGCACAGGTGATATGATTTGCTGCTCAGTGATTGCAGGATTCAGTCTGCATTTCCCCAAGGAGATCTGCAACATCTGGCCTGTTGTTAGGGGAACAGTTTTGGTATTTTTTTTTAAAAGTATGCCTTTAATAAATCCAGTCTGGTAAAATAAGTGTTTTAGCAATTGATACCATTTACTTACAGTATGTTCTGGCTACAAAGGGTTAATGCCATTTATCAGCAGCCTGCAGAGACCTACTCAATGACTCTTTCTGGTCCACTGCAGCACTATTGTAAAGGTTCAAATGTTTATTTAGAATTCAACAAATAAGGAGTCTGAATTAACAAGGTGATAGAATCCGTAACATAAAAACAAAAGACATTTATTCGGCAGGTGTTCACTGATTGAAATACAAAAACAAGAGAGTTCTGATGAATAACAAACTTTTTAAAAGCAGCATCACAGACTCGATGGTGATATCAATCTCTGTTTAAATGATCACTATTCGATAAAACATTGAAACTCTCCGACTGACCGAACAATCTCATACACATCGGTCCGTATTCTGTAATTGCATTTATTTTATTTCTTTGGCTTTTTAACATTTATTGTAGGATGTATTTACAAAAGCACCAGTTGTAGCAAAATTAGTGCAACCAAATGTCATTACGCACAAAATCTATAAAAATGCAGTTAAGTTGTGTAAATTAGGCAAGATTTTTTATTTTTTTATTATTAACTTATCCCATGCCTTGCAATTTGACCATCATAGACTTACATTACTTCATTGCATCCAAACCATTACCACAATAAACAATGAAGGGGAAGAAATGTCAGTAAGTCAGCATTATTATCCCATTATAAAAAAACAACCAGACAATCCGGTGCAATAATTAGTCCTTAAGTAATAATAAAATAATTTGTGCAGAGCAATTAAACCTCATTTCTAAATTTTCCCTGTTTTGCATTACATTTCATAAGATACATAGATTACAAAAATGCAGCCACATTTTTGGCTCCTTAGGCACTTTATAAAATATTTATATAATATTATTCTGACAGCAAGTATAAATATACAGATTTAAAAAGGCACAGTTAAGGCTGGGGTCAGAATAATGCATTTTTAACGTGCGTTTAGGCGCACTTAATCACGGCCGCAGTAGCAGCAAATGACGGCAATGACGGCCAATTTACGAAGTACTGCCACACGAAAGTCCGGCCGTGCAACGCAAGTGGAAAATGAACGCATTTTTTCGAGAACGCAGAACCGCTAGTACTGACGTACAGAGTGCGCTACGGCGGCATAGCGGCGTGTGTGCGTGATTAGGAGATGTCAGACACTGCTAATGTCCAGCCTACATAACGTCCAGACACAAAAAGTGTTTTATTGACGATCCGTAAAAAAAAATCATGCACGAAAATGCGCGTCGTCTGACCGTTTTCATGCATTCCGTGAAAAAATACGTCAATGCGTTCGGTCGCACTTTGACGGTCGCTGCGAATAATGCGTTCGTTTGACCCTAGCCTAAGGTCTGGGTGAGAACCTTTTGATCTTTGCAAAATTACTTGCTGGATAAAATTAACATTTAACAATATCTGACTCTAAACACTATTTATTGAGTATTATAAAAGACATACATTCATTCTTCATATACAAGAGGGCTGGGACACATTGCAAAGCTCTCGAACATCTGTGTTTCCAAAAGAACAGGATACAGAGAACTCTACTACGTCTAGACAGATATATATATATTTTTGCTGAATTGCGGCTGTGCATTTCCGGTTGTATATAGCAATCTTGACTTTAAACAAAACACACAGAACACGAGTGACTGATGACATGTTATAGGCATCTTGACACAAGACTCGAGCACATTCCACATCTGAATTACGGGGATCTGGCTTGTCACTGATGGTGGATTCTATTAAACATTATAGAAAGCATAATAAAATAAAAGAAAAAAACCCCACAGCTCAAAGCCTTAGGGTAAATCAAAGACAAGATTTCCCCCAAATAGCAACCCAGTTACCTGCACCAGAATACCATATATGCGTAGAAAAAAAACTAACAGGGTTATTCAGAGAGAGGTGAAAAGCAGGAGAATGAAAGGAGAATGGAAAATGCTAGGTCAAAATAGCAAGATAAATGGGAGAATTTTTCTGGTTTGGTTATTTTGACCTAGAATTTTCACTTCTCCAGTCAGTCGCCTGCTTTTCACCGCTCTCTGAATAACCTTGTATATTGCATACATACCATCCCCTCTCTCACATATTATACTTTGTCTGACTAGTCTAAACTAGGCATTGTTTTATGGCAGTGCTTCCAAACCTTGGTCCTCAAGTCCCCCTAACAGGTCAGGTTTTAAGGATTACCTTGGGGAAATGCAGACTGAATCCTGCAATCACTGAGCAGCAAATCATATCACCTGTGCTGTGCTTCACATATCTGCAAACCTGGCTTGTTAGGGGAACCTGAGGACCGTGGTTGGGAACCACTGCTTTAGGTCATGTTTTCCCAACCCTGGTCCCCCAAACAGGTCAGGTTTGCAGATATGTGAAGCACAGCCCAGGTGATATGATTTGCTGCTCAGTGATTGCAGGATTCAGTCTGCATTTCCCCAAGGTGATCCTTAAGGCTAGGGTCAGACGAAAGCAGTTTTAACGTGCGTTTAGACGCACGAAATCACGGCCGTGCTAGCAGCAAATGACGTCCAATGCCGGGGAACACACGAAGTACGGCCGCACGAAAGTTCGTCCGCGCAACGCAAGTGGCAAACGAACGCATTTTTTCAAGAACGTCAAACCTCTAGTACGGACGTACAGAGTGCGCTGCGTCCGCTAGAGGCGTGTGTGCGTGATTGGGAGACGTCAGACGCTGCACACGTCCGGCCAACATAACGTCCAGACACAAAAAGTGTTTTATTGATGATCCGTACAAAATCACGGACGAAAAGGCGCATCGTATGACAGCTATCGCGTATTCCGTGAAAAAATGCATCCATTCGTTCGAACGCACTTTTTCACAGACAACGCGAAAAACCTGGCTTGTTAGGGGTACCTCACGGCCAGGGTTGGGAACCACTGCTTTAGGTTATGAGATCAATGACCTCATGGATTTAATTATTAGGACAAAACAGTAGATTTTGGCAAACTTTGAAAAAGAAAATTAATTTATTCCTTCTGTGTGACTAATTTAGCTTAAAATTTGCCTTTCCTTCGTTATTACACAACAATTAAATCTCTGTTCAGTGAAAAACCTCATTAAAATGATCCTTTAGTTCCAAAACAACTCCTACACCCTGACTTCACAGTGTGCTACATTTAACATCTTCACTACCAAGACAGTCTAAATTCTATCTGCTAGACACCTCCTGGCACCCTGATATTGCATATGGTGGATCTGGTGTCCCATAGGAGCAAGACAAGGGAATTTCTTGCTCTGGACCTGCTTGTACAATAGACCTTTACCACAGTTTATGGATCACTAGCATGTTTACTCTATACATCGCAATGTATTTCAGCCTCAAGCAATAGAATTAAAGTCTGAATAAAGCAGGTTGGAATGAGAAAGGCGTCCGCTTTACCCATCTTGGCATTCATTGGTCAACTTTTGCTCTTTGGTTTTTAATTGGATAATATTTGCCCTGAAACAAAAGCAAACTAGCACGATTTAATAACTTAATAAAGAAAACAATAAACAGAGAGAATGCACTAATGCAGCTCGTTAAGAATTCCCAGGAGATGCACAAAGTGGTAAATACCATCGCAATCACAAGAATCCTTTATGGAAGGACGTCTTGTAAGAATCGGATTCTCAGCCGTGCAGGGTCTCTACCCGTATTTAGGAATCCTGACTGCGGACGAAAGGAGGAAAAACAAAAAGTATATTGCATAAAGATGTAGGTTTTTGCTTCATAAAGAGAGGTTTGCACTCCATGTGGCAGGAAGGCTGTCATCCATCAATGGGTATTGTTCCCAAGAATCCCTTCAAATCTGATAGATTGCAGCAAGGAATGTGATGAGAAACGCAACATTTCCACAAATGTAGATTGTCAAAACGACCTTCTTAAAGTTGTGACCCTAAAAGGGGGGGAAACATAATTTATAAATATTAATATCTCATGGTAAGTTTTATTATTAAGGGAAAAAAAGGGGGGGAATTAACCACCCCCCTCTCTCTTTTTTCCTCCAAATGAGCAGATGCTGCTGACAGCACCTTCTCGTTCCACCATGTCTGAAACCACTCTCCTTTTCTCCACTGGTTCCGGGCTGCTCCTCTGCTTCGGCTCAAGGCTTCCGAAATGCAGAGGCTCCTCCAGCTTCTTAAGCCATTTGTGTAGCGTACATAACGTCAAGACGTTAATAAGCTCAAAAAAGGTACCAGTACATAGAGCGTCCCAATAAGTGCTTTTCAGTAGGACCCTCTACTCCTTGACCTCTGTTCCCTAAAGTCCAAAGTGACGTCGCCCAACGCAGCTGCGATACCAGAGTTGCACTTGTCGGCAGTGATTTAGGTAATCCTATGGGGAACCTTCTGCAGGATTAGCAAATATTTTCTTATTTGTATTTACCTTAACCGAAAAGTACAACTCCTCAATTACAGCAAAGTTGCGCTAGTCAGCAGTAACTCAGAAATACGGTGTTCGTCACCTTCTCAAACTCGAATTGGTGAAACACACAGAATACATTGTTACTGGATAAAGGGGAATATGAACCAAAATAAGGAATCTGCAAATGATAAATGTGGGTTTTATGGATATTCTAAGGTGTTTTTCCTAATTCTAACCTTTCCCATGACCAGGGGACTTTGTGGATTTCTCCCTCCTTTCTAAAGGCACGCACTTTACTTACGGTCAGACCATAAAGTAGAAATGCCTTGCTGAAAAGGTAGAACTTGAACAGTGGAAATGTCATCATGGATGTTTCCTAATATTTCCATGATAGCAGCTCCCTCTGTCGTTGGTTTTGGAGATGGCGGTGTGACATAGCAGCTCTCTCTACATCATTCAATACACGGACTAAGGACGTTTACATCAGGTGTCTCCAACTCTGGCGCCCCAGATGTTTCTAAACTACAGCTCCCATGATTCTCTGGCCATCTATTGCGTTTAAAGAATTCTGGGAATTGTAGGCAATAAACACGGGGTGGGTCAGGAATTTGAGATCCCTGGTTTACATGAACAAATGCGTTACGGATCTGCCGAGCTCCGACGCAAGCAGAGCGTTCCAGCAGAATGAGCACGTACCTCGTTTTCAGCGAAGGAAGAATTCAGAATTTCAACCCGGTCTTCATCCATCTTTCTAAACTCTAGAAGTAAAGAGGAATACAGAATTTATATACATTGACTATAGATGTTTGGTATCCTCTTGGGGTATTTTCCCATGATGGCAAGCCAAGCGCATCTTGGGTTCCAAAGAAAGCAATCTCTGATATTAAAAGTGGTTTAAAAATTAACACATACAAGGATCGTGGTGTAGATTGTCTCATCATGAATACTGTTATTGTTTGCTAATATCGTTATTGTTTATGCTTATCTGTTACTATGGATTTATAGGATTACTGGTGTGTCACTGTAGCCTTTCCCAACTCCCCCTATCTGGGACAGGTTTGC
Source organism: Leptobrachium leishanense (assembly GCA_009667805.1). NCBI lineage: Eukaryota > Metazoa > Chordata > Amphibia > Anura > Megophryidae > Leptobrachium > Leptobrachium leishanense. The sequence goes on from CM019070.1 coordinate 47,935,789, forward strand.
ATCTGTTAAAGGGTTGGCGTGGCCTTTGTCTGTCTTGTCTGGCAAACACTGCCCCATTATCTGATAATGTGAAAAGAATCTAAATCCCCCATAATTCTGGTTTGTTGGAATGTTGCGCAATGGATCTTTGAGACCAGAGTTAATCCCTGTATCTGTTCCTGGACCAATTACGTCACAGACAGCAAAACAGGCAGTAATTCCTGGTCAGTATTATGCCATTTGAAGGATTAATGATCGTTACAGTTACAAGTATTTATAAGGCGCCAACAAATTCCTTAGCGCTGTACAATGGGAGAGACAGAATAACAAATAAACATACATGTTACAGACGTGGAACAGGAGGGAGGACCCTGCTTGAGAGTTTACAATCTAAAAGGAGAGGGGCGACCCATTAGGTGAAAGTGAATAGGGTAAGTGAAGTGGCTGGTTGCAGGAGGACTGAATGGGCAGGGGAGGAAAGGACAGTGGGGAGATCATAGAGAAGCCTATAGGCTCATTCCAAGTGCAGTAAGACGCCAGGGTTTCATTTTCCATTGGCCGCCAGGCTCCTCCTGGCACTGGAATATATTATTCATCTATCTAGATAGTAAATTCCCATGGGAATAGGGCCCTCATGTCCTCCTGTATCTGCAGGCAGGAATACAGACAAGCCTCCTGTATGTATTGTAGAATTGTCGGGTCTTTACCCTTTGCACAGCGCTGCGCAGGGCCGTAGGAAGGGCGAGGCGAGTGAGGCACTCGCCTCGGGTGCAGCTACGAGGGGGCGCAGCCAGCGCTGCATGGCTCGAGTCCTGCAGGAACGCACCTTGTCCCCCTGCCGGGCACTTCCGCTGGACGCTGGAGGAGCGTTATGGCATCCAGTGAATGTCCAGCCACCTGATCACAGCTGCTCCTGGCCGATACACAGCATCTATGTCTCTGCATGTGATTGGCCGGTGTTAGTCACGTGCCCAGCTGCTGGCAGCATGCACTTGCGAGCTGTGTGTGAGGTCACACACAGCGCGACCTGCGCCAGGAGGACCCCCCGCAGTGAAAATGAAGGATGGGAGAGAGGGACGGTCTAGCCTGTGCTGCTGCCCGTCTCCTGCTTATCCACCTTGGTGGCCAGCGCGGCGTCCGGCTCATCCCCTGTAACCTCTTGAACTTCCTGCATGTCTGTGGCAAGTCTTTTCCTTTTTTTTTCTTTCCAGTAGGCTATCAGTTTGTTAATCTTAAAAAAAACAGACAGTGGTTTCTCTTACCAACATCAAAGATCAGCCTATTTTAGAAGCTGTTACATTAAATTGCGGACATGTGCAATCATTAGAAGGCATTCGTTTAGTTCTATTTGCTCTCCGGTTTTAAATACGTGTTTACAATTTTTATCCAATGTCTTAGACCGCATGCATGCTGTTGTCTTTCATGAAGGTCAGTACTGCATGAGCCCTGCTTTACTATAAACCAGCGCCTCCAGAAAATCAGAAGTCTGTAGCATCCACAGACCATCTGTATAACCCATATAAAAGAATTGAGAATAACGAGGCTAAATTTTAAAAAAGTAAGTGTGACACAAAGTGTAAAAATAAGATCCACCCCTGTCCTGGCGGTACCACGCAATCCTGCAGCCACCTCGCTGTGCAGCCTCCCTTGGTATATATAATTCTGGGGGTCTGTTCTGTGGTGTGTATATATATATACACACAACAGACCCCCAGAATTCTATACATACAATATATATATATAACGTGAAATGAATATGAAAAGGAGGGGGGACTGGACTGAAAAAGGAGGATTGGGCATAAAAACGAGGGGAGAATGGACTTGGAGGGGGAGAATTTACTTGGAAGGGAGGGGGAGAAAATGGGCATGAGAAGGAGAGAAAGAGAGGAAGGGAGGAAAGGGGTAGAGAGTAGAGGAATACAATGGAAAAGAGGGAAAGAAGGTGCACGGAAAGGGGGGGCATGAGCGTCCCTAGCTCTCTCAAATTTGGCAATCTGCTGATATGCGCATCCTCCATACAATGTGGAAACAGGATCACCTGTGCATGAGTCCCATAAACATGACATCCGTGATATCTGATTGGCTGAGAATGCTAATCACAGATGATTCGATAATAACTTGACACTTTGTTATGAATTTTACAGATCTTCAGTTTCAGTTCATCCTTCTGACAGTGTGCAATTACTTTGCTTTGCAGCCCTGCTGCCGGTGAGTTTGAACTGGAACTGAAGATCTGCAAAATTCAAAACAAAGTGCTAAATTTATATCCAATATGTGATTAGCATTCTCAGCAAACCAAATATCATGAATGGTAGATATATATATCCGTAAAAATATTGGGGGGGCCCAATTTACTGTTCTTGCCTCGGGTGCAAAAGGAGCTAGCTACGGCTCTGGCGCTGCGGAATGTGTTGGCACTTAAAAATTAATAATTAAAAGGCTCAGGTCCATGCTGGCTGTTCTAACCTCAAGATCTGCACGTTGCCTCATTTCTGGGAAGTGCTATCACCGCGTTTCAGTGTACTCATCCTTAAGCTTCAGCTAAGGGCTGAAGAAAGGCATGAAAGACTGCTGTTCGAAAAACAGTGGTCCAGCAAGGAAGCGGCATTAACAGATGTGTCCCAGTCGGGGTACGGAGATCGGTTACATTAACCATATATATTTATTTATTTATAAAAGGATTTTACCAGGAAGGATACATTGAGATTTCTCTCGTTTTCAAGTATGTCCTGGGTTCAAGAACATTGTATTTCTGTAACTGTAACACTTCAAAGTAATACAATGCAAGATATTATAAAAACAACACAAATATACAGATTAACAGAAAATAAATATGTAGGAAATATAGTCACTAGGTTACATGTTTACAGGTGTATTCTTTATTGAGGTATGTTAGTAAGGAGCTCTTGAGTGACTTAAGACTGGGGGAAGATTTGATGGTTTCTGGGAGGTTATTCCATAATTGTGGTGCTCTGTAGGAAAATGACGACCGAGCCGCTGTCTTTTTGTATTGTGGTATTGCAAGTAAAGTGCTGGTCCTGGATCAGAGGTTATAGGATGAGGGAGCTGCTTGGGGAAGCAGCCTATTCAGGTAGGGTGGCAGCTTCCCAGAAATGCTCTTAGACACCAGGCTGGAGAGGTGAAGGGTGCGTTTAGACTCCAGCGATGGCCAGTTTAGCTCTTTTAACATGTCACAATGGTGGGTCATGTAGTTACATTGTAATGCAAAGCGGCAGAAGGAGTTATACAATGTAGTAAGTTTCTGAAGGTGTGTTTGCGGGGCCGCTGCATACAGTACATCTCCGTAATCAATAGCCGGCATAAGCATTTGTTGTACAATCTGCTTTCTTACCGCGTGGCTCAGGCAGGATTTGTTTCTGTACAGGGCACCTAGTTTGGGGTAAAGTTTAGATGAGAGTTTTTTGATGTGGGGGCCAAAGGATAGATTAGGGTTCAACCACATACCTAGATATTTGAGAGAAGTGACTGTGGTCAGCGTGCCATTTGATTTTGTCCCAACACATAGATGGGGATTTTGCAATTTGTGTAGTTTAGGTGCGGTTCCAAAGAGCATCGTTACAGTTTTGTCAGTATTTAAAAAAAGTTTGTTGTGTTTGATCCACTTTTCTACCTCTGAATTGTTCTTGCAGCACGGCCTCCAGCTGTGGGAGATTTGATTTGCTGGTATAGATTACAGTGTCGTCTGCGTACATATGTACAGTTGAGGCTTTGCAGACGTTGGGCAGATCATTTAGGAATACTGTGAATAGCAGGGGGCCTAGTATTGAGCCTTGGGGTACACCGCAAGTGACTGGGAGCGGGAGGGAGGAGTTGCCAGAAATTGACACATATTGTGATCGGTCGGATACATATGATTGAAACCAGGTTAGCGTGCGATCACCAATGCCAGAGTTTTTAAGTTTTTCTAACAAGATGCCATGGTCTACCGTGTCAAAGGCCTTGGCAAAATCAAGGAAGATGGCTCCAGTTAGGTTTCCTTGTTCCATCCCAGCTTGGATATCATTGCAGACTTTTAAAAGGGCAGTTGTAGTTGAGTGATTTGGACGAAAGTCTGATTGATCCAGGGTTAAGTAGTTCCAATATTGATAGTAATCACATAATTGTGTGTAGACACATTTTTTCAAGATTTTTGACACTACAGGGAGCAACGATATTGGACGGTAGTTGGATACCAAAGTACTGTCACCACTTTTATGGATAGGTACCACTCTTGCAGTCTTCCAGAGTTTGGGTATGTATCCAGTTGCCAGTGATTCATTTATTAGGGTTGCGACAGGATTTGCAATTGCTGGCGCACTGATTTTCAGCAGCATTGCTGGTATTTGATCAGGTCCAGACTGGTATTTCATTTTTTGCTTACGGAGAAGTTTAGTAATGACACTGACAGGCAGTGGTCTAAAACTGAATTCCTGTCTGATACAGGGACTTTGCACAGTTGGAGGGGCCTGACCTGCATGAGGCCTCTCTGATTGCATGCAATTTCCTAGCTTGGCAATCAAAGTGGTGACGCATCCAACAAAATAATCATTAAAGGCATTTGCTACATCTAGGGGGTGTTGCAGGGTTTGGTTGCTTACTTTGACAGCAGCCGGCTGGGAGTGCTTGTATGTTACTTATGGTTCTCCAAAAGTTTAGGGTTTGATATGTTATTGTTTAGATTTTCATTGAAGTAATGGGCTTTGGACATTTTTGTTTGTTTTGTGCATTCATTCCGGCATTTTCGGTATTCGTAGTGATCGTTCATGGAACCAGTACTCTTGAAATTTGACCATAGTGAATCTCTAAGCTGGTACATTAGTGTAAGATCAGCTGTAACCCAGGGGAGATGGGTCCCTTTTACTCGCACTTTACGCAGCGGGGCATGGGAATTCCAGACTTGCAGGAGCTCAGACTGAAAGTATTCAACTGCACAGTCTAGGTCTGGGATTAGGTTTAGCCTGTACCAGGGGAGCTGTTTGAGATCACTTAGGAAGGATTCAAGAATAAATTTCTTGAAAGACCTGGTGGTTATTACCTTTGGGGGGGATTTCATGGCTTTTATTTTGCGCACGCAGTACACTAGACAATGGTCACTAAAGCTATTAGCAAGAACGCCTGCCTCCTGTATTCTATCAGGAGATGAGGAGAGAATCCAGTCCAGCAAGGTATGGTTAGGGCTTTTCATATTAATGCGAGTGGGGGAGGAGATTAATTGAGTTAGCTGCAAAGTTTTAAACAGTGTGCAGTGTTTATTGTTTTTAGGATTTAGCCAATCTGTATTAAAAATCGCTGAGGGGGGGGGCGGAGCTGACTGCCGATGGGTGAAGTCGCGTTCTGCAGAGCTCTCCTGATGTTACCCTTTTATCTTTGATTTAACGTGACCTACCATCGGCTGCAGTGGTTTACTTTGGCATGGGGAACCTGGGTCTACATACCGCCCTGCACTAACAAATCTTTGCTGACTCCTTGGTGCCGTTTGGGACGATTTGGTGCTTGCGGCCTACAGCGGGCGGCCATCTTAGACGTCTCCGTGGGGACCTCCCGGCTCTTCACCTCTCCTGCCCCAGTCCTGCTGCAGACCCTGACCCCTTGAGAGTGGCACTCATGGATGGGTACCCTGACGATTCCCATCTCCTAACGAAGGGAGATATCTGGCGCATTATGGAGGAGTTCCGAGCGTGTTGGATGGCTGACTTCCGGGCTGTCAGAGATGTGATGGCGGAGGTGAGGTGTGGGCCTGAGTCTGAATGCGGAGAAACGGTACAGACAGCGGAATTACAGGACCCGCCGGAGCTGCGGGATTGCAGCGGAGCGGTGGCCCCATCCTGCACTGTGGAGGGACTGAGCGGGGGTGCGCTTGTTGGTTCATGGTCCCTGCATGTGATGACAGTACGCCCAGCTGCGATGGTGGATGGAGAGCAGTGCCCTGGGAGTGAGGACCGAGACGCTGGGGTGCTGTCGGAGGACACCTCGCCGCACGCGGAGCTCCGGTATGGGGCGGATGGCCGGTCACCCACGGCGCGGATTGTGGAGGCCCAGGGGGTACTTACCAACCTGAGAGAGTCATCTAGGGTGCCGCTCTCTGCCTCTGGCGATTCCTGGCTGGCTCGGATGGTCGTGGACGACTGGTGCCTTTCAGTATGTGATGGAGACGGGTGTCTATTGTTCCTGGACGCTGGCTGAACTGGATGACCCTGCTATCGACCTCCTGGCTGCCGACATCTTTCCTATGAAGCTTGTTTCCCTAGAAGTATTCTCTCCCGCTGACAACCCCCCCCCACGCACACCTTCTTGAGGACTCATGCTGATTTCTCCCCCACCCCCCCCCCCCGACACTCTTTGGCTGACTTTGCTTCCTCTGACCAGTACATGGTTTGGCGTGACGGCCCGGGGATTTGGCCACTTTTTTTTTTTTTTTTTTTTTTGGGGTGCGGGACGATAGGTTGCCCTGGGCGAGCCATTGGAGCGGATACCATGGCTCTGACTGCTTCCTCTGGCCCCAGGACGCCTGGCCCTGTGGTCTCTTCCATGGCCTCCAGTATCCTTGCGCGGTTACTGGAGTGAGCCAGGAATGCCACTTCTCTCCGGGCTGTCCCCCACCTTTCCCCTTATACCCCCCCCTTTTTTTTTTTTTTTTTTTTTTCGTGGCTGCCCCGTCCCATGTCTGTTTCACGACGAGACTACCTTCCTGGTCACCTATGTCGAGTGTCCTTCCTCATTCCCCCCCCTCTTAAAGTGGTTAACATTGTGGACCCTTGCAGTCTATTTTTGTTATTTTTGTTATTTTTATTTTTATTTACATTGATTTTCCTGCTGACTAGTCTACTGTGGCCCTGCGAGGCCTTTTTCTCTGTTGTACCGCTGACATGGTTACTAAATAAAAGTTTGAATACGAAAAAAAAAAAAAAAATCGCTGAGGACCAGCAGTTCACTTTTTTGGTTTTGGGCAAGTAGGTTATTAAGGATTTGAGATATGTCAGAGAGGGAGTGCACTGGAGAGCTCGGTGGACGATAGAACCCAGCAACAATGATTGCTTTACTGAATGGGATCTCAATTATACCAGAGAGGAAATCAAAGGTGACAGGAGAGCTAGAAGTCTGTAAGGGGGTGAACTTTAAGGACTCCTCAACATAAATAACAATTCCCCCTCCTCTCTTTGCTCTGTCTTTTCTATAACATGAATACCCCTGTATTGATATGGCAGAGTCTGGTACTTTTGGGGTTAACCATGACTCTGAGCACAATGATTTTGGGTTTGTAATAGCAACACCAAGCCTGAAGCTCATCCAATTTAGGGAGTAAACTACAGTGCACAAATGAGAGGCCTTTTTTAGTGGGGAGACTAAAGGATGTGTCAGCTGTAGGACCAGGGTTAGTTTCCACATCATTTGCCAGGGAAAGTAGCAGAATGAATAGAAATTTGGACAGAGTTTTCTTTTGGTGATACTGTAATTGGACAGTATTAAAGCTCTGTATGGGGGTAGGAGGGCTGGACTTTAGCACTCTCCACCAGCACTCAGCTGACAGGTTAGAAGAACCAAGTAGGCTGGGGTGTATAGGGACTTGATTTCCATCCTGGGGCAATTGGAAAGGTGTATAGAGGGTGAGGGTAGCTTTGGAGAGAAGGGAGGAGAGAGAAAAGAGAAGCAGTAGTGGTATATACATTATAGAGAAAGGTGGGGGTGAGAGTAGTTGGGTGGGCGAGAGTAAGTGTGGGAGAGTAGAGGAAGCAGGGATTTAAGGAGGGAATTTAGTGCAGCTGCGTAAGGAGTGTGATAGGAGGGTATAAATCAAATGAAAACTGTGGGGTGGGGGAGGGGAGGGGAGGGTAGGGTAGGGTGGGAACAAACTCCAGGAGAAGCCAGAGTGAGTTGCTGCCTAAGTCATATGAAGACCGTGTCTAGTTTTTTATTCAAGGGACCAGAAAACCATTGTGATCTATAGCACAAACCTTTTACTTTGTTAACACCCAGTGTATCCAGAGATACAGTCCATTTCCACGCTCTGTATCTTGAACCAGACAAGGAGCATGCATAACGTGTAGATTATTGAATGGGACGATCCAGCAGACAAGATCAATTCACAGCACGACCCTCTTTATACAAGGATAGAGCAACCATGAAGCAGTTTTTATTTAACCATAACTTACCTCTACGCAGGATACAGAATCCATGAATCTCCAGCAAGAGGTCGACAAAGACATGCCACAAGACAAACCCGATCATGGTGAAGGTGTCCCATGGGTCAGGAAGGTCCAAAGCTTGCAGGTCCATCCCCAGAAACATTGCTGCCACTGCACAAGATATGCATATTAAAACATGACTGTTAAACACGGTGAGATCTTTATTCACGATATGGGGATTGTCCCTGAAACAATATAACTGTATGTGTGTTGGCTCTAAATAACAGTTCGTGGTTTTACCTCAACATTGGTGTTGTCTAATGCAGGACTCAAAATTTCCACTCGCATTTGGCGAGTGGAAATTAAGTGAAGGCGGAAACGCACATGCTGGCTGCATGGTGGCCGGGATCAGCTGTCTAACCTGACCCAGCTCATCTCTGTCACTGGCAGGGGGGTGGAGAGGAGCTTCCCTGCCTCCTCGCTCTGCTCACACTGGGGTCTGATGTCTGGGTATGTTATTTTTGTAACTTTAACAGTGTAATTTCATAAGATAATTGAAGGGGGTGTGTTTAGGGGCGGAGTTAAGGGCTGGGTAGGGATTAGGTGGAGCAACTGGTGGCGAGTAACTCTTAAGGCCTGGTTAGTAGCTTGGGAGTTGAAATTTTGAGCCCCGGTCTAATGTTTGGGGCAGAGCGTTATTATTTTGGGAATTCGTGCTTCTGTCCTAATATATTGATTCTGTCCAAAAACTAGGCAGGTGTGGGCTGAGGACTCTGGAATTCAGGTGCCAGCGGAGAGGAATTTATACTCTGACAGAGGTACCCAGTTGGGGTAGCAGGCGTTCCGTCAAAGCTCTAGATTCACAATGTTAACACCCCAACCTGATGGAGAGAAATTTCCCAAATAGCAAAACATCTGTGAGGATTGAGAAGGGTAGCAGGAGATCCTTACACGCAACACCAGAAATCCATGGCACCAGGAGAGGCACCAATCTCGAATGTGATTGGATTGGGCTATGGTGGTGTGGAGAAAAGCTGACCAGATCCAATTACCAGTCCTTGAGATAGCTGGGCTTATAACGTGTCACAGGCTGGCCACCCAAACACAGGAGACAACTGATAAATGACAGGGACACAAAACCAGTCCTTAGAGGTCTGGTGAAAGGTGTTCGAAAGGTCCAGAGACAAACCGAGGTTGGAGGTAACAGAAAGGCAGATAAACATGAGACAAGCCTGGTCAGTAAAGGAGGCAGCAAAGCAGACAGAGTCAGAAACAAGCTGGGTCAAACACAGGAGAGAGCAGAAAGGAAGGTCAAATAAAATGAGCTGAGTCAGACATAGAAACCAGCAAAACACTATGAAAGAGCTATATGGTGACAACAGGGCAAGGACTGATCCTACAGCAAAGGATTACATAGGTGATCAGGCTTTGCCTGCCCTTACTTCACCTTGGAGCCCCACAACATCCTTGTATGTCACAGGCGTAATAAAAAAAGAGCCCCTGTGTCATCACATACGGATAGACCACAGAGGGGCAATGCGGTCGAGCATTCCACATCAGAATCGTCAAAAATAAATAAATAGATGACTCGGGAACAAGGGTGTGCATATGCCCATCAGAAAATGGCACCACAGTGTGACACGGATCAGGGATGACAGCCGTGGAACGGCATCATTTGCAAGACCCAGAGTCCCCTAGCACAGACGAATGATGCTACCCAGATGCCGCAGAGTCGGTAACCCTGACAGCATCATTGGAAATGCATTGTTGCAGCAAACCCCTGCCAAGCTTTCAGCGTTTTTCTTCCAAACAGCAGCAATAACCAATATTTTATTAAATACACAATACTTTTAAATATTAGTTACATACTAACTGGCGTATTCCTGGAAGAACCTGTCATCCTCTAGACTAAGCTCCTATGAGCAGGGCCCTCTACACCTCGTTTCCATTATATGTCTGTTTAGCTCGTTCCATTTGGTTATTGTAAAGCGCTGTGGAAACTGTTGGCGCTATGTAAATGATGACAATAAATAATAATAACAACACTGCATATATCGCCCTCGCTCTGTAAGGCAGTCACATCCTATAAATCACTGGTTGTGCGGCTCCTTTTGTTGCAGTGTGCACCCATGGAACATTTATCAATCCTAAAAATGTATTCTATGAACAGAAAACACATTTGTGCAACAGAGTTACCATGTGTTTAAAGAGATGAGGTGTATTTATTTTATTATTCAGAAAGTGCAGCTAGGGACCCAAATCAAGGACATGCTGGACCAAGTCCCCCAGTGAGATACAACTATGCTCCAAACCAATGTCATTTTGGATTTACATGAAAACATGGGACTTTACCTGCCAATATCCTCGCAGTGGTGCCGCTGCCCCAGTGAATCCAGTTAAACACGTGCCTTCTACAAGAAAAGGGACAGAAGTTTAAAAAATAAAAAACATGAAAAAATAAAACACAAAACAGAGAGAGCAAATTCTAATAAATGTTCTGCTTAATAAAATCTAGGTTTTGTACATTTCCACTATACCAAAACATTTAAACCCTTACATTAGACCTGGTCTAGGGCCAAGGACTGGTTCGGAGGAAGCAAAGTGGAGCCACGACTGCCTCTATGAAGATTCCAAGGCTCCAAATGCTGGGCATATGGATATAGGGGTTTGAGTCAAAATCAATACAACCAGGTTCCCTAATGCCAAAATCCCGACGGCCAACTTCCAGACATCCAAAATCCCAGCAGCTAACGCTAACCCTACTCCCTAACCCCCCCTAAACCTAGCCCTAACACTAACCCCCCCTAAACCTAGCCCTAACCCCAACCCCCCCTAAACCTAGCCCTAACCCCAACCCCCCCTAAACCTAGCCCTAACCCCAACCCCCCCTAAACCTAGCCCTAACCCCAACCCCCCAAAACCTAGCCCTAACCCCAACCCCCCAAAACCTAGCCCTAACCCCAACCCCCCCAAAACCTAGCCCTAACCCCAACCCCCCCTAAACCTAGCCCTAACCCCAACCCCCCTTAACCTAGCCCTAACCCCAACCCCCCTTAACCTAGCCCTAACCCCAACCCCTTAAACCTAGCCCTAACCCCAACCCCCTAAACCTAGCCCTAACCCCAACCCCCTAAACCTAGCCCTAACCCTAACCCCCTAAATCTAACCCCAACCCCCAAACCTAACCCCAACCCCCAAAACCCCCCTAAACCCCCCTAAACCTAGCCCCAACCCCCAAACCAAACCCCAACCCCCCTAAACCTAGCCCTAACCCCAACCCCCAAACCTAACCCTAACCCCAACCCCCAAACCTAACCCTAACCCCAACCCCCAAAACCTAGCCCTAACCCCAACCCCCAAAACCTAGCCCTAACCCCAACCCCCCTAAACCTAGCCCTAACCCCAACCCCCAACCTAGCCCTAACCCCAACCCCAAACCTAACCAACCCCCAAACCTAACTCCAACCCCAACCCCCAAAACCTAGCCCCAACCCCCAAACCTAACCCAACCCCCTAAACCTAGCCCTAACCCCAACCCCCTAAACCTAGCCCTAACCCCAACCCCCTAAACCTAGCCCTAACCCCAACCCCCCTAAACCTAGCCCTAACCCCAACCCCCCTAAACCTAGCCCTAACCCCAACCCCCAAACCTAACCAACCCCCACCCCCAAAACCTAGCCCCAACCCCCAAACCTAACCCCAACCCCCAAACCTAACCCCAACCCCCAAACCTAACCCCAACCCCCCTAAACCTAGCCCTAACCCCAACCCCCCTAAACCTAGCCCTAACCCAACCCCCTAAACCTAGCCCTAACCCCAACCCCCCTAAACCTAGCCCTAACCCCTAAACCTAGCCCTAACCCCTAAACCTAACCCCAACCCCCCTAAACCTAACCCCAACCCCCTTACCTAACCCCAACCCCCCTAAACCTAACCCCAACCCCCCCTAAACCTAGCCCCAACCCCCCTAAACCTAGCCCTAGCCCTAACCCCAACCCCCCTAAACCTAGCCCCAACCCCCTAAACCTAACCCCAACCCCCCTAAAACCTACCCCCTAACCCCTAAACCTAACCCCAACCCCCTAGCCCTAACCCCAACCCCCCTAAACCTAGCCCTAACCCCAACCCCCCTAGCCCTAACCCCAACCCCCCTAAACCTAGCCCTAACCCCAACCCCCCATAAACCTAGCCCTAACCCCAACCCCCCTAAACCTAGCCCTAACCCCAACCCCCCTAAACCTAGCCCTAACCCCTAAACCTAACCCCAACCCCCTAAACCTAGCCCTAACCCTAACCCCAACCCCCTAAACCTAGCCCTAACCCCAACCCCCCTAAACCTAGCCCTAACCCCAACCCCCCTAAACCTAGCCCTAACCCCTAAACCTAACCCAACCCCCCAACCCACCCTAAACCTAGCCCTAACCCCAACCCCCTAAACCTAGCCCTAACCCCTAAACCTAACCCCAACCCCCCTAGCCCTAACCCCAACCCCCCTAAACCTAGCCCTACCCCAACCCCCCTAGCCCTAACCCCAACCCCCCTAAACCTAGCCCTAACCCCAACCCCCCTAAACCTAGCCCTAACCCCAACCCCCCTAAACCTAGCCCTAACCCCTAAACCTAACCCCAACCCCCCTAAACCTAGCCCTAACCCCAACCCCCCTAAACCTAGCCCTAACCCCAACCCCCTAAACCTAGCCCCAACCCCAACCCCAACCCCCCTAAACTAGCCCTAACCCCTAAACCTAGCCCTAACCCCTAAACCTAACCCAACCCCCCAACCCACCCTAAACCTAGCCCTAACCCCAACCCCCCTAAACCTAGCCCTAACCCCTAAACCTAACCCCAACCCCCCTAAACCTAGCCCTAACCCCTAAACCTAACCCCAACCCCCTAAACCTAGCCCTAACCCCCTAAACCTAACCCAACCCCCTAAACCTAGCCCTAACCCCAACCCCCCTAACCTAGCCCTAACCCCAACCCCCCTAAACCTAGCCCTAACCCAACCCCCTAAACCTAGCCCTACCCCTAAACCTAACCCAAACCCCCCAACCCAACCCCTAAACCTAGCCCTAACCCCAACCCCCCTAAACCTAGCCCTAACCCCTAAACCTAACCCCAACCCCCCTAGCCCTAACCCCAACCCCCCTAAACCTAGCCCTAACCCAACCCCGCCTGAGCCCAACCCCAACCCCCCTAAACCTAGCCCTAACCCCAACCCCAGCCTAAAACCTAGCCCTAACCCCAACCCCCCTAAACCTAGCGCCTAACCCCCTAAACCTAACCCCAACCCCCCTAAACCTAGCCCTAACCCCAACCGCCCCTAAAACCTAGGCCCTAACCCCAACCCCCCTAAACCTAGCCCCAACCCCAACCCCAACCCCCCTAAACCTAAGCCCTAACCCCTAAACCTAGGCCCTAACCCTTAACCTAACCCAACCCCCCAACCCACCCTAAACCTAGCCCTAACCCAACCCCCCTAAACCTAGCCCTAACCCCTAAACCTAACCCCAACCCCCCTAAACCTAGCCCTAACCCCTAAACCTAACCCCAACCCCCCTAAACCTAGCCCTAACCCCTTAAACCTAACCCCAACCCCCCTAGCCCTAACCCCAACCCCCCTAAACCTAGCCCTAACCCCAACCCCCCTAGCCCTAACCCCAACCCCCCTAAACCTAGCCCTAACCCCAACCCCCTAAACCTAGCCCTAACCCCCCTAAACCTAGCCCTAACCCCAACCCCCTAAACCTAGCCCTAACCCCAACCCCCCTAAACCTAGCCCTAACCCCCAACCCCCCTAGCCCTAACCCCAACCCCCCTAAACCTAGCCCTAACCCCAACCACCCCTAAACCTAGCCCTAACCCCAACCACCCCCTAAACCTAGCCCTAACCCCAACCACCCCCTAAACCTAGCCCTAACCCCAACCACCCCCTAAAACTAGCCCTAACCCCAACCACCCCCTAAACCTAGCCCTAACCCCAACCACCCCTAAACCTAGCCCTAACCCCAACCACCCCCTAAACCTAGCCCTAACCCCAACCACCCCCTAACCTAGCCCTAACCCCAACCCCCCCTAAACCTAGCCCTAACCCCAACCACCCCCTAAACCTAGCCCTAACCCCAACCACCCCTAAACCTAGCCCTAACCCCAACCCCCTAAACCTAGCCCTAACCCCAACCACCCCAAAACCTAGCCCTAACCCCACCCCCCTAAACCTAGCCCTAACCCCAACCCCCCTAAATCAAGCCCTAACCCCAACCGCCCCTAAACCAAGCCCTAACCCCAACCGCCCCTAAACCAAGCCCTAACCCAACCGCCCCTAAACCAAGCCCTAACCCCTAAACCTAGCCCTAACCCCTAAACCTAACCCCAACCCCCCTAAACCTAACCCCAACCCCCCTAAACCTAGCCCTAACCCCAACCCCCCTAAACCTAGCCCTAACCCCAACCACTCCCTAAACCTAGCCCTAACCCCAACCACCCCCTAAACCTAGCCCTAACCCCAACCACCCCTAAACCTAGCCCTAACCCCAACCACCCCCTAAACCTAGCCCTAACCCCAACCACCCCCTAAACCTAGCCCTAACCCCAACCACCCCCTAAACCTAGCCCTAACCCCAACCACCCCTAAACCTAGCCCTACCCCCCCCCCCTAAACCTAGCCCTAACCCCAACCACCCCTAAACCTAGCCCTAACCCCACCACCCCTAAACCTAGCCCTAACCCCAACCACCCCCTAAACCTAGCCCTAACCCCAACCACCCCTAAACCTAGCCCTAACCCCAACCACCCCCTAAACCTAGCCCTAACCCCAACCACCCCCTAAACCTAGCCCTAACCCCAACCACCCCCTAACCTAGCCCTAACCCCAACCCCCCTAAACCAAGCCCTAACCCCAACCCCCCCTAAATCAAGCCCTAACCCAACCCCCCCTAAATCAAGCCCTAACCCCAACCGCCCCTAAACCAAGCCCTAACCCCAACCGCCCCTAAACCAAGCCCTAACCCCTAAACCTAGCCCTAACCCCTAAACCTAACCCCAACCCCCTAAACCTAACCCCACCCCCCTAAACCTACCCCAACCCCCTAAACCTACCCCCTAACCCCACCCCCCTAAAACTAACCCCAACCCCAACCCCCTAAACCTAACCCCAACCCCCCCTAAACCTAACCCCAACCCCCCTAAACGTAGCCCTAACCCCAACCCCCCTAAACCTAGCCCTAACCCCAACCCCCCTAAACCTAGCCCTAACCCCAACCCCCCTAACCTAGCCCTAACCCCAACCACTCCCTAAACCTAGCCCTAACCCCAACCACCCCCTAAACCTAGCCCTAACCCCAACCACCCCCTAAACCTAGCCCTAACCCCAACCACCCCCTAAACCTAGCCCTAACCCCAACCACCCCCTAAACCTAGCCCTAACCCCAACCACCCCCTAAACCTAGCCCTAACCCCAACCCCCCTAAACCTAGCCCTAACCCCAACCACCCCCTAAACCTAGCCCTAACCCCAACCACCCCCTAAACCTAGCCCTAACCCCAACCACCCCCTAAACCTAGCCCTAACCCCAACCCCCCCTAAACCAAGCCCTAACCCCAACCCCCCCTTAATCAAGCCCTAACCCCAACCGCCCCTAAACCAAGCCCTAACCCCAACCGCCAAACAAGCCCTAACCCTAACCTAGCCCTAAACCCTACCCCCCTAAACCTAGCCCTTTACCCTAACCCTAAACTTTACCCCTAAACCTAACCCCAACCCCCCAACCCACCCTAAACCTAGCCCTAACCCCAACCCCCCTAAAACTAGCCCTAACCCCAACCCCCCCTAAACCAAGCCCTAACCCCAACCGCCCTAACCCCAACCCCCCTAAACCTAGCCCTAACCCCTCAACCTAGCCCTAACCCTAACCCCCTAAACCTAGCCCTAACCCCCCTAAACCTAGCCCTAACCCTAACCCCCCTAAACCTAGCCCTTTACCCCTAAACCTAACCCAAACCCCCCAACCCACCCTAAACCTAGCCCTAACCCCAACCCCCCTAAAACTAGCCCTAACCCCAACCCCCCCTAAACCAAGCCCTAACCCCAACCCGCCCTAACCCCAACCCCCCTAAACCTAGCCCTAACCCCTCAACCTAGCCCTAACCCTAACCCCCCTAAACCTAGCCATAACCCCCTAAACCTAGCCATAACCCCCTAAACCTAGCCATAACCTCCTAAACCTAGCCCTAACCCCCCCTAAACCTAGCCCTAGCCCTAACCCCCCCTAAACCTAGCCCTAACCCCCTAAACCTAGCCCTAACCCCCTAAACCTAGCCCTAACCCCCCTAAACCTAGCCCTAACCACCTAAACCTAGCCCTAACCCCCCTAAACCTAGCCCTAACCCCCCTAAACCTAGCCCCAACCCCCCTAAACCTAGCCCTAACCCCAACCCCCCTAAACCTAGCCCTAACCCCAACCCCCTAAACCTAGCCCTAACCCCAACCCCCTAAACCTAGCCCTAACCCCAACCCCCCCTAAAACAAGCCCTAACCCCAACCCCCCTAAACCAAGCCCTAACCCCAACCCCCCTAAACCAAGCCCTAACCCCAACCCCCAATAAACCTAGCCCTAACCCCCCTAAACCTAGCCCTAACCCCCCTAAAACTAGCCCTAACCCCAACCCTTTAAACCTAGCCCTAACCCCAACCCTTTAAACCTAGCCCTAACCCCAACCCCCTAAACCTAGCCCTAACCCCCTAAACCTAGCCCTAACCCCCCTAAAACTAGCCCTAACCCCCCTAAACCTAGCCCTAACCCCCTAAACCTAGCCCTAGCCCCCTAAACCTAGCCCTAACCCCAACCCCCCTAAACCTAGCCCTAACCCCAACCCCCCTAAACCTAGCCCTAACCCCAACCCCCAGTAAACCTAGCCCTAACCCCCTAAACCTAGCCCTAACCCCAACCCCCCTAAACCTAGCCCTAACCCAACCCCAACCCCCTAAACCTAGCCCTAACCCAACCCCAACCCCCTAAACCTAGCCCTAACCCAACCCCAACCCCCTAAACCTAGCCCTAACCCCAACCCCAACCCCCTAAACCTTACTGTGACGGAACGGCCGCCACCGGATTTATTTAGTTTAATTTCATTCTTATTTTGTTATATTTCGTTTACCCTTTATTTATAGAAATAAATTTCCTTTGGTAGATTTAATGTAAAACAGTTGCTAGACTTCTAATTAATCATGTTTTTCCCCTGCACCATCCTGCTAGTTTATGCTCAGTTATATTGTGTGGTTTCTAAATGTATTGTCAATCGCTCATTTTTAGTTTAAATTGACTTATATTTCTTTAGTTAAATGTGGTTTTTAAAAACCCTACCTGCCACTAGTGTCAAATGCTTTCCTTTGTATAGAATATACAATAGGTTTGAGTGGCTTGTGGATTGTACAAAGGTGCTTTCTGTTTGGATATCTGTTTACCTGTTCTGAAGGGTTGGGAGTCACATTGTCTCAGCCACCCACTATCCGATTCCCTTTACAATGGGTTATGTAAAGCACTGTATGTGATCACTGTGAGGTCAAGACTTCATCTGCATACAACCAGTGGACCCAAGTGAAGACGGAGAGGACCTGAGAGAAGCCTGCAATGGTCTTGGAACCAACCAATCAGAACCTGGGCTATGGCTAGCCCCTGTGCAGAATTCACTCAAGGGGTCTGGGGGCGGGCATGGGAGAGAACAGTGGGACTGTACCATATAAAAGGACCGTGTATGTTCTTCTTTTGATTAAAACTCATTCCTGTTTGAACCTTTACTCTTGCCTCGGCTAGTAATTGGGGAAATAGGGCTTGGGGAACCACGACGCAGCAAGGACCGTGGAAAGAAACGCTGGACCACCGCCAAATCCCTACCGCCCGCTACCGTGACTCTACACCCCAGACCAGCTCGGCGTTGACGGCGGATCTACCCGGGCAGGGTAGCGGGGATCCGCTACACTTACCCCAACCCCCTAAACCTAGCCCTAACCCCCCCTAAACCTAGCCCTAACCCTAATTCCCTAAACATAACCATAACCCCTAAGCTAATATTAGGGTTAGCCGCTGGGGTTTTGGATGTCTGGAAGTTGGCCTTGTAGGGAACTTGGTATGTCCGGCACTTTGTCTGGAAGTTGGCTGTCGGGATGTTGGCATTAGGGAACCTGGCTGTAGGGATTTTGTCCAGCACCCCGGATATAGACCAGCACACGGCTCGTTATAAAGTCACCATACAATGACTAGAACTCTCCAGCCCACACTAACCTTCCCAGTGACTACATAAAGCCTATAGAAGGGGAGGTGTATGTATGGCTGTCTAGAGTTATTCTATTATTCAAAAAAAAGAAAAAAACACCTACAAGCTAGTAGGTGAAGACAGCAGTCACCTCACCTCATAAACACTATAGGAATCAAGGTGAACACCCTGAACAAGGATTGAACCTAATCAGCTATATACCACAAAAGAGAGAAAGAAAAACTTCCTCCAACGAACATCAGGATGCTGAATTGTAAAACATAACTTTTAATAATTATAATAGTATAAACGGACAGACACATAATGTATACATGTATTCATGTATTAAATTGGTAGCAATAGCCAACAACCACCACACTGCTAAATAGCATCAATCCACAATTATTGCCTGTTAACTCCAGCTCAGAGACATGTTTAAAAACAAACTCATCCATTATTCTATTATTATAAACACAATCTGATAGACCATTTTTTTTTTTTTTAAACACTGCAGCTATGTATATTTTGCAGCCAGATTTACTTTATTTTATGCAATGCATAATTCTCAGGAGTATTATACGTTTTAGACATTTGCATCTTAAATCTTAATATGTAAACGTAGGTGTGCCGGTCTCGTCAGTTTACGTATTCCACTTGTAGAAGTGGGAAGGATAGAGAAAATGTTGTATTGAAGGGATACAGTTGGGAAAATTTTTCAAATTCAGCTATGTGGCCCAAAAGTTGGAATTTCCTAGTATTTCTCCAATTTGCGGTCTATTGAACAGCTCCTAACTGGAAATATGGCTACAAGAGGACAGAATCGGGCTTAGCACATACACACAGCGTGAGGCATTGTAAGAAAGGAAAGCGTTAAAGTAACATACCTTGGAGCATTAGGTGAGGGTCTCAATATAGCCATCACAGGCTGAAGTATTGCCAAAGTCATAATGATGCAACCCAAATATGGGTGGTATCCTGCCCGCTAAAGAAAAAGACACGAAATTCAGAAGGGGGGGGGTGGAGAAATAAGGTGTACCTCAGTCCAGATCATTCCTGCACTCCCAGACTCGAGTATAAATGCAATGCCTGGTGCTCAGCAAAGGTTCACTACAGCAAGGTAGTATTAGGCCTTCACTTATACCTACTTTTTTATTTTTAATGTAATGCAATAAGGTTTCCTATTTTATTCAAGTCTTGAAGTGCTGGCCATATACTACCTTGACATCTAGAATATAGTTAAATCTTTATTGTATGAGCTCCTTTTAAAGTATTTACACGTATGAATAGGAGCGCTCTCCTTCTGGATTGTATAGTAAAAATAAATCTATAATTTATTTATTTAAAAAAAAAAAATTCCACACTGCAGGAAGAAAAAAAAAAAAAAAAAAACACATGTAAAGGAAAAGACAAAACATGTAAACTAATCCACGTACCCTTTGCAGAAGTATAATTATAACAGTATTTAACATTTTTTGCTGTGCAGATCATTATTCGGAGGAAGGACCATACTTACAGTGCTCCAATGTCCTCTGTATAAAAATGGAAGCACGAACGCAATGGTCGTTAGAACCACAGTGGCCACCATGAGAATCCGGTGAACCTGATCGGAAAGAAAATTTATTTTTATCAGTTTTAAAATAAAAATTTATAAAAACCAGCAAAATCCCATTAATCATTTAAATACTTACAGTGGATCAGAGGCTGGATGCAGCCCATCCGATGAATTTTTTTTATAGGGGGTGGAGATTAGAAATCTCGCGGGATCACAGAAATGTCAAATACTCAAAAGACATGCCTAAATTTTACTGCACTATAGGGACTCCATGACGTTGAGCCCAATATTTGACAATTTTCAAGACAAATGATGGGAAAATAATCTATTTGTGAGAACAAACAACTCCAAAAGACCTGTTTGTGGCACCAGTGATAGCAAATGTATTGCCCATCGGTTACCATTTCATGTCAGTGACTGGATGAGGCTGAAAAGATACATGGGGTATCCTCATTGGCACAAATTTGGGAGATGGAAAGAGTATGGTGTCTGAATGCCAATTAGCCAGAATAAGCAATATTGTAGTTTATTACTTTAATAATTAACAGAAAACATAAAATGCCAACATCCACCCATGAAAGCATTCTCGTAAATGATCAGATGTGTTACCATTTGGACATTATTCACTTCTCCATACCTGAAACCATACTTTATGGCCACAGAGAGACGAATTTGGCCAAACAGGTTTGAAAAAACGTGCAACGACAACACCAATGCTGACAGTGGTCATCCACGCCATGAACATGAGGGCACCTTCAAAAAAGTTAAAAATATAAATATATAAAAAGACCACTTTTGGATACAAAGTGAAGCCAAAAATGTCCATTTTTATACATGGTCAAAACATGGAAACAGATAAAGATAGCTGGACAGACTGGGAGTAGCAGTCAGTACTTGCGCATAAACACAATGGACTGTATTCTTGTGTTGCAATAGTGCTAACGTAACCAGAGCTGTTGTAAACTTAGAAACTCTATTGACCAGTGTTTCCCAACCCTGGTCCTCAAGTTCCCCTAACAGACCAGATTTTGCAGATCACCTTGTGGAAATGCAGACTGAATCGTGCAATCACTGAGCAGCAAATCATGTCACCTGTGCTGTGCTTCAGATCTATGGCAAACCTGGCCTGTCATCGGGTCCTGAGGACAGGTTTGGGAACCACTGCCTTAGAATATAACGGATCTGGGAAGTTTACAATAGCAATGGTTACATTTTCACCAGGGCTGGAACAGCGTCCATTATTTAGAACATTTAACTGGACAAGAAGAAGTATAGGAATTCATCCTTACAGTGTACTGTAGTTCTCAAAACTTTGTCTTTATCACAAGTTTAGAATGAAATGTCACGAAACAAGAGGAAGACGTTTCAGACTCATCCCTTACCGTGGTATTTGATAAGAAGTGGGGAGCGAGACCCGCCAACATCTTCAGGAGCGCCAGTGATATTGTACATTCTGCTGGTTATCAGAGGCTGCCGGTGATGTCTTGAAATCCGCCCTAGTATAAAACAGAAATAGAATAGACTATGAAGACAGCTAACCCAGGGTAGTTATCACGTTACAGCCCCACCCTATTTGTATCACCATGTAACAGGCAAACGTCATGCCACAGGAATTGTAACATGGGAGGCAATGGAGAATTCAAGGTGACAGTGACCATGCTTTACATCACTTTATTCTAAAAGGAAATTGAAATAACCAGAATTTATTTGATTACTCAGAAATACAGCGATAGAGTGCAATTGTATATGTGATATCTACAAACTTACATCTCTTTTGATGGGCATCTCAAACTCCGGCCCCATATGTGGCATGGTAGCTTTAAATGCACATGTAAAGTTATGGTAGGGTACTGAGCGGTGAGTATCATCTCCAGCCAGCAGGTGGCGTGAGCCTGGTTGGTTAGTGGAGGGTCATGTATCAGGAAGTGTTCGGCTCTATGGTTAACCTCACTGGTGCATGGAGGAGATGTTTTAATCTCTTGCAATAGCATGAGGGGTTTACACATTGTTTTTACTTCATACAGGTAAGCCCAGTATAAGCATAGATCCAGCAAGCTTGAAGTGTGTGTGAAGCCATAACAAAAGGGTGTCATTTTGTGTATATCTGTTCTGTAAATAGTTTTAAGTTCGTTCTGTGGTCTGTGCAGTAATAGAACATGTAAAAAAGAACGGTGTGCATAAACTCCTTGTCTAGTATAGAGTAATATTGGTAGAGGACATTTGCTGTTATGCTGTATGGTTAATCTCACTGATGCATGGAGTAGACCGTGTAAACACCTCATGCTATTGCGAGAGATTAAAATATTGTTTTTACTTCATACAGGCAAACAGGTTAATAAAAGGTCTGTAACTGAAGAACAGTGTGTGTTTCTTGATTGCAAACGTGCAACATATTTTGGCGAGCCAGCCAGGAGAAGTTTTTCCCGGATAAAGTGGCAGAATTAACTTCAACAAGAACCTAGAATCACTGTATAATCTGCAGAAGAGGATTTGCAAGTTTCAAAATGGAGCTGGAACTACTGCAAGAGAAAGCAAGTGCTGCTTTAAACCAGTTGCAGCGGGAACAGTTAGTGGAACCATGCAGATTCTTGAAATGCTATAAAGGCAGATGATGAAACCGAAAAGATCAAAAGCAAGCAAGCTTTAATCCGTTTAACAGAGAGAACACTGGATGATCTGGAGGAAAATCAGGAGTAAGAAGAGGCAATCCAGTATGTCAAGGACCTATTACTCTTCATAGATTCGCTGCAAGGTGAAGATAGTGGTCGTAAGGAGACAGAACTGGAGTTCATTCAATTAAAAGAAATTAAAGAACAGTACCTCCAAATGCAAAAGGCACAGAAAGTCTAGGAGAACCCTTGAGGAGGAAATAAAGAAGCTGAGTGCCAGATTAAAGACAACAGATACAGGATCAAAGAGTGCAAAACAGCAACCAGCATCTGAAAAAATACCTGAAGTCACCATTAGGAAGGAATTCCGGATCTGCGGGCAGATTGGTGAGGGAGGCCAAAAAGCAGATTGGTGAGGGAGGCCAAAAAGATCAGCTGTCATACACCAATCTGATGCACCAAATTGATGCTGGGCTCCGAAAAGGACGTCAGGAGACAGAAATCATCGAGGCAGTAATTAAAACAATCAGCCCTGGATTAAATTTGAGGGATATGCTGGAGATAAAAAGTGACCCGACTCTTCCCAAATTAAAAAACATTTTAAAAAGGACACTACAAAGAAGAGGATACATCTGATCTCTATCAGAAATTGATGAACATTTTCCAGGGAGAAAGAGAATCCGCTCAGAACTTCTTGTTTCGTGCTATTTTTTTTTTTTTTTTGAGAAAGTATTTTACCAAGAAGGATACATTGAGATTTCTCTCGTTTTCAAGTATGTCCTGAATTAAAGGACAGACTGCTATTTGCATCGAAAAGAAAAAGGGGTCAGAAGACCAGTACAATCCAGATCTGGTGCAAAGGAAGTTTCTGAGGTCAGTGGGCACAGGACTGCTAAGTGACCACATAAAATTTCAAATAAAACCCTACCTGGATGACCTGACTATTTCTGATGAGGTGCTCATTGAAAGAGTAAATGAAGCTGCAAGTCTGGAGTTGGAAAGGCAGCGCAAGCTTAAGAAAAACATAACCGCCAAAACAACAAGAATGAATGAACTAGAGAGTGAAAAGACAGCATTAAAATAGACTATCAGAACGTAGAGGAAACTTTAACACCAACACAACTGGTAAGCAGTGAGGGTCCTCCTCAGTCTGGAAAAGAGAAAAAGGCCCCAGCTACAGGACAGCTTGCAGAAGCAGGGATCCAGGAGTTGGTGAGAGCTGAAAACAGAAATGAAAAAGATGTGGCTGGCCTCCATTACCGCTGAAACTAAACAGGGGTCTCAGAGACAGCCGTGACAGACAGAGGGATGCGAAAGAAGGGCTGCAGAGATTGCCAGGAAAAGGGAGGAGAAGATAACTGCAAGCATTGCTTTAGGTGTGGTAACACAGGACATATTTCCAAAGGATGTCGAGCTTCCCAACAGTTTCAGGGAAACGGAACGGGCTGCTGTAGGGGGACCAACAGCAACCCACCAATCAAGGTCTCTACAGTATCAAAATTGTTCCCAAGAACACCAATCATTATGCAGTGCAGAAAGAGACAATGTACCTAAGTGGGCCAACCCAAACCTTTGTAAAGTCAGTTATCTGCCCCCACAACATAGTGCTAAATTGTTATTAGTTCATTTGAAAGCGATGTTTAGTGCAGTGTATACTGGAAAATGTCCCCACAACAGCACTCGGATACTGGATCAAGACAGTTTATTAAATGAAGATTGGAGGAGCAAGTATCTTCCACATACGCTGGTAAGACCACTTGAAGAGCTCCTAGGACATGCTATGCTTACTGGGATTGCAACTAATCAAACTGTAATACCCTTTATTGGCTGGATAGAAGTGGAGTTCAGATTGAACAGCAAGATGGGCTCTGGTCCCTGTTGTCAAGTGCCTATACACTTGCAGAAGACCCTATAATTGGCTACAATGTAATGGAGGAAGTTATCAAAGGACAAGATGAACAACAAAAGGCAGTCCCTGAAGTGAATACAACCAGTATGGTGAGCGAAGCTTTCTGTATTGACCTGAAAGAAGCCAAGGCACTCATTCAAGTAATACGCTCATGTCAGTCGGACTGTGAGGGGAGTGTAGTTAAAACTGGGAGACAAAGAATGGTCCTTCCCCCAGGACAAGTCACAAAAGTGCGATGCTGTACACATCTGGGACAGAGAGGAAAAGAGACTGTGATGTTGTTTGTCCCTAAAAAAAAGCAACTATGGCTGGAATGGTTACAGATCAATGAAGTGTTGGTGACTGTAAGTAAAGGCAATTCATTCCGAATACCAGTCGCAGTGATCAACACTACCAATTCCAATATCAAACTGTAACCGCAAACCAACCTGTGACATGTCCAGCCTGTGAAAGTAGTGTACCCAGCAGCATTGCAGCCTGTAGAGGTTCATCCAAGAGTACCTGACCAAAATGTGATAAGCCTACAAGGACAGGGTAACCTCTCCAGAAACTCCGGGACGTTGGAACAGCAGCTTGATACACAGATGCAGAACCACAGTAAAGCATGGGACCCACCAATATCATTGAACCATCTAAATCAGGAGCAGCAAGCAGTGGCGAGGAGGATGCTCAGAGAAGAATGTCACGCTTTTTCTTGATAAGGACGTGGGCTGTATTCCATCATTAAAGATGCATATCTCTCTGAAAGATCAAACTCCTGTGCAGAAGACCTATCATTCAGTCCTGAAGCCATTGCATAAAGAAGTCAAGGAGTACCTGCAGGACCTTTTAAAATCAAGGATGGGTCACAAAATCGAGATCCCCCATACTCCTCACCAATAGTCTGCGTGAGAAAGAAGGACGGCAGCATGCGACTCTGCTGCGACTACAGAGAGCTGAACCAGAAGTCAATACCCGATAGACATCCCATTCCCAGGATCCAGGTCATGTTGGACAGTCTAAGTGGGAGTTCCTGATTTTCTGTATTAGACCAGGGAAAAGTCTACCACCAAGGGTACCTTGATGAGGAAAGTCGTCCCCTTACAGCTTTCATTACCCCTTGGAGCTTGTATGAGTGAGTACGCATTCCATTTGGTTAAAGTTCAGCTCCAGCGGAATTTCAAAGAAGTATGGAAGACGGTCAGGACTTAGAGATGACATATGTCAGCCATATTTAGATGAGAACCTGGTACACAGCAATTCTTTTGAGGACCATGTCCAACATACACAGACGGTCTTGCGTTGGTATCAGCAACATGGCATCAAACTCACCGCAAAGAAGTGTGAACTGTTCAAGTGGAAAGTGAGATTCTTGGGCAAGATGGTGTCAAAAGATAGCTATACAATGGACCCAGCAGAGGTGGCCCCAGTTCAGGCCCTTAAAGAAAGGAAGCCAGCAACTGTAGGAGAGCTCAGGAAAGTATTGGGATTCCTCTCCTATTACAGGTCCTATGTCCAGAACTTTTCGCGCATTGCCAAGCCACTATTTGCTATCAGTTCCATTGTCGAGTGATAAAGCAGTAGATCCGCTACGAGGGGGCAAGGGTCCCCCTAATAAGAACGTCGGGGGCAAGAAAAGAGGGCCAACTGCCAAGTTGAACTCCCATCACCTGGACAGACCAACACAGGAAGTACTGACCCAGTTAGTTGACCACTTGTCTAATCCGCCAGTGTTAAATTACCCAGACTTCAATCAACCCTTTGTGTTGTACGGTGATGCCTGCCAAGGAGGACTGGTAGCGGTACTCTACCATTGGAGGGATGGAAAACTGAAGGTCATTGCATATGGGTCCAGGACTCTTGCATCACCAGAAAAAAAAGGTATCCTATGCATTCAGGTAAATTGGAATTCCTGGCATTAAAGTGGGCTATATGTGAGCGTTTCAGGGATTATTTATATCATGCACCTTCATTTGTTGTATACACGGATAACAATCCGCTCACGTATGTCCTGACTACTGCCAGGCTGAATGCAACTGGGCAGAGGTGGATCGCAGAGTTGGCTGACTTCGACTTCTCTATCAAATATCGCCCTGGCAAGTCCAATGCAGATGGCCTATCGAGAATGCCGATAGACATTGATGGACTTATACTGCAGTGCGCTGAAGAGGTCAGTGAGGAGGTTATCAGGTCGTCTACACAAGCAATTCTCATGCAACAAATGGAAGCAATGCCGTACTTCAATTCAGTAACCTTAGAGGCGATGGAAGGACAAGGGGAGAGGGATCAACTACTGGAATCGATCCAGACAATCCCAAGAAGAGAAATAAGAGAAGGACAGCAAAGGAGATGCAGTAATTGGAAAAATACTCGACTACAAAGCCAGAAATCACAGACCCAGTGCAAAAGCCAGTCAAGCAGAAGATTGTGATGTAAAAGCCTTGCTGAGAGAATGGACAAAGCTTCACATAGCGCAAGACGGCACCTTGCACAGGAAAACCAAGTCCAGGTACCAGCTAGTGCTTCCAAAAATGTACCAGCCACTGATCTATAGAGAACTCCAGCAGGAGATGGGGCATCTCGGCGTGGAAAGAACACTGACTTTGATCAGAGAGCGGTTCTATTGGCCCAAGATGCAACGGGATGTGGAGCACTTTGTGACACAGGAGTGTGAATGTCTCAAGAAGAAAAAGCCAAACAGACCTACCTGAGCACCCTTGACAACCATTAAGACTACTCATCCGTTTGAACTAGTTTCTGTGGACTTCCTCCATCTTGAAACATGTAAAGGAAGATATGAGTATATCTTAGTTGTAATGGATCATTATACCAGATTTGCACAGGCGTACGCTACAACAAACAAAATCAGCAAAAACTGTGGCCGACAAGCTGTTCAATGAGTTTGCCCTCAAATTCGGCTTTCCAAAGAGAATTCACCACGACATGGGGAGAGAATTTAAAAATCAGCTATTGTCCAGACTAAAAGACTACTGTGGAATCAAAGGTACGCACACTACCCCATATTGCCCGCAGGACAATGGACAGGTAGAAAGATTTAATAGAACTTTTCTCTCTATGCTAAGAACACTGACCGAAGATCAGAAAACTGATTGGAAGAGCTCTCTGGCGAAGGTAGTCCATGCTTGCAATTGCACTTGCAGTGATGCCACAGGTTATTCGCCATTTTTATTATTGTTTGGGAGGTATCCCAGATTACCAATTGATCTCTTGTTTGGTGTAAGAAGGGACAGCAATAAGGGCTCCTATAAGGACTACGTCGAAAATTGGAGGAAGCGGATGGCTGAAGCCTATGGAATAGCATCTCGGTCTGCAGCAAAGACAGCAGCAAGAGGAAAGGAACAGTACGACAAAAAGATCTATGTCGCAAAGTTACAACAGGGCAGCCGAGTATTGGTAAGAAATGTGGATGAGAAAGGAGGCCCAGGGAAGATACACTCCATCTTCCCAGTAGAGCGTATGTCATTGTTAAAAAGAAAGGGGAAGATATCCCAGTTTTTGAAGTAAAACCAGAAAATGGAGTTGGTAGAACAAAAGTGATGCACTGGAATTTGCTTTTACCATGTGACCATCTTCCAGTTGAGCAACCTCTACAAAACCACAAAAATGAAGACGTAACAAAGAAATCCAAAGTTAGAACAAGAAGACCCAATGTTCCACAGACACAAGGAGATACAGACAGCGAGTGGGATTCTGATGGAGAACTCCAGAAATGTCATTACAGCGGGCCATTACCAGAACAGCAAGTGAATTCTTTGCTGAATCCAACAGCTGAGGTATTCCATCCACAGGAAACAGAAGAAAGACAGTGTCAATGGATCACAAGAGAAGAGCAAGTATTGCCAACAAATGCAGAAGACATCGAAACACCGTCCATGGAAACTGTAGAGGAAGATCCTCAAATTACACCTGTGGACATCACAAGGGACAATACACTGGAGGAGGAAGACCAGAATGAGATGAGCGAAACGCGACTCTACACTAAAAGAGAGAAGACAGCCAAAAACACTGACCTATGAAACACTTGGTCAACTCAGCATTGTGCAGAGAAACCTAACCGCACATAAGATCAATATGGACTACTACTGGAGACCATTGTGAATAATATAATAGACTGTTACCAGAGACTATAAAAAGACCAATGGACTATTATGTAGGAGAAAGACTCTTGCATTAAGAAAATGGTTGGATAACGTTTTGTGTGAAAGTTAAGGCCGATAATTGTGGAATGTCGGGACAACCTATATTTGGTGGGGGAGAGTGTGGCATTGTAGCTTTAAATGCACATGTAAAGTTATGGTAGGGTACTGAGCGGTGAGTATCATCTCCAGCCAGCAGGTGGCGTGAGCCTGGTTGGGAGTGGAGGGTCATGTACCAGGAAGTGTTCGGCTCTATGGTTAATCTCACTGGTGCATGGAGGAGACTGTAAGCAGCTCATACTATTGCAAGAGATTAAAACATTGTTTTTACTTCATACAGGTAAACCCAGTATAAGCATAGATACAGAAAGCAGCATAAACTTGAAGTGTGTGTGAAGCCATAACAAAAGGGTGTCAGTTTTAAGTTTGTTCTGCTCTGTTAGTTATGTGGTCTGTGCAGTAATAGAACATGTAAAAAAGAACTGTGTGCATAAACTCCATGTCTAGTATAGAGTAATATTGATAGAGGACATTTGCGGTTATGCTCTATGGTTAATCTCACTGATGCATGGAGGAGACGGTGTAAACACCTCATGCTATTGCAAGAGATTAAAACATTGTTTTTACTTCATACAGGCAAACCGGTTAATAAAAAGGTCTGTAACTGAAGAACAGAGTGTGCGTTTCTTGATTGCAAACATGCAGCACATAAGTCTTACTGAACTACAACTTCAAAGATTCTCAGAATGCAATAAACGGCCAGAGAATACTAGGGATGTGCGTTTCGGGTTTCGGAATTTTCACGAAATTTCCCGATTCGTGTTTTCGGATGCGGCCGATTTTCCGAAAATTTTTAGATCCGAAAATGGCAGATCCGAAAAGTTTTCCGAGCCGAAACGAAATATTTTCGAATGTACTTGAAATGTGTGAAATCGAAATTTATTGCTTTGAAACGAGGAGAACAGACGTTCCGAAAAAACGAAAATTTCCGAAGATACGAAAAGTCGATACAAAAAACGAGCTAAGTGACACGAAAATACGAAAAATGGTCGATATTCCGAAACCATTTACAATTCCAAAAAACGAAAATTTCCGAAGATACGAAAAGTCGATACAAAAAGGAGCTAAGTGACACGAAAAGACGAAAAATGGTCGAAATTCCGAGAAAAAAAATGTACACGAAAAACGAGTCGAGCCGAACCGAGTCGAAACAGAAATCGGTCGAAAAGAGCCGAATCGAAAAGTTTAAAAATCAGAAAAATTGAATCGAACCGAAAAAATAAAAAATAAAAAAATAAAATCGGTGCACAAGCCTAGAGAATACCAGGAATTGTAAGAAAGAAACATATTTTGCGGCTGTAATTTAAAGATCTCTGTCCCACGTGAATCAACCTCTAAACACTATCAGGGTTCTTCAGAGAGCGTGAAAAGCTGGAGAATGACTGGAGAATGAAAAATTCTAGGTCAAAATAGCCAAACCAGAAAAATTCTCCCTTTCATCTCACTTTCCAAATCGGTTATTTTGACCTAGAATTTTTCATTCTCCAGTCATTCCCCTGCTTTTCACGCTCTCTGAATAACCTTGAATGTGTCTCAAGGTACAACTCAGAGGTAGAATTAAGAAAAGATGTAATTAGGGTTGCCACCTTTTCTTCAAGCCAAACCTGAACATTCTAGTGTTGGGCTTGGGTGGCCATTTTTTTGTAGCGTATACATTATGCTTAGATTTACTTTATGCGTATATATAATGACACGTGGTATGCATGGCATGTCAGGCTGATATTTAGGCACACTGGTATTATGTATGACACACTGGTAAAATGGCATGGCAGACTGGTATTGTGCCTGGCAGACTGGTAATATGGCTGGCAGACTGGTATTTACACTGTAAACAGCTAGAACCTCCCTTTAGAAGCTCTATGCCTGTATATCAAGAGAGGCGCTGCTGCTGGGATGGAGGGAGGGGTCACCACGGAGGGGACAGACACTTGGACGCTGCACAGCCAGGTAGAAGAGGAGTGGGAACTGGCCCACACCTATACTCACTGGGTGGAGCTTCTTTCTCTCACTCGCACACAGGCAGCGCGAGTGATTAATGAAGGGGCAGCACAAACCTCTCCCACTGTGCAGCTGCTAATAGCCACTTGGTTCAGAGGATCGCGGCAAACACGTAGGAGGCAGACAGTCATGTGTCCCAGCCGAGTCATGTGTCCGGGTGGCAGGGAATCTGAAACCAGTACACATGACTTGAAACCCGGACAGTACGGGTCAAAACCGTACGGGTGGGAACCCTAGATGTAATAACTGTATCTGAACTATAGAGAATTTAGTAAAATCAAGTCTCTCTCCAGGTTTTAAGACGTGTGGAGGTTTATGAAACAAGGCACCAAGCTAAGAATGAATAATTTGAGTTCAAATAACCAAATACACACCATCCTCGGCCTCGCCGTCTGCTAGAAATATGTAATAGCTGGCAGAGAGGTCAAATCTCTCAGAGACTGATGGAATCTTGACAGCTCGACGGAAAGAGCATTGGATAACGCCGTCTTCCAACCTCCATGCACGGTCTTGAAGAAGGTTCTAAGTCAAAAATAAAAACAAGCTTATGTGCCTGGACAAATTTGAGATATCAGAAGAATATATAAAAATTAAGTTTAGTGCTATAAAGGAGGTCAGAAAATCCAATCTTTAGACAATCAACGATCTTTTAAAAATGACTATATGACACATTGGATCGATCATTACCTTCACACAAAGAAGGCATTAATGAGCCGCTGAAATATAATGCAGATAATCAGAAATTTATTGTATTACTGTTCTGTAATCTGTTCACACCTCAAACACAGAAGGACAATAGGGAACGATGATGCACTAAGAAAGCATACACCTCTGACCGTGACCAGTCACTAAAATGGAGAAATTCATTGAGAAAATAGCATCTAAAATCAAAATGCCAATAGAAAGCTAGATTGTCATGAGAAATTAACAAAAAAAAAAGGATAAACATCATGGAGTACCCTGCACATTTGCAATTAGCTCTGTAATTAGGGATGTGAGTTTCGTGTTTTCGGATTTTTCACGAATCGGCCTGATTCGTGGCTTCAAATGCGGCCGAATTTCCGAATCGGATTGGATCCGAAAAGTTTTTCGTATTTTCGTTTGGACGTGAAATGTGTAATATCGCAACTCATTTTCGTTCCATTCGTGATTTTGGTTCCATTTCGGTCATTTCGTATTTTTTGGTTCCATATTTTTTCCAATGATTCGATAAGGTAATTCTGCCGATTCTATCGTTTTTTTTATTAAAGATCCTTTTTTCTTATGAATATGCATTGCACAACTTTAATCATATTAAAATGGTATGAAAAGAACAAAAATGAACAAAACGATTTAAAAAAAAAAAAAACTGACCCAAGTGGTCTGACTTAAAACCTTTTATTCTGGTTTTTATTTTTAAATGGAAAAAAAAGATGAACAAAATTATCAGAAACGGAAAAAAAGAAACCAGAAAAAAATAGAATGATTCAAAACGAAAAAAAAATAAAAATTAATGCAGCACATGAATCCGCACACTGCTGGGAACAAGCGCCTCTCTGCACAGTAGAATTAATGCAGCATATGAATCCGCACACTGCTGGGAAGCGCCTCTCTGCGGTATAATTAATACAGCATATGAATCCGCACACTGCTGGGAAGCGCCTCTGCACGGGATAATGAATGCAGCATATGAATATGCACACTGCGGGGAACAAGCGCCTCTCTGCACGGTATAATTAATGCAGCATAGGAATCCGCACACTGCTGGGAACAAGCGCCTCTCTGCACAGTATAATTAATGCAGCATAGGAATCCGCACACTGCTGGGAAGCGCCTCTCTGCACAGTATAATTAATGCAGCATATGAATACGCACACTGCTGGGAAGCGCCTCTCTGCGGTATAATTAATGCAGCATATGAATCCACACACTGCTGGGAAGCGCCTCTCTGTGGTATAATTAATGTATACGTCTGTTAAATGTATATGTATCCTGTCGGTATATTATAACTTACAATGCAATAAAATTAGAATTTTCAATAATTTACAATGTGTAACGTGTTTTTTTTTCACATTTTAAAATGCGAGCATTCACGGTTATATTTTCTAGGAGTTGCGCTTCTTAAAAAAAAAAATTAGAGATGAGCGACTTGTTACATACATTTTTTTGGGGGAAAATTTACACAATTTTTAACAAACGCAACCCATATAAAAATCGTTAGTGCAGCATCATTGTTCACATTATAATTGAGTGGGAACAATATTGCTGCATTAGCAAAAACAAAAAACGACAACTTAAAATAATTAAAAATTATTTAATATAAACTTATTTTTTTAATTAACTTTTAACATGGTCATGTCTGGTATGGTTGGAAAGGCCATGCTCTGGCCGATCCTACAATACCAAACATTAACCCCTAGGTGCCACGGATCGGGAGATGGGGTTCCAATGAACCCCCTAGTTGCCACCAATGGTGAATTCCAGAATTTACTGTATCTAAAAGTTCCGATGTGAAACATCGGGACTTTGGATAGAGTAAGTCCGTTAATCATATATACATTACTATTTTCTTACCATCAGCACGCTGGATAGCACCGTTGCTGTCCAGCGTCCTGATCCTGACCGTTGGCAGTCAGATTTTCTAACAGTCAGGATCAGGACAGCAACAGTGCTATCCAGCGTGCTGATGGTTAGAAAATAGTAATGTATATACGATTAACGGACTTACTCTATCCAAAGTTCCGATGTGAAACATCGGGACTTGATAGATTTCGACTATCCGAAAGTTTAAAAAAAAAATAATAATTAGTTAAAATCTATCCAAAGTCCTGATTTTTCACTTCGGAACTTTGGATAGAGTAAATTCTGGAGTTAACCCCCTAGTTGCCACCAATGGTGGAGATAGGGGGTTCCAATGAACCCCCTATCTCCCGATCCGTGGCACCTAGTGGTTTATGTTTGGTATTGTTGGAAAGGCCATGCTCTGGCCGATCCAACCATACCAAACATGACCATGTTAAAAGTTAAATAAAAATAAAAAAATTAAAAAAACAATTTTAAATAATTTTTTTTTTTTTTTTTTTGGTTTTGCTAATGCAGCAATATTGATCCCATTCAATTATAATGTGAACAATGATGTTGCACTAACGATTTTTATATGCATTGCGTTTGTTAAAAATTGTGTAATTTTCCCAAAAAAATGTATGTAACAAGTCCCCCATCTCTAATTTTAACAAGCGCAACTCATAGAAAACATAACTGTAAATGCTTGCATGTTAAAATTTGAAAAAAAAAAAACCACGTTACACATTGTAAATTGAAAATTCTAATTTTATTGCATTTTAAGTTATAATATACAGACAGGATATACATATAACAAATGTATACACTATACCGCAGAGAGGTGCTTTCCCGCAGTGTGCGTATTCATATGCTGCATTAATTATACCACGCAGAGAGGAGCTCGTTCCCAGCAGTGTGCGGATTCATATGCTCCATTAATTATTTGCTTTTTTTTTCGTTTTAAATAATTTTATTTTTTTTGGGGTTTTTTTTTCGTTTCTGATAATTTCGTTGAGCTTTTTTTCCGTTTTAAAACCCACTTGGGTCAGTTTTTATTTAAAATAGTTTTGTTCCTTTCATACCATTCTAATATGACTATGGATTGCACAACTTTATTTAATAAGAAAAAAAAGGATCTTTAAGGAAAAAAAAACAAAACGATAGAATCGGCAGAATTACCGTATCAACAGAAATATCGGATCCAAAAAACCATTAGTAACTTTCACTCAAAAGGCATAGACACTTTGAAACGAGAACAGACGTTCTGAAAAACACAAAAAACGAGCCGATAACACAAAAATTGCCGAAATCACGGAAAAAAAGTAGATCTGAAACGAAACGAAAAATTTAAAAATCCGAACGAAATCGAAAAAAAAAAATATCGGTGCACATCCCTATCTGTAATTAAAGATAAATAAATCTGATTTTTCTGAATCTTTTTGATTTTCTACAAGCTAAACTCCTAAGAAGAGATTAGATCTATTAAATTTTTCACGCACCTTAGATGCCACTTCTGGGTGCGTACGTCCTTTGATATAAGCAGGATTAATTTCAACCTTATCATCATCATCTTTCACGCATAGATAAGCATCATCCTCACCCTAAAGACAAGTGGGCAACAACAGGAAACAGGAGAATATGATACATGTGTCATTTGACAATTTTTATTAAATTATTTAGACGTTACCTGGCATGTCATCTACACCAGGAAATAAT
The DNA here is from genome assembly GCA_009667805.1 of Leptobrachium leishanense. Lineage (NCBI taxonomy): Eukaryota > Metazoa > Chordata > Amphibia > Anura > Megophryidae > Leptobrachium > Leptobrachium leishanense. The sequence continues at coordinate 47,970,661 of CM019070.1, forward strand.
ATATGGATCAAATCACCATTTGTGAAATAAAACAGCCACTAATAATGAAAATACTAACCATCCACTGATCGTGGGACAAGGCAAACGAAATGTACCCTTGGCTTGGTCCGCTCATTTCCACCAAGACGGAGTTGTCTTCTTTGGTGAAGGAGAGGAAGAAGCAGTTATGCATTCTCTCCGGCTCGCAGGACGACGGGTTCCTGACGCAAAGCTTGTCTCTACCACAGCCAGATGACGTAAACTGGAAAAGATAACCATGAAAAGGTGATCATTGTGACCTGGATGGGATTCAAGGGCTGGGAAATACAATGGATTTTTCCTTAATTTGAAACAGCTTTGAGGATAGAACACAATCCACGTTTGGTAAAACCAAGTGTGTAAGTTTCTTGTGCCAAACAGATCAATAAAGTCTCGAAAATACTGCCCGTACTTTGAGGGTTTTAAGTTGCCCTGGCTCCTCTGTGTTCAGACCGGCGTTCAGACAGGTGTTCTGTGTTTGGGTCCAGCAGCTGTTGCAGGGTTGTAAGTAAATACTAAATTAAATTAACAAATAAAAACTATTTCTGGCCATAGGGCTGGCCATAGCGCTGAGCGCAGCCGCGAGCATCCACTCGCTGGAGTCCATAGTACTCCATTGAGTGCCTCCCTGCCGGTCACGTGAGCAGCCAGAGCTCACCTCGTGAGAGCCGGCCGGCGTAGGGATACAACAGGGAGGACTTTTTCCGCCAGTCTTTCCCTGCTCCTGCCGGCCGGAGGAGGCGAACAGAGCCGCGGTCCTCGCCCGGGACAGAGGTTGAGTATGCGATTCGGTTTTTTTTGTTTTTCAAGATGGTGTTAACGGATTCCGCTTCTGCAGAATCCGTTAACACCAGGTTCTGGCTCTGGATAACTTTTCGTTGACCAGAGGCGGACGTTAATCAGTGCTGGGACTTTGTAATTCCAGCGCTGATTAACAGGGAGCGCAAAGTGCAGTAACCTCGCACAGAGGAGCGCAAGGTACCAAACGCAAACGGGTTTTTTAACCCATTTGGATTGTAATATGTGGTAAATACCGCAGCAAAAGTTAAAGCTCACGCATGTGAGCGTTAAAGTTTGCGTTAGGGATGTAATAGTGCCCCCTGCGGGCCTCGCAACTGTGCTAAGAGCCCCCCTGCGGGCCTCGCAACTGTGCTAAGAGCCCCCCTGCGGGCCTCGCAACTGTGCTAAGAGCCCCCCTGCGGGCCTCGCAACTGTGCTAAGAGCCCCCCTGCGGGCCTCGCAACTGTGCTAAGAGCCCCCCCTGCGGGCCTCGCAACTGTGCTAAGAGCCCCCCCTGCGGGCCTCGCAACTGTGCTAAGAGCCCCCCCTGCGGGCCTCGCAACTGTGCTAAGAGCCCCCCCTGCGGGCCTCGCAACTGTGCTAAGCGCCCACCCTGCGGGCCTCGCAACTGTGCTAAGCGCCCACCCTGCGGGCCTCGCAACTGTGCTAAACACCCCGCGGACCTCGCAACTGTGCTAAGCGCCCACCCTGCGGGCCTCGCAACTGTGCTAAACACCCCGCGGCCCTCGCAACTGTGCTAAGCGCCCCCCTGCGGGCCTCGCAACGGTGCTAAACACCCCGCGGCCCTCGCAACTGTGCTAAGCGCCCCCCTGCGGGCCTCGCAACGGTGCTAAACACCCCGCGGCCCTCGCAACTGTGCTAAGCGCCCCCCTGCGGGCCTCGCAACGGTGCTAAACACCCCGCGGGCCTCGCAACTGTGCTAAGAGCCCCCTGCGGGCCTCGCAACTGTGCTAAGCGCCCCCCTGCGGCCTCGCAACTGTGCTAAGCGCCCCCCTGCGGGCCTCGCAACTGTGCTAAGCGCCCCCCTGCGGGCCTCGCAACTGTGCTAAGCGCCCCCCTGCGGGCCTCGCAACTGTGCTAAGCGCCCCCCTGCGGGCCTCGCAACTGTGCTAAGCGCCCCCCTGCGGGCCTCGCAACTGTGCTAAGCGCCCCCCTGCGGGCCTCGCAACTGTGCTAAGCGCCCCCCTGCGGGCCTCGCAACTGTGCTAAGCGCCCCCCTGCGGGCCTCGCAACGGTGCTAAACACCCCGCGGCCCTCGCAACTGTGCTAAGCGCCCCCCTGCGGGCCTCGCAACGGTGCTAAACACCCCGCGGGCCTCGCAACTGTGCTAAGAGCCCCCTGCGGGCCTCGCAACTGTGCTAAGCGCCCCCCTGCGGGCCTCGCAACTGTGCTAAGCGCCCCCCTGCGGGCCTCGCAACTGTGCTAAACACCCCGCGGGCCTCGCAACTGTGCTAAGAGCCCCCTGCGGGCCTCGCAACTGTGCTAAGCGCCCCCTGCGGGCCTCGCAACTGTGCTAAGCGCCCCCCTGCGGGCCTCGCAACTGTGCTAAGCGCCCCCCTGCGGGCCTCGCAACTGTGCTAAGCGCCCCCCTGCGGGCCTCGCAACTGTGCTAAGCGCCCCCCTGTGGGCCTCGCAACTGTGCTAAGCGCCCCCCTGCGGGCCTCGCAACTGTGCTAAGCGCCCCCCTGCGGGCCTCGCAACGGTGCTAAACACCCCGCGGGCCTCGCAACTGTGCTAAGAGCCCCCTGCGGGCCTCGCAACTGTGCTAAGCGCCCCCCTGCGGGCCTTGCAACTGTGCTAAGCGCCCCCCTGCGGGCCTCGCAACTGTGCTAAGCGCCCCCCTGCGGGCCTCGCAACTGTGCTAAACACCCCGCGGGCCTCGCAACTGTGCTAAACACCCCGCGGGCCTCGCAACTGTGCTAAGCGCCCCCCTGCGGGCCTCGCAACGGTGCTAAAACACCCCGCGGGCCTCGCAACTGTGCTAAACACCCACCTGGCCTTTGACTCTGAAGCACACTGACCTTCAGAGCCTTCCAGTTGGAGAACACCACTTGTATTCATAGTTTAGGGATTCTCCTCATTTATATAGCACCACAAGCACTTTACAATAACGGGACCAAGACAATTAAAACACACAGGAACAGAAACATTAGGTGTAGAGGGCTCTGCTCAGAGGAGCTTACAATCTAAAGGAGTTAAAGTGAAGGAAGACAAGGATCATTAGTGCTATTGTTTCATAAATGGTGGGGGTAAGGAAGGGGCTTCTATCATGATGTAGACGAAGGGAGGGATAGATGAGCATCAGTAACTTGATATGTTAATCTGAAGAGGTGGGTTTTATGGGATTTATTGAAGGCCTAAAGATTAGGCGAGAGTCTGATAGGATGAGGTAGGTCATTCCACAGGACCGGAGCAGCCCTTGAGAAGTTATGGATTTGTCTTAGAGAACGTTGTATTGTGAAAGTAACATATGTATCCAGTTTCAAATAGGTTATCATCCAGCGCTGCGGAATATGCTGGCGCTTTATAAATAGAAGAATAATAATAACAAAAGCAGATACACATCATCAAAAGTTACATAGAGCCAAGGTAGACCTCAAAACAAAATATATAAATCCAGTTACCCGTCTGGTAATGGAGGAAGTCGACGGACTGGTTGAGGTTGCATTACTAGGCAAGGAAGATGTAAGCGGTGGTGCATTTGCTTGAGACAATACTGGTCCTTTGATCTTCACCCAGTAGATTTTATATTTTTCAACCACTGTAACTCTGGGGGGGGAGAAAAATTAAAAATAAATTATATATAAAATCTCAATAAGTAGAGCATTGAGGAAAACATGGAGACGGGGATATTGCAAAAAAACTCCTAACCAAAAGACACATAAAACTAAATACCAATTCAAAATTAAAGGATGCACACAAGGAAAAAAAAAAAAAAAGCATATGGAAAAGTCTATCGTTTTCATGAATTTGTTAAGTAAAAAAATATTTTGTCAAGCAGATTTTTTTTTAATCTGTAACTCTTCTTCTAAATATATTTTTAAGGGAATATTTCACATGAATACATACAGCAGTTGGACGTGCTGCAGGGAGCCGCTGCTTGGAGCGATCCAATAAAACTCCACGCTTTCTTTTCTTTGCTTGTTAGTATGGCTCACAGCCGAGTCCTGCAACAAGAAGATTCCTGGTGGTACAAGATATTCTGGTCTGGGACGAGGTTATAAATTTACCGTTGATCAAAAGAAGTATTGAGTTGGACCTGCATACAGACAATGGGGGTGAAATTAACTAAAAATGGGGGATTTCTGGGAATGGACACGGAAAGTTTATCAAAGCATTCCACCGAACTGCAAATCACAGGTCAAAACAGATGAAGCGGATGAAGGTCTCCCAGTTCAACCATTTCGGCTTTTAATTTGATATTCCCTTGTCAATTCTTCACAATTTAACGAATCCGGATTATACCTTTCAGACTCCTACAAGCATTAGCATTTTCTGCACAAAATAAGGCCAGTGGGAAAAGTCAGTAGATGCAACAATGTATTCAGTCAGCCTAGCGTTAGGTATAAAGATAAATATAATCATTTAATCCAACTGGTAGAACAATACGAACTGAAGGGATACGGACGAGTTGTGCAGCACAGTGATAAGTGGGATTTCTGCCAAAAAGCCAATAAAGTCTTGTATTAAAAATAAAAAGTGATAAGCGTTACACACACGTGAATGTTAGCATTTTGCAAAGGTAAGTCCCTACAACTTAGAATACAGAAATAAAAATGATCTTGCAGGTAAAATTTCAAAATTAAAAAGCTTAAAAATGTGTAATTATCTTCCACCACCCCCTGTAGAATGAAAACAAAAACAAAAAACCCCGATGAATCCATTGCAGTTTAGGGGCACATATGAAAGTTAAAATCCTATGCTTAGGCAGTTACTAGACCTCGCTCATTTCCTTTGTTCTGGAGTCAATAGACCGTCTTGAGAAGATTTGCGCTTTATCGCAGCTGCTAGTAACGCAGATCCACATTACAGATCGCTTATCATTAAACATAAAATCGCAACATTTTATTTATTCCTCTTGAAAGGTTCTTGGGTTCCTTGAGATGTTCACACTGTCAGACCAGTAATCTCAGAGGCACATTAAATAGCAACAGATGACCGTATAATGTGATTAACACTGTCTTAGCACCCCCCACACACTCCCCAATTCCTTCAAACTATAATAACGTATGACACAGTCACCGTGTGATATGATCAATTGAAATAAGGAATTAGTGAATGAAAGAAATGCTCTTGTCTAAAAACAGGAGGGGAACATGGAGTTAATAAATCCACCCGGATTACTGATCTGATTTTAACCTAGACTGTCTGGGTAATCTCTTATTTTAGCGTCTTTAATTCCCTATGGAAGAATCAAGCGTCTAAGGCTGGGGTCAGACAAACGCATTTTTCACGTGCGTTTAGCCGCACGAAATCACGGCTGTGCTAGCAGCAAATGACGTCCAATGCCGGGGAACATACGACGACCGGCCGCACGAAAGTTCGTCCGTGCAACGCAAGTGGCCAACGAACGCATTTTTTCGAGAACGTCAAACCGCTACTACTGACGTACAGAGTGCGCTGCGGCCGCATAGAGGCGTGCGTGCGTGATTGGGAGACGTCAGACGCTGCACACGTCCGGCCAACATAACGTCCAGACGCAAAAGGGTTTTATTGATGATCCGTACAAAATCACGGACGGAAATGCGCATCGTATGACCGCTATCGCGTATTCCGTGAAAAAATACGTCCATTCGTTCGAACGCACTTTTTCACGGACAACGTGAAAAATGCGTTCGTCTGACCCTAGCCTTAAATTACAGCCACTGCTGGACACCTTGCTACAAATATTTGTAAACACAATGTTGCAAGTTGAAGTAATAAGATGCATGCCTATAGCAGTTAATTTGTGGTGTAAGCAAAACTTGGCATGGGAGTGTTCAACTCAAAGCTTTCTTGCAACATTGTATAAATATTGATTTCACAGCAGCAGCACCAAGAATAAAAGACACTAAAATACTAAATTGGCTTGATGGTCTTAATAAAAGACGCTAAAATAAGAGATAACCAACTGTCTGTAGTGTTGGCACTCTTCCAAGCAGACAGCTTCTGCTACAGGAAGCAGCAGAAGCCACTGATCTGACCATTGGTGTTCGCGAGACAAGTGCATCCATAGCCAGTCAGATGGCTCTCCATGCAGAGGTATTGGAGGATCAGCATTGCTAATGTCGTGCAATGCGGTCCACAATCCTGGCAGGCTGTCCATGGGAAGCTCTTCTATAGCCCTCCACCTGGAAGGCTCGCACAGCCCCAGTCGAGGGTAGGAAGACCTGCGCACCGTAACCATTTAAATGCTCACGGTGCTTAGAGCGTCAATTTAAATATTTGAACTGAAAGAATTCATCTGAAAGATTTGACATTCAGCTATTTTGAGTCTAAAACAAGTAATTCTCTGCCCGATCACTCAAGAAATACATTCTAGGATCAGGAGCGTGAAGACATTTTCTTTTTCCATTTCACGCTGGCTTCGCAGGTACCTGTTAAGTCGTTTATGCTTACCTTCACATTTCCGCAAGTCAGGAGCTGAGAGATCTGATCATCGATCAAAGAAAACGAACCAACAGCATCGCCATCCAAGTGGGCTGTATCACGTGCTTGAACGAAAAACCCGGTGAAGCGCGGCCCAGACAGAGTTACTGTGACAAAGACAAAAATCAGGGATCACAGCCTGAAAACAGGACAGGTGTAGCCAGCATCACAAGCCAATTCCTTAAAAGATCTGAAAGACCCTCCGCTAGGAAGATGGAACAGCGAAGCTATGGTCTTAGATTTCTTTGTGAGATATAAGCGTGCGAGTACCAATACAGGTAGTGTTCTCCCCAGATTGAAGCTATATCATGTTGCCCTGCGCTAAAACCGGGACACAGAGGAGAAAAATTCGCGTTCGCGAATTTCAGCGTCGTCCCCACCATCCCCTCCATAGGGGATCGTACTGCCGGGTCACATGACCGGCAGGATCTCGCCTCTAGCTAGATCCTTCTGGTCGGTAGCGTGATCGTGGAGGGAGACAGGGGACTTTCTTCCCACAGTCTCCCGGCAGCCAGAAGCAGCAGATCAGGACGCCGTTCTCATCGCAGGATGAGAGGTGAGTATGTGATTTTTTTGGGGGGTTTTGAGCTGCAGGTAATGGATTCTGCAGCAGTGGAATCCGTTCCCACACCTCTGAGCTGGTGGTAACCTTTTCATTGGCGTCAGCTCTTAGGACCAAGTGATCCTAACGCTAGTTACTTTGTGCTTGCACTCTGCGCTCCCTATACCCAACATGGGGCGTGCAAAGTACAGTAAACGCGCGCTACAAATCGCTAATTAACGAGCGCTAATGGGTTTTTTAATCCGTTAGCGCTATGACCTCCTTTAAGCTAGCGCTAACCCTGACGATAGACTGGTACTCTCTTTTCTCTCCAGTGCATGGGTGAAAATCACATCAGACTCCAGCACCCAAAGCAGTCTCCTTGACTTACAGTGTGACCATTTCCCTTCATTGTTCTAACAGTACAAAGTTAGCAAACAGCATTTGAAGGGGAAAAAAAAAAAGAACCTAACATGTACAAACTTGTCAGAAGGACAAAGAAATTAAAAAAAAAAAAACAAAAAAAAACGATCGAGAAAGACACATACATACACATATCGGTGTCAGACACCACCCAAAAAGATAAAGAATGGAGCCTCCACAAGCCTCCCTTGTGGAGGCTCCATTCTTTATCTTTTTGGGTGGTGTCTGACACCGATCTGTGTGTATGTATGTCTGGCTCGATTTTTTTTAAGTACAAATAAATGTCATGTTTTAATTTCTTTGTCCTCATCTTCCTGACAATGATGTATTAGGGTTACTCCCATTATATTGAGGATTATCAATCCTGTCTATTCTTTGATAGCTAGTCTGCTGTAATATCCATCTATACACAGCGTTTTTCAATAGAACATGTACAAACAAATGCAACTTTGAGGGTTATTCAAAGAGCGCCGAACAGTGAATTTCATCATACGGCACAATTTCGTGGCAGTTTGACTATTCACAAAGCTGTCAATTCGCCAAATATTGACGAGCTGACATGCAAATACGGTGCAGATCGCCGCAACTCTGCGTTCTTCAGCGGTAGTGAAATTGTCCCATAGAGAAGTAATGGGTAATCTATTCACAGCACGCCGAACGGGAAGAAAGTGTCAGTGAAATGCTCGGATTTTCGGTGGTTCTGTTCGACAGGTTGAAACAGGTGAATGAATCCCAAAGGATTCGATGTTGAATATTAACATATTCATTATTTTTTTTTATTCAGTCGTTTAGGCTTTTCATACATTTAATTTTATGGTTCAATATTTTTTATGGCTTTTTTTTTATTCTGTAACAGGTTTTTTTTCCTAATAGGACCTTTTATTATTATTTCCACACATTTTCAAGCATTTTACTGATTTTTTTTCCTGCAGTTCGGCGGGCTGATCGGCTTTCTTCGACGGCTCCATGTACGGCGCACATCGGGGACACTGCGGTGAATACTGAATTCACTGCAGGGTCGGCAAACTGGAATCGCCGAAGCACGCCAAACAAGAAAGCTCTGAAATTTATGAATAACCCTCTTTGTTAATCGTCTGAACTAATTACAAGCTCATGTAGGCGATTTGGCTGCACCAAGCCAACCAGTTTCAAAACCGGCATGACAAGGTATTGCATAACGTCGAAGAGGAAGAACACCAACACACCTCAACACGCTTACACTTTCCAGCTCTCGGTTAATATTCTGCATTAAGAACAAGAAGGTGAATTAGCCTTACACTGATACAATAGCAAAAAGAGGTCTGGGGATGGGATAGGTTATGGTCAAACTGTTTGACATAAACCTTTGCTATGTTACATTGTAACAGCTTCGGCACATTAAAAAATCCTGTCCACCATATTTCATGCCGTGCAATAAAAATGTTGCGAATTGGTTTTTTTTATTCTCGCAGGAGAGTCTTTAGGTTGAAGAATCAAAACAGTCCTACTCCCTCATTACTAATGGTCAGGGAAAGAGAAGATACGGAGAGGAAGCCATAAAGAGAAGATATTGTGAATATTTTTAGAGGTTACCTTTGATGCGATCCCCTGGTGAAAATAAAGACTTGTCCACTGTAATGGTATGCTCAGGCTTAGCCTGGGGTTCGTGTCCATGCTGCGGTCTCATGGAGTCACACGCTCCGGTTACCATTCCATCAGGATAGCCGTGGATTTGTATAGTTGTGCAGGAAAACAGGTAAAGTAATACAACGGTCACCGGGTTCACCTGCAATGCAATAGGACAGAAAAGCAATCAGGGGGGTTTTCTTATAGGTCACCTATGCCTGGGACTAGGACAGGAGATTGGACCTATGTGAGGTGTGTGAGTGTGTAACAGAGCTGCAGAACAAAAACATCCCAGCAACTAGTCTCTGAGCTAAGGCTAGGGTCAGACGAACGCATTTTTTCACGTCTACTGTCAAAAGTGCGTTGATGCGTCCGAATGCATTTTTTTCACGGAAGACGCGATAGCGGTCATACGATGCACAATTTCAGCCGTATTTTTTGACGGACCTGTAAAAAAACATGATGTTGGCCAGACATGAGCAGCGTCTGACGTCTCCTAATCACGCACACACGCCGCTATGCCGACGCAGCGCACCCTGTGCGTCACTAGCGGTTCCACATTCTCGAAAAAAATGCGTTCGTTTGCCACTTGCACTGCGCGGCCAAACTTTCGTGCAGCCGTATTTCGTATATTGGCCGTCATTGGATGTCATTTGCGGCTACTACGGCCGTAATAAAGTGCGGGTCAACGAACGTTAACACCGCGTTCGTCTGACCCCAGCCTTAGCCGGTCTATATTTACAGGGGTTTGCAATGGAGGAAGCTCCGAAGAGGGTTGTGTATTAACACGGAGTTGGCAGTGATTAAATCCACGCTACAACACAAATGGGGGTGGGGGGGGGGCATATCGGCAACTCTAGTGCCATTTAATATTTAGCATACCCATAGGGATCACTGGTTGTTGCAGAAATGCCATGTCTTCTATATGGATGGCTCAGAATGCCAGGAAATATCATCTAACAAAGCCCGGGGGGAACCAGTGGTTACGAAAGTCTCTATGACGGTGCTAGTAACCAAACAAACACACAAACCCAGGGGATGAAGGTTTTCCAAGTAGGCAGTCGAAGTCGTTCCATCCTACAAACAGTCACCAGCACCACACACACACACACACATACACACACACACACACACACGACCAACACAACCCCTTATCCATGACTTTACACAACGGTCAAAGTGAGGGTTGCGGCATTCCCTTTATGCACATTCTCTGTTTGTGCGCGTCACTGGACTATCTCTGGACACACCATTAGTAGCCTTTTCATGCACTTTTCTCCATCACCATTAGCACAGCCATTGTGCTCAGTGATGGATGGAGTCTGTCCATGCATTTCCATTCTGGTGTTGGAGATACAAGTCCAAAGATGCTCGCCAATTACGCAACAAAAAACTGTGTCAATGGCAGGTCAGGCATCATGAGACAAATATGTTCTTATAGCAGAGATGTCAAACTCAGATTTTGAGGTCCTTCAATTCCCAGAATTCTTAGAATGTAATAAAAGGAGGATGGCCAGAGGATCATTTGAGTTGTAGTTCATAAACATCGGGGGGGGGGGCAGAGTTTGAGATCCCCGTCTTATTGAGGGTTTCACTTCTTTACCTTCGGGAAAAAACACTACCAGAATTATCTTGCAACTACCCCTGTTGTAATTAATTCAATGAACCCAATTGTGGATGGAAACCCCTGCGTCTCTCCATGCACTTGGGCTCTCTCTCGTCTCATCCTATCAAAAGGAGTCAGTTTGTGGCATCCTAGACACCATGGGTTTTGTATTTCTACATGTTGTATACCAATGATCTATTGTACTGCACGGTAAACTTGTGCAATTTGGAATCAACCAAAATTTCAGAGCACCAAACCGAGTTGCCTGCAAATAAAAATGGGATAGATTCTGGTTAATTCGGCGACTGAAAAGAAAAAAACAGGTCTAATCACTAAAGCTGAAAACTCAGGAGAATGACTGGAGAAGTGAAAATTCTAGGTCAAAATAGCCAAACCAGAAAAATTCTCCCATTTATCTCACTTTCCAAATCGGCTATTTTGACCTAGATTATTCTCTTCTGACAATTCTCCTGGTTTTCACTTTTCTCTGAATAACCCTGAAAGGGTTATTAACAAAGCACCGAACTTGCCAAAGTGCACCAAATGGTGAATTTCACCACAAGGTGCAATTTCATGGCAGTTTGTCTAGTCACAAAGCTGTCAGTTCGCCAAATACTGCCAAATTGATGGCGAAATACGGTGCAGTTAGGCAATCTTCGGCGGCCACGAAATTGTCCCATAGAGAAGTAATGTTTCGTCTATTCACAAAACTGCACTGAAGCAACAGTGAAATGTCCTGATTTTTGGTATTTCGGTTTGACAGGGTTAAAACAGGCAAATCCCATAGGTTTCAATAAAAAATAAATTAAAAAAAGGCAGTATAACGTTTATTTTTTTAAAAAAGCATTTCTTTTCATTTCCAGCAAAAAGCCATTTTTGCCTCATTTTTAGAACATCTTGTATTATATATTATTTTTTATTTTTAGACGAAATTTTTGTTTCCAATTTTTTTTTAAATAAACTCTTTTGTTTTTATTCTGTAACAGACCTTTTTATTATTTTTAAAGGACCGTTTATATTATTTAGACACATTTTAATGATTTTTTTTGTTTAAAACACCTATTCGGAAAATAGAGTTCTAGTTATATTATTTTTTTTTTACAGTTCGGTGGATTTCGCCAAGGCAGGTTTTTGCTTCTCTTCGGCGTCATTTGCCAACTTTTTCACGAGGCTTCACGACTCTATCTTTGCAGTCACTTAGATGACACTACGGTGAAGCGAATTCACCATAATGTCAGTGAAAAGGAAAAGCCAAAGTGCAGCAAAGTGATAAGTATGGAAATTTCAATGCTTTCTGAATAACCCCTTAAATAAATGTAAACATTTAAACTCGCTGTGTAATATAAAACACCAAAATCCATCCGTAAAACAAGCAGAATCATTAACACTGAATCCTTATTGGAGCAGAACCATGAGCACCTTTGAAATTTCAGAAATTTGGATCAATCTAATACTGCAATTTCCAAATCCAAAGCGAAATTTTTGACTTTGCATATTTGTACTGCAAATTAATTAAACGCCAAGGTTTTAAAGTCAAAACAGAACATGTTCAGACACTAATTGTTGCAAAGCAGCTCCTAAATATACAGAAGCCACCCATAACTCACTCTATGCGGTCTGTCACTTTAAACGGACTAATCTTACTGGAACAGCCGCTCTCATATCGCTGCCGGACACTCTGAAACTAGGAGTGTAATGACAGTCATACATGTGCAGGGCCCGACACACTTGCTCAATTATAGGCTAGAGATCCCTGGTTTATTGTAATCATAGAATTCTGGAAATTGTAGCCAAGGGTCAGGTCGTTCAGGAACGCATGGGAACACCGTTCTCTCACTGGTTTAGCAGGGGAAACTTAGTTCCCTTATGGCCGAGATACCATATAGACGCAATCAGAAGATTCCATCTCATTTTTTGCACATCTTTTAAAAGGTTTTAATATAAAAGGAATAACACTACAGCTTTTATCCACCAGGTGGACTTCTCTCCGGTTCATTGGATTAGAATGAGGGCAAACCAATGTTTTGCTAAATTCCACTAAGGCAGGGCTGTCAAACTCTGCCCCCCCCCCATGTTTCTGAACTACAATTCCCAAGATCCCCATCCAACTGTTGCACTGAAGGAATTCTGGGAATTGTAAAACTTAACCACTGGAGGACCACAAGTGTGACAGCCCTTCCCTAGAGGGGTTATTTAGAAAATGCTGGTGTCCGCTAAAGTTGCAATGGCGACAAACACTGGCGCTTCATTGACACTGAATCCATCCAGCCCTTTGCATTGCCCTATTGTGAACGGCCGGAGTTTGTAAATGTTGCAACAGCGTTGACTTTTACCTGTTTTTGCAACTTCACCAAACCAGCGCATTCTGAAAAACTCCCTAACAGTTACTGTGTGCGGAGATATCCGGCGTAAACAAAAAACACACAAACAATACACAAACCACAGGTAAGTCTGCTTAAGGCTAGGGACAGATGAGCGCATTTTCTGCGGCCACCGTCAAAATGTACGTCGATGCGTGCGCACGCATTTTTTCACGGAATACGCTTAAGGCTAGGGTCAGACTGAGGCAGTGCGAACGCGCGTTCTGGCGCACATAATCACGGCCGCACTAGCAGCAGATGACGGGCAATGACAGCCAATATACGAAGTACGGTCGCACAAAAGTCCGGCCGCGCAACGCAAGTGGAAAATGAACGCATTTTTTCGAGAACGTTAAACCGCTGGTACTGACGTACAGAGTGCGCTGCGGCCGCATAGCAGCGTGTGTGCGTGATTAGGAGATGTCAGACGCTGCTAGTGTGCGGCCAACATAACGTTCAAACAGCCGGATTTCCCTAGACTTCTTTTCACCCCATCGTCATGAAATACGTCCAGAATTGCGCATCGTCTGACCACTTAAGCGTATTCCGTGAAAAAATGCGTGCGCACGCATCGACGTACATTTTGACGGTGGCCGCAGAAAATGCGCTCATCTGTCCCTAGCCTTAGTGGTCAGACGATGCGCAATTCTGGACGTATTTCATGACGATGGGGTGAAAAGAAGTCTAGGGAAATCCGGCTGTTTGAACGTTATGTTGGCCGCACACTAGCAGCGTCTGACATCTCCTAATCACGCACACATGCTGCTATGCGGCCGCAGCGCACTCTGTACGTCAGTACCAGCGGTTTAACGTTCTCGAAAAAATGCGTTCATTTTCCACTTGCGTTGCGCGGCCGGACTTTTGTGCGACCATACGTCGTATATTGGCCGTCATTGCATGGCATCTGCTGCTAGTGCGGCCGTGATTATGTGCGCCAGAACGCGCGTTCGCACTGCCTCAGTCTGACCCTAGCCTAAAGAAGGGGTCAGCAACCTGGACCCCCAGAGGTTTTGGAACTACATTTCATGCAAGGCTTAGCCATCCTGATAAGCGGCTGAGCATCATGGGGAGGTGTAACTCCCAAACATCTGCAGGGTCAAGGTTACCGAGCCCTGATATAAAAGGAAGAACACAAACAAGAAAGCCGCCAAGCTGCATTTTTTGGGGTGATCTGTATTCTTTTGATGCACAATCCTTGTAAAGCTAGGATGCACTTTGACAGGGCTGCACGATCCTCCTATGGAGGATCGCACTTTGCAGCGCTGAGGGGGGGCAGGCGGTCGTTGAGTGGACTCCGGTGCGTTAGCGTTTTCTTTAACACACGTACTGTGCGTTAAAGAAAACGTCTCGTGTGCCCCTGACCTAAAACCTACGTTGCACAAACACACACACACGTAGAAATTACGGAGACCTCTGATGGTGGTACGCTAAATCAGGTATTTCAAACTCCGGCACCTCAGATGTTTCTGATCTACACCTCCCATGATTCTCTGGCCATTTATTGCATTTAAATAATTCTGGGAATTGTAGGCAATCAGCATCGAGGTGGGGGCCGGAGTTTGAGATCCTGTCACTAAATAGTGAACTTGCAGTTGAACAACGGGGCACACACAGGTCACAGCCAGCATCGAGAGGGTTAAGTAAGGCTTTTTCAACTGTAATTCAAAAAGGAATAATTAAGGACTCACATGTTTCCAAACACATAATAAAGCACAGTCATTAAATCCAGTTTTCACACACACACAGACACAGACACACACACAGACACACACACAGACACACACACTGTAAAGATATCTGCGACTGAAAGTAAATAACACTCACAAAATAGACCTCAGACACAGAGTGACAGGTACAGGAGCAGCTGTCACTGATACATTGTATCCACGTGGAAACACACTGGACTGACCCAATGTATCACACGGAGATCCCTTACACCGGCCAATGAGCGGCGAAGAGGGCAGTGAGGGGGTCCTGCTCGGGGCAGTGAGGGGGTCCTGCTCGGGGGTCCTGCTCGGGCAGTGAGGGGGACCTGTTCGGGGCAGTGAGGGGGACCTGCTCGGGGCAGTGAGGGGGTCCTGCTCGGGGCAGTGAGGGGGACCTGCTCGGGGCAGTGAGGGGGTCCTGCTCGGGGCAGTGAGGGGGTCCTGCTCGGGGCACAGAGTAGTGTCTACCAGTGAACGCTGTGCTGCCGGTGTCCTTCATTCTAAGGGCATTGGTGGCTTTAATCGCGCACACACACACAGACTGGGGCCCCTTTGTGCTGTGGAGCCGGGCTCTATGCGGAGCTGTCACTCACCGTGCACGGAGTCATAGCGAAGGAGAGAGGCCGAACCGCCCGCGACACCAGCAGCGACTCGCCGCGACCTCCACACCGGCACCAGGAACTCTGCACCTCACCGGGGCGGGGCCACAGTCTCCACCGCCCCGCTCATTGGGGTACACTGCCTGTGGGCGTGTCCTGCAGGATGTGTGTGTCCTGCATGTGGTTATTGTATCCATGCGATGTGTGTACTTTATGATATGTGCACTGTATTGTATGATGTGTGTACTTTATGATATGTGCACTGTATTGTGTGATGTGTGTACTTTATGATATGTGCACTGTATTGTGTGATGTGTGTACTTTATGATTTGAGTACTGTATTGTATGATGTGTGTACTTTATGATATGTGCACTGTATTGTGTGATGTGTGTACTTTATGATATGTGCACTGTATTGTATGATGTGTGTACTTTATGATATGTGCACTGTATTGTGCGATGTGTGTACTTTATGAAATGTGCACTGTATTGTATGATGTGTGTACTTTATGATATGTGCACTGTATTGTGTGATGTGTGTACTTTATGATATGTGCACTGTATTGTATGATGTGTGTACTTTATGATATGTGCACTGTATTGTGTTGATGTGTTGTACTTTATTACTGTATGTGTTATGATATGTGCACTGTATTGTGTGATGTGTGTACTTTATGATTTGAGTACTGTATTGTATGATGTGTGTACTTTATGATATGTGCACTGTATTGTATGATGTGTGTACTTTATGATATGTGCACTGTATTGTGTGATGTGTGTACTTTATGATATGTGCACTGTATTGTGCGATGTGTGTACTTTATGAAATGTGCACTGTATTGTGATGTGTGTACTTTATGATATGCGCACTGTATTGTGTGATGTGTGTACTTTATGATTTGTGCACTGTATTGTATGATGTGTGTACTTTATGATATGTGCACTGTATTGTGTGATGTGTGTACTTTATGATATGTGCACTGTATTGTGCGATGTGTGTACTTTATGAAATGTGCACTGTATTGTATGATGTGTGTACTTTATGATATGTGCACTGTATTGTGTGATGTGTGTACTTTAGGATATGTGCACTGTATTGTATGATGTGTGTACTTTATATGTGCACTGACTGTATGATGTGTGTACTTTATGATATGTGCACTGTATTGTATGATGTGTGTACTTTATATGTGCACTGACTGTATGATGTGTGTACTTTATATGTGCACTGACTGTATGATGTGTGTACTTTATGATATGTGCACTGTATTGTATGATGTGTGTACTTTATATGTGCACTGACTGTATGATGTGTGTACTTTATATGTGCACTGACTGTATGATGTGTGTACTTTATGATATGTGCACTGTATTGTATGATGTGTGTACTTTATGATATGTGCCCTGTATTTTATGATGTGTGTTTTATTCATGTATGTCACTGTGTGTTTATTGTATGATGTGTGCGTGCTGCGTGTATTGTATGATGTGTGTGCGTTGTGTGTCTTTTGTATAATGTATGTATTGTAAAGTGTCTATTTGCAAAGCAATGAAATTGCACCCAAATTTCGACGCTTTGATTTTCAGCATAGTTGCACCAAAAAATATGGCGCATTCACTATTTAACGAAGGGTCACCATATTTCGTCAAAATTGGAGTCACCGAAGCAGTTATCGGATGTCGGCAAAAATGTCGAACTGTGCCAAATTGGCACTGCGAATTTTGCCCGACTTTAAAAAATAAAAACAGAACTCTCCTATTCTCCTAATAGGTGTTTGAACCAATAAAAATGCATTAAAATGCGTGTAAGTAATAAAAAGGTCCTATAAAAATAATGACAAGATCTGTTAGAGAATAAAAAAACACCTCTTTAAAAAGATGGGAAGCAAAAAAAATTCTAAAAAATAAAAATGTAAAATGGCTTTCTGCAGAAAATGAAAAAAATAACCAGTCTTTAAATATTTTTTTTAAAAAAAAATATTACGTTTTTACACTGAAACCTGTGGGATTCGCCTGTTTGAACCTGCGTTTACAAACTCTGGAAATCAGGGCATTTCGCTGGAATTTCGGGGTTGTCTGGTGGTCTCTGAATACAAGACATGAAAAGGGATTATTCAGAAAGCACCAAAATGTCAGTGAAATTTCGTTACTTTCCCCTTCAGCGCCCTTAAACTGCGGTGAATTCAGCATTCACGCAGGATCCGCAAAGTGCGCCAAATGGAGCTGCGAAACGCAGCCAATCAACCCACTGAACTGAAACTGCAAAAGACTGTAGAATGCAGCCGACAACCCACTGAACGCAGCCGACGATCCGCTGAACAGACCGCTGAACACATCTGCAAGCCGCCGAACACAGCCGACAACCTGCCGAATAGACTGCCGAATGCAGCCGATGACCCGCCTAACGGACCACCGAATGCAGCCAAAAAAAGCCAACCAGCCACCGAACAGGGATAGAATTTTTTTTTTTAAAAAAATCCTGAAAAATGCCAAAAAATTTCTAAAATATAAATAAGAGACTTTTTGCTGCAAATGAAAAAAATAAATGGTTGAATAAAAAAACATAAGAAAACCGGGGATTTTTCTTTACATTGAATCCTATGGGATTCGCCTGATTAAACCCGTTGAATGTAAGCAACAGAAATCAGGACATTGCACTGACATTTTGGTGCTGTTTGGTGTTCTGTGAATAGATTAGGCTAGGGTCAGACGAACGCATTTTTCACGTTGTCCGTGAAAAAGTGCGTTCGAACGAATGGACGTATTTTTTCACGGAATACGCGATAGCGGTCATACGATGCGCATTTTCGGCCGTGATTTTGTACGGATCGTCAATAAAACACTTTTTGCGTCTGGACGTTATGTTGGCCGGACATTAGCAGCGTCTGACGTCTCCCAATCACGCAAACACGCCGCTATGCGGACGCAGCGCACTCTGTACGTCCGTACTAGAGGTTTGACGTTCTCGAATAAATGCGTTCGTTTGCCACTTGCGTTGCACGGACGAACGTTCGTGCGGCCGTTCGTCGTATGCTGCCCAGCATTGGACGTCATTTGCTGCTAGCACGGCCGTGATTTCGTGCGGCTAAACGCACGTTAAAACTGCGTTCGTCTGACCCCAGCCTAAGCCGTTCTCTATGGGGGATTTCACCGTTGCCGAAGGTCACCGGATTTCGCTGGCAATTTGACAATATTTGGCGAATTGCCTGGTATTTGAATAGCTAAATAGGCACGAAATTGCATCGTACGTGGTATCTCTCTGTACAGTGCAATTCGGTGGCCAATTCGACTCTATGAATAACCCCTATAGTCTTCTATGGGGCAATTTCGGCACTGCCGAATTCCAGCGAATTGCAGCAAGCTGCACTGCTTTTTGCTGTCAATTCGCCAGTATTTGGCAAATTGATAGCTTACAGGGCTATTCAGAAAGAGGTGAAAACCTTGAGAATGACTGGAGAAATTAAAATTCTAGGTCAAAATAGTCAAACCAGAAACATTCTCATTTATCTCACTTTCCAAATCGGCTATTTGGTCTAGATTGTTCATTCTCCTGCCAATTCTCAAGGTTTTCACCTCTCTCTGAATAAACCTGTTAGTGAATAGATGAATTGGCCTGAAATTGCACCGAACTGTGATATTCACCGTTTTGTGCAAGTTCTGAGGATGAATAACCCCTTATGTGTGTACAGTGTGTTTATTGCATGACGTGTGTACTCCTTTGTGTGTGTTCATTGTAAGATATGTGTGTATTTGTCTTGTCTGCTAAGGTGACTTTATAATGTAAATTGTGTCTTTATTGTATAACGTTTGTTTATTTAATGTGTCCTATATGTATGAAATGTATTTATTGTGTGACCTGAAAATATTGTATGATCTGGGTAGTGCGTGTGTATATTGTGAGTTGTGTTTACTATGTGTGTATATTGCGTGATGTGATAAGCACAGCGGTAACAGATTTGCTGGTTTTAGGTACTTTTGCGCGTCCTGTAATTTGCATGGTGTGCTCTTTTCGGAGCGACACTTACTTGATGTATAACCAGGAATCGCAAGTCACTGATTTATTTCTGACACAGACTCAGGAACTGAGCATTTTCACTTGTTTGTTAATCTTCTGCTGATGCTCACATGTTTATGTGTTGATTATTTCTAGCCCTGAACCTGCTTCGCACATTCTACATAAAGTATAGAGTTTGCAGAGGGCGATGTGGTCATTCATTATCACCGGTGTTTACTGTTGTTGCAAAGAATGTTGTTGCAATCACATTAACCTGAGCGTTCCACAGCAGGAAAATCAAACAATGGCATCATTGTGCTGGACAAATCCTAAGAATTACTGAAAATATCCAGTTTCCTCTACCTGATTTCTTTCATTTATTCCCCCCCTCGGACTCGCAGGCTGTACATTAGGTGCCAAGTGTTCCAGTGGCAAAATTACTTTGGAGACTAGGAGAATAAGCACAGGATTAACCCCAAAACGCCCGAGGAAAACAAACGAGGACGTACTTGGTACGTCTTTTAGTAAACAGAGCGCTGGAGGTGACCGGTATCGCTTTCAGACGCTCTATTACTATTGCAGGGATGGTTCGGCATTGAGGCATCCTGCAATAGTGAATTCGGCTGCCGAGCCCCTCCATGATCGCTCCCCAGAAACAATCAATTCCAGATTAACCAGATACGCGCCCAGCAGCAAAAAGAGTGCTGGAAGCTATCGCTATCGCTTCCAGACGCTCTATTACTATTGCAGGGATGCTTCGGCATTGAGGCATCCTGCAATAGTGAATTCGGCTGCCGGGCCCCTTCGTGATCGCTCCAAAGGAGCAATCAATTTTGGTTTGACTGGATACGCGTCCGGCAGTGAAAAAGAGACCGTATTGATTCCAGACACTATTACTATTGCAGGGATGCCTCAAAATCCAGACATCCTGCAATAGTTATTTTACCTGCCGGATCCCTTCGAGATCACTCCCTGCGAGCGATCACTGCTGGTATAACCAGTAAAGCGGACAGCAGGCGATATGATTGCATCAAGGGGTTGAGGTATTCATCTGAAAGCAAGCTGAGTGACAACAGGGGTTGAGCCACTCAGCATAAATAATGATAAAAAATTAATAAAAATAAATAATAACGTAAAAAAGCCCCCCCCCCTTCCCTAATCTCTAATATATCTTTTTTTTTTTAAAAAATGCTTTGGAAATAGCAAAGTGCTAATTTTACTTTTTGTCATATAAGTTGCAAAAAAAAGAAAAACACGTAAATATTGGATATTTCTAAACTCAGGAAAAAAAATTAGAAACAATTTAGTCGTGGTCTTTTTTGGTGGTTGTAGATGCGTGATTTTGGGGATCAAAGTTCAACAAAGTGTTTATTCCATTTTT
Source organism: Leptobrachium leishanense (assembly GCA_009667805.1). Lineage (NCBI taxonomy): Eukaryota > Metazoa > Chordata > Amphibia > Anura > Megophryidae > Leptobrachium > Leptobrachium leishanense. The sequence continues at coordinate 47,991,323 of CM019070.1, forward strand.
TTCCTCACATTCCATAATTTTTTTACAGTAAATTATAAGATATCATGAAAATAATGGTATTTTTAGAAAGTCCATTTAATGGCAAGAAAACCAGTATATAATATGTGTGGGTTCCATAAACGAGTAAGAGGAAAATCAGAGCTAAGCACAAACAGCGCAGAAACGTAAACCCAGCAGTGGGTACTTTCCGATTGTCACTATGAAGTTTAAACAAGCGGGTGAATAGCAGAGTTTGTAGGTTAAATAATAAAAGCAGCAAACCAACATACTCAGCAGATTTAGGTAAAAGGTATTTTAGGTGAAAGGTGCAATATTTATGACATAAAAGGAAAGCTCTGACAATCAGCAGAATATATTATCGTGCTTCCAACCGTTCTGGTTAATGCCTGACAGTCCTGATTTGAGACCATTCCAGGGATGACTCTCTGCTACCCTTATTCTGGATGCGGTGACCTGATTGTCTTCTCCCCTCCTCCTTGGAGGTGTAATGGAAGACTGCTTCAGCCCTCCGAGTCGAGAGGGGGGATTGTTCTCACCCATAATGCTGGCAATCAGCTGTCACTGATCATCCTTATGGGATTTAGATCAAGATTGTACAACTTTGTGCATTCCTAACCATCCACTGGCTCTCAATTGGCTCTTGCTGAAAGCCATTGGATTGGCTGGATGCTTGCATGACCAGCCTACTCGTGATCACATGACAGCCACGATTTCAACAGAAAGTGCAGCAGTAGGAGGGAAGAGGAAAGAGAAAGAACCAAATGCTGGAGGCATCCATGGATAGATAGGGCCGGGCCCAGGGGTCAGCAAGGTAGGCCTTGCCAAGGTTTTTGGAACTACATCTCCCATGATGTTCAATGTCTCATTAGCATGGATAAAACGTATGGAAAATGTAGTTCCAAAATATCTGGAGGGCCAAGGTTGCTGACCACTGTTTTTGGACCTGAGGGCTCAGGTGAACCAGAAATAAATCCGTATCAAATATGCCATGTTGAGTAACCCCGCACAGAGCTCCCAGCATAGATACACCCTGGAGGCTGCAGCACGGAGGCAATCGCGGCCCTTCCGTCGCAATCTCCTTCCTCTAAAACATCAGATTCTTATAGTTAGTTTTCTTATAGTTATATAGGCTGAAAAAAGACATGCGTCCATCGGGTTCAGCCTCTCCCACATCACCTACTGCTGTTGATCCAAAAGAATGCAAAAAACCCAGTCTGAAATGCTTGCCAATATGCAACATACTGGGGAAAAATTCCTTCTTGACCCCAGAATGGCAGTCAGATTTCTCCTTGGATCAAGAAGCTTTTACCCACATATTAAATATTATAACCCTTAATATTCTGTGTCTGCAGGAAGTCATCCAGTCGTTTTTTAAAAGTCTGTACAGACTCTGACCCAACCACCTCAACAGGCAGAGAATTCCACAGCTTTATTGTTCTCACTGTAAAATAACCCTTCCTATGCTTTAAGCTAAATTTTCTTTCTTCCAGTCTAAATGGATGACCCCTTGTCCTATGTATAGACCTGTTAATGAATAGGTTATCAGACAATGGTTGATAATGGCCCCGTACATATTTATATAAGGTTATCAGATCCCCTCTAAGGTGCGGTTTCTCTAAACTGAACAGGTTTAAGCTTGTTAGTCTTTCCTTATAACTTAACCCTTCCATTCCCCTTATTAATTTAGTTGCCCGTCTCTGCACTTTTTCTAACGCTATAATATCTTTTTTTAAGACAGGTGCCCAAAATTGCACGGCATATTCAAGGTGCGGCCTGACCATTGATTTATACAGTGGCAAAATTATGTTTTCATCCCGTGAGTGAACTCCCCTTTTAGGCTAGGGTCAAACTAAAGCATTTTTACACGCGAACGTAAAAAAGTGCGTCCGAACGAATTGACGTATTTTTTCACGGAGTGCGCGAAAACGGTCATACGATGCGCATTTTTCGTGCGTGATTTTTTCGGATCGTCAATAAAACTCTTTTTGCGTCTGGACGTTATGTAGGCTGGACATTAGCAGTGTCTGACATCTCCTAATCACGCAAACACGCCGCTATGCCGCAGCTGCGCACTCTGTACGTCAGTACTAGCGGTTCGGCGTTCTCGAAAAAATGCGTTCGTTTTCCACTTGCGTTGCGCGGCCGGACTTTCGTGCGACCGTACTTTGTATATTGGCCGTCATTGCCCGTCATTTGCTGCTAGTGCGGCCGTAATTATGTGCGCCAGAACGCACGTTAAAAGTGCGCTGGTCTGACCCCAGCCTTAATGCCAATACCTTGCTGGCCTTGGCGGCTGCTGTTTGACATTGCACATTGTTACTTAGTTTGAAGTCTATGATTATTCCCAAATCCTTCTCCTGCTTGGATTTCCCTAACTCCGTACCATTTAGGTATAAATTACTTGTGTGTTCTTCACTCCAAAGTGCATAACTTTGCATTTATCTACATTAAATTTCATCTGCCATTTAAGTGCCCAGTCCCCCAATCTATCTAAATCCCTCTGCAGCGAAGTAACATCCTGCTCACATTGTATTACTTTTCTTAGTTTTGTGTCATCTGCAAACACTGATACATGACTTTCAATGCCTATCTCAAGGTCATTTATAAATAAATTGAATAGTATTGGTCCTATAACAGACCCCTGAGGGACACCGCTTACCACTGGTGTCCATCTTGAAAATGTACCATTTATGACCACTCTCTGTACCCTATCTTTTAGCCAGTTTTCTATCCAAGAACAAGTATTTTCATCTAGACCAATTTTTCTTAATTTAAATAGTAACCTTTTGTGTGGAACTGTGTCGAAAGCTTTGGCAAAATCTAAGTAAATCACATCCACTGCGACCCCCTGATCTATACTTCTACTTACTTCCTCATAGAACGTAATTAGGTTAGTCTGACATGATCTGTGTTTCATGAAACCATGCTGATTTTTGCCAATTACATTATACCTCTCAATAAATTCCTGAATATTATCCCTTAGTAACCCCTCAAATACTTTCCCAGCCACAGATGTTAAGCTCACAGGTCTATAATTCCCAGGCACAAATTTTAAACCTTTCTTAACCTTTTCCCGCCTCTGTGCTGAGGTCATTTTTACCGGTTTTGCTCATCATGTTTAAACGTGTTTTGAAGGCTTATTTTAGTATATTAACCAGACATATTATATATCGTTCTTTCCGTCAGACTCGGTAGATTGATAATATGTCATTATTATATGTATACGTTATGTCATGTCTGTATAGTATAACAAAAAATGCAATAAAATATGTATTTTCAATAATTTACAACGTGTAAAGTGTTTTTTTTCACATTTTAACATGCGAGCAATTGCGGTTATATTTTGTATGGGGTGCGCTTGTTAAAAAAATTAGAGATGGGGACTCGTTACATTTTTTTGGGGAAAATTACGCGATTTTTAACAAACGCACCGCATACAAAAATCGTTAGTGCAGCATCATTGTTCACATTATAATTGAAATGGGAACAATATTGCTACACTAACAAACCAAAAAAAAGAAAAAAAATGTTTATTTTTTTTTTTATAATTTTTTTTAAATATATTTTTATTTTTAATTTTAATTTTAATTTTTTTTAAAAAACTTTTTTCACATTCGTGTTTGGTATCGTTGGAACGGCCATGCTCTGGCCGATCCAACCATACCAAACATTAACCCCTAGCTGCCACGGATCGGGAGATAGGGAGTTCATTGGAACTCCCTATCTCCACCGTTGGTGGCAGTTAGGGGTTAACTCTAGGACTGGCGTCATCGTGCTACGCACGATGACGCCAGTCCTCAGGGGGAGTTCCTGGAGGCTTGGCCGACATCCAAGATGTCGGCCAGCTCCGGGAAAGGATCGCGAACCGGCGCTTTTCAGCGCCGATTCGCGATCCAGCTCCCCAGGGGTTAATGCCAGGCACCATTTGGAAGGGCAGGCTGTGCCCTTCCAAATGGTGCCTGGGTTAACCCCCGCAACGCCGCCGATCGGGAGGGAGAGAGGTCCGAAGGACCTCCCCCCCTCCCTTTCAGGCGCCTCCTCCGCACATGCGGGGGGGGCGCCTGAATTAGGTGTCATTGCGCTGCCGCGATGACACCTAATTCCAGCGGCTGCAGTTCCGGATGCCGGGCTGACATCGAGGATGTCAGCCCGCACCGGGGGGGCCAGCGATCGGCCGGAACCCGGCCGAACGCTGACCCCAATGGGAGGACGCGCTCAGCGCGTCCTCAGCACAGCAGCGGTAATGCGGAGGACGCGCTGAGCGCGTCCTCCGCATTGAAGTGGTTAAATATAGGGACCACGTCAGCTTTTCTCCAATCCTCTGGTACTATTCCTGAAAGAAAAGAATCTCGAAAGATTAAGAACAGAGGTTTACATATTTCAATACATAGCTCTCTCAGTACTCGCGGGTGAATTCCATCTGGCCCTGGGGCTTTGTTCATATTCACATTGTATAATTTCTGCAAAACCTTGTCCTGAGTCAACCAGTCACTTTGTATTACTAAGTTTTTATTAATGAATTTCATGTCTCCTGTTATAGGTTTCTCTTTGATAAATACTGAAGAAAAATAATCATTTAAAATTTCTGCTTTATCCTGATCTTCAGTTAACAATAACCCTGACTCAGATTGTCCCAGATTCTTAAATTCAGAAGAACCCAAAATTCAGATCCTGAGCATTCTACGTAAACAGTGCTCTACCTGTACAGGTTAAACCTGCGTATCGGCTCAAATTCATTTACATTTAATCAGTTCAATACAGAAAATGTAAAATCCACCGTGTTATTCTGTTATTTGTTATTTTATCATAATATAATTGTTGTAAAACAGACTCTAAGAACAAGTCAGAGTGGGTCAGAGCGAGTTTACACATCCCCGGCACTATGCTTTTACAGCACCAGTGACACCCAAGTTTCTTATCTTGTGGAACATGTGTAAGCTAGAAGGTTTATCTGTGCTGGGACAGAGGGTGCCGGGGATCCGGATCGGTTTGCATGTTAAGCAAGAGAGCAAAGCACCCGCCTGTCTATATAAAACACGAAGTCACGTTCCACGAGAGCTTATATTAGTGCTTGGAAGGGGAGACTCCAGTGTGGTTATTGTGCAGCTGCTTAGTGGATATGTTTGGGTTCAGGGGTCTAGTCCTAAAAAGATAAACATGGGAACTCTCCAAAATTTCTGCTCCTCAATTAACCATCAAACACGGCACATTTGATATCAATGTTTAACCCTAGAGATAGACTGGATTTTAGGGAATCCATAGGATAATTGTAATAAATATCATATATTTTGGGGTCTTAAGGAATTCTAGAATTAGAAAATAAAAGCTTCTGCGTGTTTGGGACAAAGAGGAACTCAGTTCCCTATGAGAATACAGTGGAGGAAATGCGTTCCCACACGTTCCTTCTCGACTTGACCCCTGTCTGGGTTACTTTACAACGTGGAGGTGGCAGGAAAGTCCAGGCTGGGACACTAGATTAAAGTTAGACGATGGCAATTCACACAGGCATTGAGACAAGAATTCTTCATTTCTACAAATTTAAGTTGGGTTTGGGCTGTTGTCTGTTCATGTCATGACAAACATGTGTCAACACAGAGTTATAATAAATAGTAGGCTTATGTTGGACCACTATCTGGTCTCCAGGTGTATACGAGGGCTGATGTAGTCAATGGTTCAAGATGATCTAGATGTGGAACCAGGTACACCTTTGATCTCTTTTTTGGGCACCGATACTTGTATGTGGGATTGCACGTAACCGTGATTTGATTGTGTGATTCTTTCCAATTTGTAAAATGGTGTAAAACAAATATTAAGAAATAAGAGTAGTAAAACTCATAGAGGTCCGAGGAACTCCATTCTTCTGCAGCATTGGGAATATATGTGTGCTACCTATCCCTATAGCTGACAATATGATATGGTGGGAGAGAGGCACATATAGAAACATAGAAACATAGAAAAATGTCGGCAGATAAGAACCTTTCGGCCAATCTAGTCTGCCAATTACATGGATCCTTTACCTGGATTTATCTTTTGTTTAGGATAGCCTTATGCCTATCCCATGCTTGCTTAAATTCAATTACTGTTTTGGCCTCTACCACTTCAACTGGAAGGCTGTTCCATGTATCCACCACCCTCTCAGTAAAATAATGCTTCCTGATGTTACTTTTAAACCTTTGCCCCTCTAATCTAAGACTATGTCCTCTTGTTTTGCTACTTTGTTTCCGTTTAAATATACTCCCTTCCTCTACCTTGTGGATTCCCTTTACATATTTAAATGTTTCTATCATATCTCCTCTGTCTCGTCTTTTTTCCAAGCTGTACATGTTAAGATCATTAAGCCTTTCCTGGTAACTTTTCTCCTTCAAGCCGTACACCATTTTAGTAGCCCTTCTCTGAACTCTCTCTAAGATGTCTATATCCTTCTGGAGATACGATCTCCAGGACTGCACACAGTACTCCAAGTGAGGTCTCACCAGTGCTCTGTACAGTGGCATGAGCACTTCCCTTTTCCTACTGCTAATACCTCTCCCTACACAACCAAGCATTCTGCCAGCATTTCCTGCTGCTCTATTACATTGACTACTTACCCTTAGATCCTCTGAAATAATAACCCCTAAATCTCTTTCCTCAGATGTTGATGTTAGGACTGTATCAAATATTTTATATTCAGCCCTTGGGTTTTTACGTCCCAGGTGCATTATCTTGCACTTATCCACATTAAAACTCAATTGCCACAGCTCCGACCATTTTTTTAGTTTACCTAAATCATTTGACATTTGGCTGATCCCTCCAGGAACGTCAACCCTGTTGCAAATCTTTGTGTCATCAGCAAAAAACCATACCAAACATTAACCCCTAGCTGCCACGGATCGGGAGATAGGGAGTTCATTGGAACTCCCTATCTCCACCGTTGGTGGCAGTTAGGGGTTAACTCTAGGACTGGCGTCATCGTGCTACGCACGATGACGCCAGTCCTCAGGGGGAGTTCCCGGAGGCTTGGCCGACATCCAAGATGTCGGCCAGCTCCGGGAAAGGATCGCGAACCGGCGCTTTTCAGCGCCGATTCGCGATCCAGCTCCCCAGGGGTTAATGCCAGGCACCATTTGGAAGGGCAGGCTGTGCCCTTCCAAATGGTGCCTGGGTTAACCCCCGCAACGCCGCCGATCGGGAGGGAGAGAGGTCCGAAGGACCTCCCCCCCTCCCTTTCAGGTGCCTCCTCCGCACATGCGGGGGGGGGCGCCTGAATTAGGTGTCATCGCGCTGCCGCGATGACACCTAATTCCAGCGGCTGCAGTTCCGGATGCCGGGCTGACATCGAGGATGTCAGCCCGCACCGGGGGGGCCAGCGATCGGCCGGAACCCGGCCGAACGCTGACCCCAATGGGAGGACGCGCTCAGCGCGTCCTCAGCACAGCAGCGGTAATGCGGAGGACGCGCTGAGCGTTTAAATATACTCCCTTCCTCTACCTTGTGGATTCCCTTTACATATTTAAATGTTTCTATCATATCTCCTCTGTCTCGTCTTTTTTCCAAGCTGTACATGTTAAGATCATTAAGCCTTTCCTGGTAACTTTTCTCCTTCAAGCCGTACACCATTTTAGTAGCCCTTCTCTGAACTCTCTCTAAGATGTCTATATCCTTCTGGAGATACGATCTCCAGGACTGCACACAGTACTCCAAGTGAGGTCTCACCAGTGCTCTGTACAGTGGCATGAGCACTTCCCTTTTCCTACTGCTAATACCTCTCCCTACACAACCAAGCATTCTGCTAGCATTTCCTGCTGCTCTATTACATTGACTACTTACCCTTAGATCCTCTGAAATAATAACCCCTAAATCTCTTTCCTCAGATGTTGATGTTAGGACTGTATCAAATATTTTATATTCATCCCTTGGGTTTTTACGTCCCAGGTGCATTATCTTGCACTTATCCACATTAAAACTCAATTGCCACAGCTCCGACCATTTTTTTAGTTTACCTAAATCATTTGACATTTGGCTGATCCCTCCAGGAACGTCAACCCTGTTGCAAATCTTTGTGTCATCAGCAAAAAGACATACTTTTCATTAATACCTTCTGCAATATCACTAATAAAAATATTAAAGAGAATGGGTCCAAGTACTGACCCCTGAGGTACCCCACTGGTAACAAGACCTTGCGCCGAATAAACTCCATTTACCACAACCCTCTGTTGCCTGTCACTCAGCCACTGCCTAATCCATTCAACAATATTGGAATCCAAGCTCAAAGATTGCAATTTATTGATAAGCCTTCTATGCGGAACAGTATCAAAAGCCTTACTGAAATCTAAATAAGCAATGTCTACTGCACCACCTGTGTCTATTATTTTTGTTACCCAATCAAAAAAATCAATAAGATTAGTTTGGCATGATCTCCCTGAGGTAAACCCATGTTGTTTCTGATCCTGTAATCTATGTGTTTTTAGATGTTCAACAATCCTTTCCTTTAACATGGTTTGCATTAATTTCCCCACTACTGACGTAAGACTAACTGGCCTATAGTTCCCCGATTCCTCCCTACTACCCTTCTTGTAAATGGGCACAACATTTGCTAATTTCCAGTCTTCTGGGACGACTCCCGTTAACAAGGATTGGTTAAATAAATCTGTTAACGGTTTTGCTATTACATCACTGAGCTCTTTTAATAATTTAGGGTGGATCCCATCAGGCCCCATTGACTTATTTGTCTTTACTTTAGACAGCTGCTGTAGAACCTCCTCCTCTGTAAACTGATATGTAAATGTCTCGTTAGTGTTTCCTCCTAACTGAGGTCCCTTTCCTTCCTTTTCTTCTGCAAAGACTGAACAAAAATATTCATTGAGGCAGTCAGCGAGACTTTTATCCTCTTCTACATACCTTCCTTCCTTTGTTTTTAATCTAACTAATCCTTGTTTTAACTTTCCTTTTCTCGTTTATGTATCTAAAAAATGTTTTGTCCCCCTTTTTTACTGACTGAGCTATTTTCTCTTCTGCGTGTGCTTTGGAAGCTCTTATAAATTGCTTTGCCTCTTTCTGCCTAATCTTATAGGTTTGCCTATCTTCTTCACTCTGAGTTTTTTTATAATTATTGAATGCTGTCTTTTTGTTCTTCACTATTTTGGCCACTTCTGCAGAGTACCACAGTGGTTTCTTCCCTTTTTTGTTTTTGCTAACAAGCCGAATGCAATTGCCTGTGGCCTTCAATAATGCTTCCTTTAAATAATCCCATTTCTCCTGGACTCCCTTTAAACTCCTCCAGTCTGATAATGACTCCTTTACACAAAATCTCATTTTAGAAAAATCTGTTTTTTTAAAGTCTAAAACTTTTGTTTTTGTGTGGTGCGGCTCCATCCCTGTTCTTAAATTAAACCATACTGACTGGTGATCACTAGATCCCAAATTTTCACCTACAACAACGTCCGATACCAAACCTCCATTTGTGAGTATTAAATCCAATATGGCCTCTTTACGGGTCGGCTCCTCAACTACTTGTGTTAGAGATAATCCCAGTAGGGAGTTTAGAATATTTGTACTCCTGGTGCACCCAGCTAGTTTGGTTTTTCAGTTCACATCAGGAAGATTAAAGTCCCCCACGATAATAACTTCCCCCTTCATTGCCATTTTGGCTATTTCCTCAAACAGCAGATTATCTAGCTCTTCTACTTGTCCAGGTGGTCTATAGATCACACCTACACGAGCTACTGTATGATTGCCAAATGTTAGCGTAACCCAAACTGACTCTATGTTCACCTCGCTCACTTTTATTTGGTTTGTTTTTATGTTGTTTTTCACATTTCCTACCTTCTCTGTCTTTTCTATATAAAGAGTACCCCGGTATTGTTATGTCCCAGTTATTTTTCTCACTGAACCATGTCTCAGTAACCGCCACTAAATCTACTTTTTCAGCTGCCATCATTGCCTCCAGTTCATTGATTTTATTGACTAAACTGCGAGCATTTATAGACACGACTCTGAGCTTGTCATTTTTTTCCCCGCATGTTGCTTGCACCCTCCGATTTAGTTTTGGGGGACAATCGGGCAGATTGTTTTTTACCCTTTTGTCCCCCCCTCCTAGTTTAAATATTTCTTTGTGAAACCTTTGAACTTCTGACTGAGAACATATGTTCCCCTATGAGTAAGATGCAAACCATCTTTTTTATACAGTTCCTTTCTGCTCCAATTAGAGCTATCATGGGACACAAAGCCAAATCCTTGCTCCCGACACCATTCCCGAAGCCACAAATTAAATTCCCTATTGCGCATCTGCCTATCCTGAATGTTATGCACAGGCAAAACTTCAGAGAATGACACAGTGGACGCAATCTGCTGTATTTCACCTCCAAGAACACAAAAATCTTCCTTAATCTCAGAAACCTCATTGCTAGCCAAGTCATTTGTCCCTAGATGGACTAGAACGTCCACTTCCCCTTGCTGCTTTGCTTGTTTGACAATATTGAGAATACGTCTCTTGTCTCTACGAGCACTCAGAAATGACTGCCACCTGCAAGACACGTGCCATACATCTCCGACGAATAGACCGCTGGACATGCAAGCGGCAGGACATGTTAGTAGGGAGAAGACTTACTGGTACGTTTGATTAAAAGGTTGAGTTCAAGCTATAACTTGTATCATTTATCTGTAATTTTCCTCTTAGAGCCTGAAGAGCAGCGAAGTAACGGACTTATTCTGTTTCAGATGTGTATGTGCTGTGTGTCTGTTGCTATATTTTCGTTATTGTCTCAGTTGGAGTGGCTGGTGGGATGGTTCATTCCGGGTCAGCTTCTAGAAGAAGGACGAAGCTCTCCACGAGTGCTGGGATAGGGGGTTTCCTGGCCAAATGGGTGGCAAGGGAATCGAAATCTGGAACGCTGGTTACTTGCCTGTGGGCTCGGTCTTAGAGCCGGTGGTGGGCTTGTCAAGGAAAAGTTGACATTAAGTTATCTTGTTGAATGTTTAACTATGAGTTATTATGCTGTTGCTAAAGAACACATAAAGTGACCAGGTGAGCTTTTGGTTTAATATCCCATCAGGTGGAGAATATCGTTTTTAAAGAGACATGGGATGTCTTATCCTTTGATATGATATTGATGCCTGTACTTACAAAGGTCAAATCGTTAATTAACTCCTTCGCTGCTGAGGCATTTCACCGCTGTGTGCTGAGCTCATTTTTACCGGTTTCGCTCATCATGTTTAAACGTGATTTGAAGCCACATTTTATTATATGACCCAGACACATTATATATCGTTCTTTCCGGCAGACTCGGCAGATTCATAATATATCATTATTATATGTATCCTTCATGTCCTGCCTGAATATTATAACAAAAAATACAATAAAATTAGAATTTTCATTCATCTACAGTGTGTAAAGTGTTTTTTTCCACATTTCATCATCCGAGCCTTTGCGGTTATATCTTCTATGGGCTGCGCTTGTTAAAAAAATTAGAAATGGGAACTCGTTACATTTTTTTGGAGGGGAAATTACGTGTTTTTTAGCAAACCCGCCCCATAGAAAAAATCGTTAGTGCAGCATCATTGTTCACATTATTGTTGAAATGGGAACAATAATGCTGCATTAGTAAAAAAATATATATATATATTATTTAGATTTTTTTTTTAAACATAACATAGTCATGTTTGATTTCATTGGAAAGGCCATGCTCTAGACTTTCAAATGATACCAAACATTAACCCCTAGCTGCCACGCATCGTGTACCTGCACGATGATGCCAGAAGGCAGGGGAGGTCCCAGAGGGTTGGTCGACATCCAAGATGTCGACCAGCTCTGGGAGAGGACCACGATCTGGCACTGATTGGTGCCGATTGGCGATCCAGCCCCTGAGGGGTTAAAGGTAGACACCGCTTGGAAGGGCAGGCTGTGTCCGTCCAAGCGGTGCCTGCCTTTCGCATGTAACCCTTATGGATGGGGAGGGAGAGAGGTCCAAAGGACCTCCCCTTCAGGCACCTTCCCTGCACTGGCGGCGGAGGGGGTGTCTGGAATAGACGTCATTGTGCTGGCGCTATGACGCTATTCGTGTCGGCTGGGGTCCCGGAGGCTGGGCTGATATCAAAGATGTCAGCCCGTACTGGAAAGCTGCAGCGATCTGCCGGACTACCGGCCGATTGCTGCCTCCTATGCTAGGATGCGCAGGTTGAGAATGAGCAGGTTTTTCCAACAATGGGTTTCTTCTCCCCTGATGGCACAGCGGGCATATTTTAAGATGACAATGCCAGGATTCCTCGGGGTCAAATTGTGTAAGAGTGGATCAGGGAGCAGGAGACATCATTTTCACACATGGATTGGCCACCGCACAGCCCAGACCTTAACCCCATTGAGAATCTTTGGGATAATGTGCTGGAGAAGACTTTACGCAGCGCAGCGACTCTCCCATCATCAGTACAAGGTCTTGGTCACAAATGAATGTGACTTGACAGAAATAAATGTTGTGACATTGTACAAGCTTATCAAAACAATACCATGACAAATGCGTGTCGTAATTAAATCATATGGAGGTCCTACAAAATATTAGAGGAGTGACTTTTTGGACGGGCAGTGTATATAATCTGTCCACCATACAGAGTGTACAGTGCCAGGCTGGATCATTGGCTTCATGGGACTTTGTGCTTTTGCTGCATCTGCATAGAAACATAGAAAGTGTCGGCAGATAAGAACCTTTCGGCCCATCTAGTCTGCCCAATTACATGGATACTTTACCTGGATTTATCTTTTGTTTAGGATAGCCTTATGCCTATCCCATGCCTGCTTAAATTCAATTACTGTTTTGGCCTCTACCACTTCAACTGGAAGGCTGTTCCATGTATCCACCACCCTCTCAGTAAAATAATGCTTCCTGATGTTACTTTTAAACCTTTGCCCCTCTAATCTAAGACTATGTCCTCTTGTTTTGCTACTTTGTTTCCTTTTAAATATACTCCCTTCCTCTACCTTGTGGATTCCCTTTACGTATTTAAATGTTTCTATCATATCTCCTCTGTCTCGTCTTTTTTCCAAGCTGTACATGTTAAGATCATTAAGCCTTTCCTGGTAACTTTTCTCCTTCAAGCCGTACACCATTTTAGTAGCCCTTCTCTGAACTCTCTCTAAGATGTCTATATCCTTCTGGAGATACGGTCTCCAGTACTGCACACAGTACTCCAAGTGAGGTCTCACCAGTGCTCTGTACAGTGGCATGAGCACTTCCCTTTTCCTACTGCTAATACCTCTCCCTACACAACCAAGCATTCTGCCAGCATTTCCTGCTGCTCTATTACATTGACTACTTAGCCTTAGATCCTCTGAAATAATAACCTCTAAATCCCAACCCTCAGATGTTGAGGTTAGGACTGTATCAAATATTCTATATTCAACCCATGGGTTTTTACGTCCCAGGTGCATATTCCCCATCCGTTCAATTTCATTGCACTGCCGCCCCATCCCCCCCAATAGTGATATACTAAAATCAAAAGCTGCAATAAACTGATCCCACTGGAGCTCTTTTTACATTAGCAGCAATAGTTATAGCTGCTCACGCAAAGTCAATTTATGGGCACGTATTTAGATAAAATGGAATTCATGCATTTATATATATATATATTATTTTTTAGCATCTGACAACTTCTTTGGATACAAGCCAATATACCATGAGACCAGCCCTTCCAAGGTAAAGTGTTTTATGCTGGTAGACTTTGGAATGTGAAGTCTTGTGACCCAAACAGGCGATAAAAAGCTGCGCATATCACTGTACGGCATAATGTGCCCCTACCGCAGACATTCACCCTCTCTGCAAAATATACCCCCCCCCCTCCTCAAACGATCCCTGGGAATGTGGTTTTGGTGCTTCTTTGCCTTCGTTGGATTAGCTCATGTAAACACATTTTATTCTGCACTGTCATTCCTTTCCAGACACACAATTATAGGTCATAAAGTCTGACAAATAAGACAGAGTGGCACTTAATAAGTTGTTTTTGGTATCTGCAGGTGTTATTAAAGGGTCATTTCACATGGCAAACCCAAATCTGGATAATAAAGGCGTTTGTGTTGGCTGCCAGCCTGCTTGAAATTTCCACAGGGTTAAATTTGCAAACAGAATATATTTGCATTCTTAAGGGGTTTATTCATTAAAAGAATAGTGGTTTACCTTCAGTGGAATGCGGAGTAGCCTTTACAGCAAATACATAGTTACAGTTACATGCATTTATAAAGCGCCAGCAAGTTCTGTAGCGCTGTACAATGTGAGAGACAGAATAACAAATATACATACACATCACACACACCGAACAGTAGGAGAGAGGACCCAGCTCGAGAGCTTACAATCTAAGAGGAGAGGGGTGACACACTAGGTGAGGGTGAATAGAGTACAAGAAGTAACGGGGCGCATGTGGACTACGTGGGATGACGGAACAACGAATGAACAATGGGGGATTAGGGAGTGAGCCGATAGGCTTCTCTAAAGTAATGGTTTTTCAGCCACGTCCTGAAGGACTGGATAGTGAATTCACTGGGTTCTATTCCATAGTTGGTGCTAATACCAGTACTTGTACCGGCTGGATGGAGTAGAGGTAACATCACTGCTCTATACCTGTAGAGACCCAGGCTCAAATTCCAGCGAGCACCTCTCCAGTAAGTGTCCTTGGGCAAGACACCTAACGTACATACTCACCACCCAGGACATACTTGAAAACAAGAGAAATCTCAATGTATCCTTCCTGGTAAAATCCTTTCTACAAAAAAAATAAATATATTGCATCTTGATATGTAGGTGTGTGCTTGGTGTGCCCAGGCACACCCCAATATCATACCGGCTGGGTGGAGTAGAGGCAACATCACTGCTCTGCGTGGAGAGAGCCTGTGGAGTCATGGCTTCAATCCTGACGAGCAACATCTCCAGTAAGTGTCCTTGGGCAAGACACCTAACGGTACATACTCGCCACCCAGGACATACTTGAAAACAAGAGAAATCTCAATGTATCCTTCCTGGTATAATCCTTTCTCAAAAAAAAAAAATATTGAGGAAAGAGGTCCTCGTTCACCTCCTACATTGACATTTTAGATGTCCCTTATCTGGTTCCTGATGAACAACATAAAAGCTGACTGTATCTCTGGTTACAGGCTTGTTATTTCTAATGAAAAATGTTTATTTTGTGCAAAATCTTCTAATCACAAGTTTTCATTTAATAAATGTTCCATGGGCACACACCCTAATGTTACGGGCTGCGCACACTAGTGGTGTTAGTGCTAGGAGAAGTAGGGATAACGTCTGGCACCAATATTCCCATCTTGACGTTAAACTGTAAAGCTTACTGTACTTAGCGTCTCCTATACCTAACATTGTGAGCGCAATCTGTTTGTAGCGTCTCGACAAGTAAGGCTAGGGTCAGACGAACGCATTTTTCACATCTACCGTCAAAAAGTGCGTTGATGCGTCCGAACGCATTTTTTTCACGGAAGACGCGATAGCAGTCATACGGTGTGCAATTTCAGCCGTGATTTTTTACGGATCCAAACCAGGAAACTTTGGGTGTCTGGTCGTGATGTTGGCCGGACATGAGCAGCGTCTGATGTCTCCTAATCACGCACACACGCCGCTATGCGGACGCAGCGCACTCTGTACGTCAGTACTAGCAGTTCGACGTTCTTGCAAAAATGCATTCATTTGCCGCTTGCGTTGTGCGGCCGAACTTTCGTGCGGCCGTACTTCGTGTGTGGGCCTGCATTGGACGTCATTTGCTGCTATCACAGCCGTAATAAAGTGCGGCTAAATGCACGTTCGCACTGCGCTCGTCTGACCCCAGCCTATGGTATTACAAAGTTCCAGAGACAATTACCGTCAGGACGTGCAAGTAAAAATTTTAACAACTCCTAAAGCTGGTGCTAAATGATTCTACAAATGCAAAATCGTTTAACGTGCTCTAAATCCCCCCCCCTAAAAATCCCATACACACCTCTCATCTTGCTGCGAAAAGTGTGGCCCGATCCGCCGCTTCTTCTCACCAGGAGCAAAGGGTTTTTCAAAAAGAGCCAAACTTGCCACCGAATTGCACCGAACGTTGAATTTCACAATGCGTTGCAATTTCGTGGCTATTCAGAGAGCTGGCAATTCGCTAAACACTGGCGAATTGTCAGCAAAATATGAAGCAGTTCGCCTCAGATCACCGTGATTCAGTGATTTTTGTCAGCAGCGAAATCGTCCCATAGAAAAGTAATGGTTAATCTATTCAGGAGACACCAAACTGCACCGAAATGTTGGTGTAATGCCCACATTTTCGGTGCTTCAGTTCGTCAGGTTTAAACAGACGAATCCCATAGGTTTCAATCTTAAAAGAAATATTCACTTATTTAAAAAAAAAATCAACTGTTTATTCTTTTCATTTGCAGCAAAAAGTATATTTATTTTTTTGAATTATTTTAGGCAAAATTTTTGATTTCCATTTTTATATGGCTGTTTTTTTATTCTGTAACAGACCGTTTTATTATTTTTACAGGACCTTTTCTGTTATTTCCATGCTTTTTCATGAATTTTTATCTTTCTAACCACTTGGCTGCTAAGGACGCACTCAGCGCGTCCTGCCAAGTGTTCCTCCTGTGCTACGGACGAGCTGAGCGCATCCTAGCACAGGAGGCAGCAATCAGCCGGGATTCAGCTGTCTAAAGTAAAGAAAAATAAATCAATGGGGCCTGATGGGATCCACCCTAAATTATTAAAAGAGCTCAGTGATGTAATAGCAAAACTGTTAACAAGGATTGGTTAAATAAATCTGTTAACGGGAGTCGACCCAGAAGACTGGAAATTAGCAAATGTTGTGCCCATTTACAAGAAGGGTAGTAGGGAGGAATCGGGGAACTATAGGCCAGTTAGTCTTACGTCAGTAGTGGGGAAATTAATGGAAACCATGTTAAAGGAATGGATTGTTGAACATCTAAAAACACATAGATTACAGGATCAGAAACAACATGGGTTTACCTCAGGGAGATCATGCCAAACTAATCTTATTGATTTTTTTGATTGGGTAACAAAAATAATAGACACAGGTGGTGCAGTAGACATTGCTTATTTAGATTTCAGTAAGGCTTTTGATACTGTTCCGCATAGAAGGCTTATCAATAAATTGCAATCTTTGAGCTTGGATTCCAATATTGTTGAATGGATTAGGCAGTGGCTGAGTGACAGGCAACATAGGGTTGTGGTAAATGGAGTTTATTCGGCGCAAGGTCTTGTTACCAGTGGGGTACCTCAGGGGTCAGTACTTGGACCCATTCTCTTTAATATTTTTATTAGTGATATTGCAGAAGGTATTAATGGAAAAGTATGTCTTTTTGCTGATGACACAAAGATTTGCAACAGGGTTGATGTTCCTGGAGGGATCAGCCAAATGACAAATGATTTAGGTAAACTAAAAAAATGGTCGGAGCTGTGGCAATTAAGTTTTAATGTGGATAAGTGCAAGATAATGCACCTGGGACGTAAAAACCCAAGGGCTGAATATAGAATATTTGATACAGTCCTAACCTCAACATCTGAGGAAAGGGATTTAGGGGTTATTATTTCAGAGGATCTAAGGGTAAGTAGTCAATGTAATAGAGCAGCAGGAAATGCTGGCAGAATGCTTGGTTGTGACTGTAGGGAGAGGTATTAGCAGTAGGAAAAGGGAAGTGCTCATGCCACTGTACAGAGCACTGGTGAGACCTCACTTGGAGTACTGTGTGCAGTACTGGAGACCGTATCTCCAGAAGGATATAGACATCTTAGAGAGAGTTCAGAGAAGGGCTACTAAAATGGTGTACGGCTTGAAGGAGAAAAGTTACCAGGAAAGGCTTAATGATCTTAACATGTACAGCTTGGAAAAAAGACGAGACAGAGGAGATATGATAGAAACATTTAAATACGTAAAGGGAATCCACAAGGTAGAGGAAGAGAGTATATTTAAAAGGAAACAAAGTAGCAAAACAAGAGGACATAGTCTTAGATTAGAGGGGCAAAGGTTTAAAAGTAACATCAGGAAGCATTATTTTACTGAGAGGGTGGTGGATACATGGAACAGTCTTCCAGTTGAAGTGGTAGAGGCCAAAACAGTAATTGAATTTAAGCAAGCATGGGATAGGCATAAGGCTATCCTAAACAAAAGATAAATCCAGGTAAAGTATCCATGTAATTGGGCAGACTAGATGGGCCGAAAGGTTCTTATCTGCCGACATTTTTCTATGTTTCTATTCTGCATCTGCATGTCTGCCCGGCACTCCGGGACCCCGGGACCCGGGGGCGGGAATAGATGTCATTGCGGCGGCGCAATGACATCTATTTCAGGCGCCCCCCCCCCGAGTGCGGAGGAGGTGCCTGAAAGGGAGGGGTTGAGGTCCTTTGGACTCTCCCTCCCGATCGCTGGTGTCCAGCGGCTGAAGGCAGGCACGGTTTGGAAGGCCACAGCCTTTAACCCCTTGGGTGCCGGATCACGATTCGGCGCCGAATTGTGATCCTCTCCTGGAGCTGGCCGACATCTTGGATGTCGACCAAGCTTCCGGGAATGCCCCCTGACGACTGGCGTCATCGTGCATAGCACGATGACGCCAGTCCTGGAGTTAACCCCTAACTGCCACCAATGGTGGAGATAGGGGACTCAATGAGTCCCCTATCTCCCAATCCGTCGCAGCTAGGGGTTAATGTTTGGTACTGTTGGATTGGCCAGAGCATGGCCTTTGCAAGGATACCAAACATGACCATGTAACAATTAAACAAAAAAAATTATATATAAAAAAAAAATGAACAAGTCTTTTATTTTTGGATTTGTTAATGCAGCAATATCCTTCCCATTTCAATTATAATGGGAACAATGATGCTGCACTAACGATTTTTGCATGCGGTGCATTTGTTAAAAATAGCGAAATTTTCCCCCAAAAAAATGTAACGAGTCCCCATTTCTAATATTTTTTAACAAGCGCACCCCATAGAAAATATAACCGCAAATGCTCGCATGTTAAAATGTGAAAAAAAAACACTTTACACCTTGTAAATTATTGAAAATTCAAGTTTTATTGCATTTTTTGTTATAATATACAGACAGGACATGACGTATACATATAATAATGACATATTATGAATCTGCCGAGCCTGCCGGAAAGAACAATATATAATATGTCTGGGTCATATATTAAAATAAGGCTTCAAAACGCGGTTAAACATGATGAGCGAAACCGGTAAAAATGAGCTCAGCACAGAGGCGTGAAATGCCTCAGCAGCGAAAGGGTTAAACACCTGTTTTTTTAAAAACAGTGTGCCGTTCTTTGTTGTTTGGTTTTTTTCTGCATTCGGCAGCTGATTTACCTACAGGGTAATTCAAAGAGATTCGAAAAAGTCACCGCATGTTCGGTGACTTTTCGTTCAATTCGGCGCAAATCAGCTTTCCCATTTCGGTGACCCTGCGGTGTATTCAGCAAGCACCACAGGGCTGTCGATGTGCAGGGAAAAGCTGCCGAAAACCCGGCGAATGCACGCCGAAAACCCGCAAAAACATCTGGATTAACCCGTCGAAGACGCCGGAAAGACCCGAGCAGGAGCTGATCACACGCAGCGAAGCCGCCGGAAAAAGCCGACACCGCAGACGAAGGAAGTGAATAAATTAGCAAAACAGTTTGCTTGAATGTTTGAAAAAAGAAACTACATAGAAATTTGCATATGAGGTCCAGGGAATGATAATAAAAAGGGCTGTTACAGAAAAAAATAAGTAAACTTAAAAAAAAAAAAACAATTGGAATTTTTTTTAAAAAAAAATACAGAAAAATGCTTAAAACATCCTAAAAAAATCGATAAATAAAGAGACTCTTTACTGCAGAATTTTATAATGAATGGTTTATTAGATATTGAATTAAAACGGGAATATTTTTAACATCGAAGCCTATGGGATTCCCCTGAATAAACCTGCCGAATGAAACCACCGAATGGCAGGGCATTTCGGGAACCTTTCACTGCTGGCTTTTGTTCTCTGAATAGCCGAAGCAGTGCTTACCTTTCTCCAGCCATTCTGATCTCTTTGAATAACCCTGCTATTTTTGGCGGCTTTCGGCAGCTGATCGGTGGCGTTTGGTGGCCTGCGGCAGCAAGTTCGGCTGAACATCGGCTGTCTCCAGCAGGGTTTATCAGGCTGATCTAAAAAAGAAAAAAATATTATTGTATTTGTTATTTTATTTTTACAGAAATCTAACCTGTTTTTCTATCACTGGAAATGCCATAATCTGTTCTTTCCAATGATACCTCATATGTCCCTCTAGCCTTTAGGGCTCCAGAGACACAGTGGTCTAAATGATTGTAAAAAAAAAAACAACAAAACTTTTTTTTAACTTTTTTTACAGAGCAAGGCGCCCCCTTGTGGCAGGCTCCTGTAGTCACATGCCTACTCTGCCTAGTTATAAATCCAGCCCTGGAGATAGCACCTTCCCCGGAATACGATGTTAACATGGAGATGGTAAAATAAGCAACTTGCACGAGCCGTTACGCTGTAACAGCTCAAGTGCTGTATTTTGCGCCCAGGTTGTGATCAGGCCCATGATCTGTTTAGGATTCCGGATATTCTTTGCCATCCATTCCTTTTCGTTCTCTCCCTTTATGTGGAAACTGAACGTTCAGTTTAATTTTTCATTTTGTATTATTGTTTGCTTAATTCTAAAATGATAATTGTCATAGAAAATGGAAAATAAATGTAATTTTTGTTTGTAAATAAATTAAATGAGATAAATAGCTTATCTCGTTGGGCCACTTTGAGCTATTTTACAGTGATGAAACACTTTTCAAGCAGGACCAGGTTTAAATGAGTCCTGTAGGACAACCTGATCCTAATCAGGGTGCTCTTTGAAGTTTAAAGGGTAGAGAAAGCTCCTTCTGTCTGCAGATACAAAGTAAAGAATCAGCACTCACTAGAGAAACCCAGCCTTGACAACATGATGAACCATCCAGCAGGTTACAGCTCTCACAGATTAAACTCACTGACAGGATCAATTACTGCAAGAACACGCTCAGATGACAAGAGAAGAGAATGCTTATCTTCCTGTTTCTTTCTATGTTTGCTGTCAAATCAAATCAAATCAAAATAAACTTTATTGGCAGGACCAAATACGTTTTAGCATTGCCAAAGCATATGGGGAGGTTACATGGGGTGGAGGGGGGGGGGATAGTGAGACATATACATTGTGTGTTCTCTTTAGGCAATTTATTCCGTTAAATAAGAATCATTAGGCTTTGAAGTACTTTTTCAATGGCCAAGAACAGGGCAGAAGAAGGGGCAGTTTAAGAGGCTACAGTTACTAGAGTGTCATTTTAAGCCTTGGCTGCAAGAGACGACCCCCACACATCACGGGGTTTCCACAGCCCACAGGGATACTGCGACCTCTCTGGTCGGAGTCCTGCGGTGGTCTGACTTCCTTAAAGTAAGGCCGTTCCGTTGGATTCCTCCCAGCGCAATACATCATCGCGTCTCGGTGCGCGATGATATCATTTTCAGGCGCCATGCCTGAAAGGGAAAGGAAGGGGCTTTGGGACCCCTACAGAGTGGCTACACACTGAAGAGAGGTGTCACTGGAAAGGTCACAGTCTGGCCTTTCCAACGATGCCCCTCATTAAGATATCAACCCCCTTTAACATTTTATTAATAACAAGGTGGAAAGCCTGCCCAGAGGGCAGTCTATTGTGGATATACTGCCCCTGCTCATGGATATATGCCCCAGCTCATGGATATTGCCCCAGCACGTGGATACTGCCCCAGCTCGTGGATATTGCCGCAGCATGTGGATACTGCCCCAGCTCATGGATACTGCCCCAGCTCGTGGACATTGCCCCAGCTCGTGGATATTGCCCCAGCACGTGGATACTGCCCCAGCTCGTGGATATTGCCCCAGCTCGTGGATATTGCCCCAGCACGTGGATACTGCCCCAGCACTTGGATACTGCCCCAGCTCGTGGACATTGCCCCAGCACGTGGATACTGCCCCAGCACGTGGATACTGCCCCAGCACGTGGACATTGCCCCAGCTCGTGGATATTGCCCCAGCACGTGGATACTGCCCCAGCACGTGGATACTGCCCCAGCTCGTGGATATTGCCCCAGCTCTTGGATATTGCCCCAACACGTGGATATTGCCCCAGCACGTGGATATTGCCCCAGCTCTTGGATATTGCCCCAGCACGTGGATATTTCCCCAGCTCTTGGATATTGCCCCAGCTCTTGGATATTGCCCCAGCACGTGGATATTGCCCCAGCACGTGGATATTGCCCCAGCTCTTGGATATTGCCCCAGCTCTTGGATATTGCCCCAGCACGTGGATACTGCCCCAGCACGTGGATATTGCCCCAGCACGTGGATACTGGCCCAGCTCTTGGATATTGCCCCCAGCTCATGGATATTGCCCCCCAGCTCATGGATATTGCCCCCCAGCTCATGAATACTGGCCCCAGCTCATGGATACTGGCCCCCAGCTTGTGGATATTGGCCCCCAGCTTATGGATATTGACCCCCGGCTCGTGGATATTGCCCCCCCCAAGCTCTCATGGATATATACCCCCAGATCAGACATGGGGCGGCTGTTCGAATGCTCTATCGGCATTCGGACAGCCGCCCCATGAGCTCCGCCGTCCGCGCCATACTTACCTTTCCGAGCGGCGCCGGGGAAGTGAAAGTTTCCCGCTTCCGGTCTTTGAAGGACCCAAGCCACGGTCACGTGACCGGGGCTTGGGTCCTTCCAAAGAGCGGAAGCGAGGGAACTTTCCCTTCGCCACTCGGGGGACGGGTTGGATGCACACAGCAGCCGGGTAGAGGCTGCGCTCCAAGCCTCTACCCGGCTGCCGCGCGCATCCAACCCCGAGCGGCGGAGGGAACTTTCCCTTCGCCGCTCGGGGGTTGGATGCGCGCGGCAGCCGGGTAGAGGCTGCGAGCGCAGCCTCTACCCGGCTGCTGTGTGCATCTTGTAACCGCCGCGGCGAGCCGGCAGCCGGCTCGTGCCGCGGCGGTTGCATGCGCGCGCAACCAACCGCCGCTGGTTGCGCGCGCATGCGCAGAGTAAGGCTTGGCGACGGACACGCCAAGCCTTACTCAATTATATTATAGATTTTTGTATGAACACATAACCATAATAGTTCTAGTCAAAAGGTTTAGATTTAAAAAAATTAAATAAAAACAAGTAGGACATATAAATCCGACACATTTCATCACTAGCTTGTGACTTTATCAGGGAAAATGCTCCGATGCTTTTCGTCACTAACTTGTCACTCATTTTCCTTGATAAAGTCACAAGCTAGTGAGGAAAGGCGTCGTTATTATATGTCATATTTGTTTTTATTTCATAAAGATGGCTGTTTTATTGATATACAGCACTAATGTACAGTTTTAGAGATTCACTGTAGTCAAATTTCAAGAGTACTGGTTCCATGAACGATCACTGCGAATACCGAAAATGCCGGAATGAATGCACAAAACAAACAAAAATGGCTAAAGCCCATTACTTCAATGAAAATCTAAACAATAACATATCAAACCCTAGAAACTTTTGGAGAACCATAAATAACATACAAGCACCCCCAGTCCACTCCCAGCCAGCTGCTGTCAAAGTAAACAACAAAACCCTGCAACACCCCCTAGATGTAGCAAATGCCTTTAATGGTTATTTTGTTGGATGCACCACCACTTTGATTGCCAAGCTAGGAAATTACATGCAATCAGAAAGGCCTCATGCAGGTCAGGCCCCTCCAACTGTGCAAAGTCCCTGTATCAGACAGGAGTTCAGTTTTAGACCAGTGCCTGTCAGTGTTGTTACTAAACTTCTCCGTAAGCAAAAAATGAAATACCAGTCTGGACCTGATTAAATACCAGCAATGCTGCTGAAAATCAGTGCACTGGCAATTGCAAATCCTGTTGCAACCCTAATCAATGAATCACTGGAGACTGGATACATACCCAAACTCTGGAAGACTGCAAGAGTGGTACCTATCCATAAAAGTGGTGACAGTACTTTGGTATCCAACTACCGTCCAATATCGTTGCTCCCTGTAGTGTCAAAAAGCTTGGAAAAATGTGTCTACACACTTTTACGTGATTACTATCAATATTGGAACTACTTAACCCCGGATCAATCAGGCTTTCGTCCAAATCACTCAACTACAACCGCCCTATTAAAAGTCTGCAATGATATCCAAGCTGGGATGGAACAAGGAGACCTAACTGGAGCCATCTTCCTTGATTTTGCCAAGGCCTTTGACACAGTAGACCATGGCATCTTGTTAGAAAAACTTAAAAACTCTGGCATTGGTGATCGCACGTTAACCTGGTTTCAATCATATGTATCCGACCGATCACAATATGTGTCCATTTCTGGCAGCTCCTCCCTCCCCCTCCCTGTCATTTGCGGTGTACCCCAAGGCTCAATGCTCGGCCCCCTGCTATTCACTATATTCATAAATGATCTGCCCTATGTCTGCAAAGCCTCAACTGTACACATGTAAGCAGACGACACCGTAATCTATACCAGCAAACCAAATCTCCAGCAGCTGGAAGCCGTGCTGCAAGAACAATTCACAGAGGTAGAAAAGTGGATCAAAAACAACAAACTTTTTTAAAATAATGACAAAACTGTAACGATGCTCTTTGGAACAGCACCTAAACTACACAAATTGCAAAATCCCCACTTATGTGTTGGGACAAAATCAAATGGCACGCTGACCACAGTCACTTCTCTCAAATATCTAGGTATGTGGTTGGACCCTAATCTATCCTTTGGCCCCCACATCGAAAAACTCTCATCTAAACTCTACCCCAAACTAGGTGCCCTGTACAGAAACAAATCCTGCCTGAGCCCCGCGGTAAGAAAGCAGATTGTACAACAAATGCTTATGCCGGCTATTGATTACGGAGATGTAGTGTATGCAGCCGCCCCGCAAGCACACCTTCAGAAACTCAGAAACTTCAGAAACATTATATAACTCATTCTGCCGCTTTGCATTACAATGTAACTACATGACCCACCATTGTGACATGTTAAAAGAGCTAAACTGGCCATCGCTGGAATCTAGACGCACCCTTCACCTTTCCAGCCTGGTGTTTAAGAGCTTTTCTGGGAAGCTGCCACCCTATCTGAATAGACTGCTTCCCCCAGCAGCTCCCTCATCCTATAACCTCCGATCCAGGACCAGCACCTTACTTGCAATACCACAATACAAAAAGAAAGTGGCTCGATCCTCATTTTCCTACAGAGCACCACAATTATGGAATAACCTCCCAGACACCATCAAATCTTCCACCAGTCTTATGTCACTCAAGAGCTCCTTACTAACATACCTCAATACAGAATGTACCTGTAAACATGTAACATAATGACTATTTCCTACATATTTATTTTCTGTTAATCTGTATATTTGTGTGTTTTTTTAATATCTTGCATTGTATTACTTTGTATTTCTGTAACTGTAACAATTCAATGTTCTTGAACCCAGGACATACTTGAAAACGAGAGAAATCTCAATGTATCCTTCCTGGTAAAATCCTTTATAAATAAATAAATAAATAAACATTCATTTATTTACTCATTATTTTGGTGAGCTGTCTTTGATCCTGTGGTTCCTTTTTGATGTTGGGTTGGCTCCAAGGACCTCTAGCACCTTCTGATGGCTGAGTACTATGCTTGATGTGCCTAATTAATACTGAAATACCTGTGAGCATTCTGGAATAGCAGGGGCTTAATTGGGTACACTATACCTGTGCTGTACTGCGCTATGTGTTGTTTATTTTGTTTTATAGAGTGATCCTTATATTATTATTTATTATGGTTGCATACAGTGGGCGAAGAAAGGAGAAGCCACCATTTGAGGATCTAACTCCAAGATACGTTACATGTATTTTTTGTTGCCATTTACTCCTTGCTATTGTGTTAGTTTGTGTATCTGGCAAACCTGGCCTGTTAGTGATCCCTGAGGACAGGTATGGGAAACATTGTCATAGTCAATGGGAGACTCTAAACTTGACCATCTCTTTCTACTAATCATACTCACATTTTGTTTCATTTCAGAATCTAAAATTTTGTGATTTCAAAATTTTCTGAATTTGCAGATTTTGTTCAATTCCAAAATTTCAGACAAATTTAAACAATTTAAGAAATGGCCAAAATTTTGCAGGTGCGACTACCTTTAGCACCTAGACCCCTGTATACTTCCTCCTATAACCCAGACCCCTTTAACCCCAACTCTTTACCTCTCCTCTTATAACCCCCTCTATACATCGAGATGTTAGTTAGGGATAGCATTAGGGTTACTTCTAGGGTATGGTTACCGGTAGGATTACTCGTTTTGTTTGTGTTAGGGTTACTATTACTGTTTATGTTTGTATTGAGGTTAGGGCTAAGGTTATTTTTAGGGTTGGATTACTGTTAGTGTGGGGTTAGATCTGAAATTTTCAGATCCATTTGATATAATTTAGTCACTATCAGGGTAATTCAAAGAGATTCGAAAGTCACCGCAAGTTCGGTGACTTTTCGTTCTCTTCAATTCGGTTCCTTTTGTCGATCCCATTTCGGTGACCCTGCGGTGTATTCAGCAAACACCACAGGGTTCCCCGAATTGCAGGGAAAAGCTACCGCAAACCCGACGAAAACTAACCGCAAAACCCAACGAATGCACGCCGAAAAGCCACAAAAACATCTGGATTAACCTGCCGAAAACCCCGGAAAAACCCGAGCAGGAGCCGATCACAGGCAGCGAAGCCTCTGGAAAAAGTCGACACCGCAGACAAACAGGGTTATCCAAAGAGATTCGAAAAGTCACCGCACGTTCGGTGACTTTTCGTTCTCTTCAATTCGGTTCCTTTTGCCGATTGCATTTCGGTGACCCTGCGGTGTATTCAGCAAACAGCACAGGGTCCCCGAATTGCAGGAAAAGCTGCCGAAAACCTGACGAAAACTAACCGAATGCACTATGAAAACAAGCAAAAACATCTGGATTAACCTTCGAAGAGGAGCCGAACAGGAGCCGAACAGGAGCCGAATCACACAGAGCGAAGCAGCTGTGACGTAGAGGAGGCAGTGAATAAATTAGAAAAACCATTTGTATGAATCTGGGAAAAAGAAACGCTGTTTGCAAAGAAACTACTGAGCGAAAATGTCTGAAATTTTCACAGGAGGTCCAGGGAATGATAATAAAGGGGCTGTTACAAAAAAATAAGTTAACTGAAAAAAAAAAAAAAAAAAAACGGACTTTTAATTTTTTTTTTAAAAAATCAAGAAAATGCTTAAAGTATCCTAAAAAATCTATAAATAAAGAGACTTTTTGCTGCAGAATTTTATAATGAACGGTTTATTAGATATTGAATTAAAACGGGAATATTTTTAACATTGAAGCCTATGGGATTCTCCTGAATAAATTTGCCGAATTAAACCACCGAATGGCAGGGCATTAGGGGAACCTTTCACTGCTGGTTTGTGTTCTCTGAATAGCCGAAGCAGTGCTTTTTCATGGGGATTTCACTGCCCTCGAACAGGGACCGAACAGGCACCGTATGTTCAGGCAATTCGACAGGATTTGGCGAATTGCCTGCTCTCTGGATAGCCGAATGGCCAGGAAAGGCAACCGAACCCTGATTTTCAGCGTTCGGTTACCTTTCTCAAGCAATTCGAATCTCTTTGGATAACCCTGAGAGTGAAGTGAATAAATTAGCAAGTTTGCATGAATGATTGTAAAGTGAAAAGCTGTTTGCAAAGAAACTACTGAGCGAAAATGTCTGAAATTTGCATATGAGATCCAATGAATGATAATAAAGAGGGCTGTTACAGAAAAAATAAGTAAACTTAAAAAAAATAAATACAGAAAAATGCTTAAAATATCCTAAAAAATCTATAAATAAAGAGACTTTTTGCTGCAGAATTTTATAATGAACGGTTTATTAGATATTGAATTAAAACAGGAATATTTTTAACATTGAAGCCTATGGGATTCGCCTGAATAAACTTGCCGAATGAAACCACTGAATGGCAGGGCATTTCGGGAACCTTTCACTGCTGGTTTGTGTTCTCTGAATAGCTGAAGCAGTGCTTTTTCATGGGGATTTCACTGCCCTCGAACAGGCACAGTATGTGCAGGCAATTCGCCAGGATTTGGCGAATTGCCTGCTCTCTGGATAGCCGAATGGTCAAGAAAGGTAACCGAACGCTGATTTTCAGCGTATGGTTACCTTTCTCAAGCAATTCGGATATCTTTGAATTACCCTGTGTGTGTCAATTTGGTATCTAGATGATCTGGAGTTTCGAGGGATACCGAATGACCAAAATGCCGATATTTTTTTTTTTTTTTTTACCCGAATTCAATTTGGAGGAAAAAATAATGCACGTGTCTACTCACTTCTGAGCTAAGCTCCAATCAGTGCTTTCTATTTTGCTGCCTTACATACTAGTATGTCTTTCCTTTAAAGACTATTTTTCTGTATTGTACCTGTTCTTTGTATCCAATTGGTTAATGTCCCTCTTTCTAAAGATGTGAGTCTAGACTAACAGGGTTATTCAAAGAGATTCGAAAAGTCACCGCACGTTCGGTGACTTTTCCTTCTCTTCAATTCGGTTCCTTTTGCCGATCCCATTTCGGTGACCCTGCGGTGTATTCAGCAAGTACCACAGGGTCCCCGAATTGCAGGGAAAAGTCACCGCAAACCTGCCGAAAACTAACCGCAAAACCCAGCGAATGCACGCCGAAAACCCCCAAAAACATCTGGATTAACCTTCGAAAAACACGAGCAGGAGCCGATCACAGGCAGCCGAAGCAGCCAAACAGGAGCCGAATCACACAGAGCTGAAGCAGCTGAGACACAGAGGAGGCAGTGAATAAGGCTAGGGTCAGACTGAGGCAGTGCGAACGCGCGTTCTGGCGCACATAATCACGGCCGCACTAGCAGCAGATGACGGGCAATGACAGCCAATATACGAAGTACGGTCGCACAAAAGTCCGGCCGCGCAACGCAAGTGGAAAATGAACGCATTTTTTCGAGAACGTTAAACCGCTGGTACTGACGTACAGAGTGCGCTGCGGCCGCATAGCAGCGTGTGTGCGTGAATTGGAGATGTCAGACGCTGCTAGTGTGCGGCCAACATAACGTTCAAACAGCCGGATTTCCCTAGACTTCTTTTCACCCCATCGTCATGAAATACGTCCAGAATTGCGCATCGTCTGACCACTTAAGCGTATTCCGTGAAAAAATGCGTGCGCACGCATCGACGTACATTTTGACGGTGGCCGCAGAAAATGCGCTCATCTGTCCCTAGCCTAAATTAGCAAAACCGTTTGTATGAATCTGTGAAAATGAAACGCTGTTTGCAAAGAAACTACTGAGCGAAAATGTCTGACATTTGCACAGGAGGTCCAGGGAATGATAATAAAGAGGGCTGTTACAAAAAAATAAGTAAACTTAAAAAAAATTTTTTAAAAAAAGTTAAGAAAAATGCTTAAAGTATCCTAAAAAATCTATAAATAAAGAGACTCTTTGCTGCAGAATTTTATAATGAACGGTTTATTAGATATTGAATTAAAACGGGAATATTTTTAACATTGAAGTCTATGGGATTCTCCTGAATAACAGGGTTATCCAAAGAGATTCGAAAAGTCACCGCACGTTCGGTGACTTTTCGTTCTCTTCAATTCGGTTCCTTTTGCCCATTGCATTTCGGTGACCCTGCGGTGTATTCAGCAAGCACCACAGGGTCCCCGAATTGCAGGGAAAAGCTGCCGCAAACCTGACGAAAACTAACCGAATGCACGCTGAAAACAAGCAAAAACATCTGGATTAACCTTCGAAAAAGCCGAACAGGAGCCGAACATGAGCCGAATCACACAGAGCCGAAGCAGCTGTGACGTAGAGGAGGCAGTGAATAAATTAGAAAAACCATTTGTATGAATCTGGGAAAAAGAAACGCTGTTTGCAAAGAAACTACTGAGCGAAAATGTCTGAAATTTTCACAGGAGGTCCAGGGAATGATAATAAAGAGGGCTGTTACAAAAAAAATAAGTAAACTGAAAAAAAAAAATCAAAAAAAATCGGACTTTTAAAAAAAAAAAAAAAATCAGAAAAATGCTTAAAGTATCCTAAAAAATCAATGAATAAAGAGACTTTTTGCTGCAGAATTTTATAATGAACGGTTTATTAGATATTGAATTAAAACGGGAATATTTTTAACATTGAAGCCTATGGGATTCTCCTGAATAAACCTGTCGAATTAAACCACCAAATGACAGGGCATTTCGGGAACCTTTCACTGCTGGTTTGTGTTCTCTGAATAGCCGAAGCAGTGCTTTTATATGGGGATTTCACTGCCCTCGAACAGGGACCGAACAGGCACCGTATGTGCAGGCAATTCGTCAGGATTTGGCGAATTGCCTGCTCTCTGGATAGCCGAATGGCCAGGAAAGGTAACCGAACAATGATTTTCAGCGTTCGGTTACCTTTCTCAAGCAATTCGGATCTCTTTGGATAACCCTGTATATTTGCCGAATTAAACCACCGAATGGCAGGGCATTAGGGGAACCTTTCACTGCTGGTTTGTGTTCTCTGAATAGCCGAAGCATTGCTTCTCTATGGGGATTCACTGCCCTCGAACAGGCACCGAACAGGCACCGTATGTGCAGGCAATTCGCCAGGATTTGGCGAATTGCCTGCTCTCTGGATAGCCGAATGGCCAGGAAAGGCAACCGAATGCTGATTTTCAGCGTTCGGTTACCTTTCTCAAGCAATTCGGATCTCTTTGGATAACCCTGTAAATGTCCTTTGATTCTAGTTACATGTGAGGCTGGCTGAGCATCATTGGACATGCTAATCAGAAGCATCCGCTTCCAGGTTCGCTATCAATGCTCTAGATCCAGACCATGGCCCATTGGTCCCACATTCTGTGAGATATTTTGTGACTACCTAAATATACTTTCCTCTCTTTGGTTCCTGATCACTTGCCTTGTCAAACCTTAGGCACAATTTCCGAGTTAGATAATTTTTTAGTAAAACCTATCTGGCTCATCAGTATGTGGCCGAACCAACCAAAGAACTCAGATTGTTTATATTTCCTTGTCTGATTATTCCCACAATTTAATTTGTGATCAATAAAACACATGTCATTTCAGGTAAGTGGTAGAAGAACACTCATTTAAATCAGATACTTTTCAAGTGTTGTTTTTCATTTCAAAGAGCTATTGTTAGCGGTAACAATGTATCCAATGTAGCATCTGTGCAGCCTATAAACAATGGACTGTTTATTCCTTTAGAAGACCCTGCTATTATCTGTAGGATCTGCTAAATTAATGGGAAGGGATACAGAGAAACCTTTTGAGAAACCGTGAAAGGATATTTTGTTCTTAAATTGCTTTACTTGTCTGTGATCTATATATATTTTACATCGGATGGGCAGCACTCAATCTTTACTAAAGGATCTATTCACTAAAGGGTGAAGCCTGGAGAACTGGCTGGAGAAGGGAAACAGCTAAGTCAAAATAGCCGATTTGGAAAGTTAGATAAAAAGGGAGAATTTGGGCTATTTTGACCTAGTTTTTTCATTTTTCCAGCCAGTTCTTCTGACTTCACCCTTTAGTGAATAGACCTTTAAACATGGATGCTTCTCAAGACAAAAAATACAACAATCCAGAAGGTGAGCTTCTCGCTGCTGGAAGAGAGGTGAGTATTTGATTTTTGGGGGCTTTTCAGATGCTGCTAACGGATTCGGCAGCAGCTCTGAGCTGGTGTTAACTTCTTTGTTAGCCCTAGCTCTTAGTAACTAGCGTTAGGACCTGGTGATCCTAACGCTAGTTACTCTGTGCTTGCACTTTGCAGTCCCCATGCTAAGTATAGGGAGCGCAAAGTACAGTAAGCTCCGCTGTAAACCGCTAATAGAAACATAGAAACATAGAAAAATGTCGGCAGATAAGAACCTTTCGGCCCATCTAGTCTGCCCAATTACATGGATACTTTACCTGGATTTATCTTTTGTTTAGGATAGCCTTATGCCTATCCCATGCTTGCTTAAATTCAATTACTGTTTTGGCCTCTACCACTTCAACTGGAAGGCTGTTCCATGTATCCACCACCCTCTCAGTAAAATAATGCTTTCTGATGTTACTTTTAAACCTTTGCCCCTCTAATCTAAGACTATGTCCTCTTGTTTTGCTACTTTGTTTCCGTTTAAATATACTCCCTTCCTCTACCTTGTGCATTCCCTTTACGTATTTAAATGTTTCTATCATATCTCCTCTGTCTCCTCTTTTTTCCAAGCTGTACATGTTAAGATCATTAAGCCTTTCCTGGTAACTTTTCTCCTTCAAGCCGTACACCATTTTAGTAGCCCTTCTCTGAACTCTCTCTAAGATGTCTATATCCTTCTGGAGATACGGTCTCCAGTACTGCACACAGTACTCCAAGTGAGGTCTCACCAGTGCTCTGTACAGTGGCATGAGCACTTCCCTTTTCCTACTGCTAATACCTCTCCCTACACATCCAAGCATTCTGCCAGCATTTCCTGCTGCTCTATTACATTGACTACTTACCCTTAGATCCTCTGAAATAATAACCCCTAAATCCCTTTCCTCAGATGTTGAGGTTAGGACTGTATCAAATATTCTATATTCAGCCCTTGGGTTTTTATGTCCCAGGTGCATTATCTTGCACTTATCCACATTAAAAGTCAATTGCCACAACTCCACAACGACTGCCACAACTAATAACGATTCGCTAACGAGTTTTTTAACCCATGAGCGAATCAGAGGTGATCTGTGCGGAGCGCTATCACCGCCTTTAAGCTAGCGCTAAAGTGAGTGCAAGTGTTGGCTTGAAGGAGGCGATAGAGTCCTTAATGTGTGAGCTTCTGTTAAAGTCTTTACATGTATGAGTACATGTATGCGCTCCTTCTGGATTGTAATACACCAAGAGAGTAGCACTCAACCTTTACTATGCAAAGCGGACGGCTGGTTCTCAAAAAAAAAAAATACAGCAATCCGAGGAGAGCACTCCAGCTCATGCAATTAAATATTTAAACACATTTTAACCCTTTCAAGATTCCAACACTTATATGTATATATATATATATATATACACACAGTTGTGTTCAAAATTATTCAACCCCCAATGCTGTAAAGGGTTTTAGGGAATTTAGTGTACATTTGTAATTGTATTCAGAATGAAATCCTACAAGGACTTTTTAAAGAACCATATGCAACTAAAATGACATCAATTGGTTTTGTAATACAGTAGTAAATGTTTATTTTGTAAATTCTTCATTGACACAATTATTCAACCCCTTAAAGACTACCACTCTGAAGAACAGAGGTTCATTCAAGTGTTTTCAATCAGGTATTGAAAACACCTGTGGATGTCACAGAGCAGCAATAAAGCATAATAAGCACCAATTAGGCAGCTTTAAAATGACTGTGATACTCAGCTCCTTCTAGACATTTACTGGTGTGGTTACAAACATGGTGAAGTCAAGAGAATGGTCCAGGAAGACAAGAGAAGAGGTGATTACTCTTCACAGGAAGGGCAATGGCTATAAGAAGATTGCAAAGATGTTAAACATACCAAGAGAGACCATAGGAAGCATCATTCGCAAATTCAAGGCAAAGGGCACTGTTGAAACGCTACCTGGTCGTGGCAGAAAGAAGATGCTGACTTCGACTGCTGTGCGCTACCTGAAGCGTAGAGTGGAGAAAAGTCCCCGTGTGACTGCTGAGGAACTGAGAAAAGATTTGTCAGATGTGGGTACTGAAGTTTCAGCTCAGACAATACGACGCACACTGCGTAATGAAGGCGCACCCCCTTGCTGTCTCCAAAGAATAAGAAGAGTCGACTGCAGTATGCCAAAAGTCATGTGGACAAACCACAGAAGTTTTGGGATAGTGTTCTGTGGACTGATGAAACAAAATTAGAACTGTTTGGGCCCATGGATCAACGCTATGTTTGGAGGAGGAAGAACAAGGCCTATGAAGAAAAGAACACCTTGCCTACTGTGAAGCATGGCGGGGGGTCAATCATGCTTTGGGGCTGTTTTGCTTCTGCAGGTACAGGGAAGCTTCAGCGTGTGCAAGGTACCATAAATTCTCTTCAGTACCAGGAGATATTGGCTGACAATGTGATGCAGTCCGTCACAAACCTGAGGCTTGGGAGACGTTGGACCTTTCAACAGGACAATGATCCCAAGCATACCTCCAAGTCCACTAGAGCATGGTTGCAGATTAAAGGCTGGAACATTTTGGAGTGGCCATCGCAGTCACCTGACTTAAATCCGATTGAGAACCTCTGGTGGGACTTAAAGAAAGCAGTTGCAGTGCGCAAGCCTAAGAATGTGACTGAACTGGAGGCTTTTGCCCGTGACGAATGGGCGAAGATACCCGTAGATCGCTGCAAGACACTTGTGTCAAGCTATGCTTCACGTTTAAAAGCTGTTATAACTGTAAAAGGATGTTGTACTAAGTACTAAGATTGAATGTCACTTGGGGGTTGAATAAAACTGATAATGATGTGAGCACAGAAAAGACATTTGTGGTTATTTCATTATAAATGTTATGTTATATTTGTCTGACCTACACGTGCCTCTTTGATTTAATTGTAAGCAAGATGACTGAATGATCAAAATCAATGTCAAACTGGCCAAAACACTCAATTTCAGTGGGGGTTGAATAATTTTGAACACAACTGTATCTACACATGCAGGGTTATTCAGAGAGCCTGTTCGCCACATTTCGGCGAGCTCAGATCAGTGAAGTGCAGTGAATCGACCCGCCAAACTAATCGAAAATCCGCTGCAAAAACGCCGAAAAAAAACGATGACCAGCCAAACAGAACACCGACCAGCAGCCAGAAAAAGCTGACATGCCACCGAACGGGGTAAAACTTTAAGGCTAGGGTCAGACGAACGCATTTTTCACGTTGTCCGTGAAAAAGTGCGTTTGAACGAATGGACGTATTTTTTCACGGAATACGCGATAGCGGTCATACGATGCGCCTTTTCGTCCGTGATTTTGTACGGATCATCAATAAAACCCTTTTGCGTCTAGACGTTATGTTGGCCGGACATTAGCAGCGTCTGACGTCTCCTAATCACGCAAAGACGCCGCTATGCGGACGCAGCGCACTCTGTACGTCAGTAGTAGCGGTTTGACGTTCTAGAAAAAATGCGTTCGTTTGCCACTTGCGTTGCGCGGATGAACATTCGTGCGGCCGTACTTCGTGTGTTCCCCGGCATTGGACGTTATTTGCTGCTAGCACGGCCGTGATTTTGTGCGGCTTAGGCTAGGGTCAGACGAACGCATTTTTCACGTTGTGCGTGAAAAAGTGCGTTCGAACGAATGGACGTATTTTTTCACGGAATACGCGATAGCGGTCATACGATGCGCATGTTCGTCCGTGATTTTGTACGGATCATCAATAAAACACTTTTTGCGTCTGGACGTTATGTTGGCCGGACGTGTGCAGCGTCTGACGTCTCCCAATCACGCAAACACGCCGCTAGCAGACGCAGTGCACTCTGTACGTCAGTACTAGCGGTTTGACGTTCTCGAAAAAATGCGTTCGTTTGCCACTTGCGTTGCGCGGACGAACGTTCGTGCGGCCGTACTTCGTGTGTTCCCCGGCATTGGACGTCATTTGCTGCTAGCACGGCCGTGATTTCGTGCGTCTAAACGCACGTTAAAACTGCTTTCGTCTGACCTTAGCCTAAACGCACGTTAAAACTGCGCTCGTCTGACCTTAGCCTTAAAAGGCGTATTCCAAAATACCGCTGCATGAAAATGGCTGGAAATAATATATAAGATCTTATGACTAATAATAAAAAAGATCTGTTAAAGAAAAAAAAAAGCCATATTTAAAAAAAAAAAAAATTTGCTGAAAAAATGCCTAAAAATAAAATAATAAAGAGACTTTTTGCTGCAAATGAAAATAATAAATGTTGAATAAATATTTAAGAAAAACGGGGGAATTTTTTAACATTGAAGCCTATGGGATTTGCCTGTTTAAACCTGTTGAATGAAACCACCGAACAGAAGGGCAATTCACTGACATTTCGCTGCTGTTCAGTGTTCTCTGAATAAATTAACCATTACTTTTCTATGGGGAATTCACTTCCGCCGAAGATCATAATTTGCAGGCAATTCACCAATATTTGACGCATTGCCAGATTTTTGTATAACCGAATGGCCAGAAAATTGCACCGTGTGGAGAAATTCACTGTTCGGTGCAATTTTGGGGTCAATTCGGTTCACTTTGAATATCCCTGATAGTTTCGTTCCATTATTTTTAACGTGTGCCACTACCTGATTGCAAAATGAAGCGCTAGCTTTTTCCAATAATAAAAATTACGCTTGTATATTGAAACGGCCACATCACTAGCACGGTCAGCGATTTACCCTCGATTACATATTATTTTCTGCCTCAGCTCTGCCAGGATAAGGTTATAAAACTACAAATATTGCCAGTACGGTGATTGTGCACACTGACACATTTACTATTAACAGGGTTATTCAGAGAGAGGTGAAAAGCAGGAGAATGGCTGGAGAATTGAAATTTCTACCAGGGTTATCCAAAGAGATTCGAAAAGTCACCGCACGTTCGGGGTCTTTTCCTTCTCTTCAATTCGGTTCCTTTTGCCGATCCCATTTCGGCGACCCTGCGGTGTATTCAGCAAACACCACAGGGCCCCTGAATTGCAGGGAAAAGCCGCCGCAAACCTGACGAAAACTAACCGCAAAACCCACCGAATGCAAGCTGAAAACAAGCAAAAACATCTGGATTAACCTTCGAAAAACCCGAGCAGGAGCCGATCACACGCAGCGAAGCAGCTGAGACGCAGAGGAGGCAGTGAATAAATTAGCAAATCCGTTTGTATGAATCTGTGAAAATGAAACGCTGTTTGCAAAGAAACTACTGAGCGTAAATGTCTGAAATTTGCATATGAGGTTCAATGAATGATAATAAAGAGGGCTGTTACAGAAAAAATAAGTAAACTTAAAAAAAAAAAAAAAAAATAGGACTTTTAAAAAAAAAAAAAATTCAGAAAAATGCTTAAAGTATCCTAAAAAATCTATAAATAAAGAGACTTTTTGCTGCAGAATTTTATAATGAACGGTTTATTAGATATTGAATTAAAACGGGAATATTTTTAACATTGAAGCCTATGGGATTCGCCTGAATAAATTTGCCGAATTAAACCACCGAATGGCAGGGCATTAGGGGAACCTTTCACTGCTGGTTTGTGTTCTCTGAATAGCCGAAGTAGTGCTTTTTTATGGGGATTTCACTGCCCTCGAACAGGCACCGAACAGGCACCGTATGAGCAGGCAATTCGCCAGGATTTGGCGAATAGCCTGCTCTCTGGATAGCCAAATGGCCAGGAAAGGTAACCGAACGCTGATTTTCAGCGTTCGGTTACCTTTCTCAAGCAATTCGGATCTCTTTGGATAACCCTGTACGTCAAAATAGCCAAACCAGAAAAATTCTCCCAGTTATCTCTCTTTCCAAATCGGCTATTTTGACCTAGAATTTTCCATTCTCCAGCCATTCTCCTGCTTTTCACCTCTCTCTGAATAACCCTGTAAGCATTGTATTGGTGGAGAATTGCAGATTACTTTTTATACGTGCCTATCTCTGACTTTTCCACTCGGACATTTTGCTGCGGCTGGAGAGCTTTCAGGGAGTTGGGTCTTTGCATGTCAATTTACTTCATCACACATGCCGGTTGCTACGCTGGCATCACCATACTGCCTTCCCAGTGAACCAGGACAGCACTGGCAGAGACCACCAGCAGGATAACAATTCACAGCTTTATTATACGTACCCCATAATAATATAGACCAAACCCTTACATAAAATGTAAATAAAGGATATAGTAAAAGAAAATGCACTTTTTGTTGACTTGATTCACTTTTTAAAAATTCTAAAAAAAGACATATATTCTGAAACAGCAACCTTGGTTCTCCAGATGTTTTGGAACTACATCTCCCAGTGTTCTGTAACAGGCCTTTTTATTATCATTCATTGGATCTTATATGTAAATTTCAGACATTTTCATTCTGTAGTTTCTTTGCAAACAATGTTTCACTTTTCAAGTGTACTGTCTTTTGTTTTTGTCATCTGTGGTGTCGGCTTTTTCCTGCGGGTGGTCAGCGCTGTGATCGGCGGCTGCTCGTGTTTCTCTTAATCCAGATGTTTTTGCGGGTTTTGGTGTGCGTTCGCCTTGGTTTTGCAGTGTGTGTTCGTCGGGTTTGCAGCGGCTTTTCTCTGCACTACAGCGGCCCTGTGGTGCTTGCTGAATACACAGCAGGGTCGCCGAAATGGGATCACCAAATCGCACCGAATTAAAGAGAATGAAAAGTCACCGAACGTGCCGTGACTTTTTGATTCTCTTTGAATAACCCTGATAGTTCCAAAATAACTCTAGACTGTAAACTCCTACGAACAGGGCCCATGTCTGTTTATCTGTATCTCCCACCCTTTGGTTATTGTAAAGCGCTGTGGAAACTGTTGGCGCTATATAAATGATGATGTTGATAATAATAGTTATAATAATTTGGAGGGCCAAGTAGCCTGATCCCTGTTCTAGAGCAGGAGTCCCCAACCCTGGTCCTCAGGTCCCCCTAACAGGCCAGGTTTGCAGGTATCTGAAGAACGGCACAGGTGATATGATTTGCTGCTCAGTGATTGCAGGATTCAGTCTGCATTTCCCCAAGGAGATCCTTAAAACCTGACCTGTTAGTGGGCCTTGAGGACCAGGGTTGGGGAACACTGTACTAGAGCGTCCCTTTTACTATAACACTGACTTCACATTCTATTATGTATTGTACTTACTTTATACACTAGAGGGCAGTAAAGATTCACTATTGATCAATAGAGTCTCAGGTTCAGATTTATAGACTTCATCCAAGTCTATACAATGGCCTGTATTCATTTAATAATATAGTGTGTTTGCTAGAGTCATTGACATTAGCGATATATCATTTCACTGTATCATCCAAGGACACCGCAATGTAACTGTATATCGTGCCTCCAGACTAATAAAAGCATTTGCTGCTTTAGGCTAGGGTCAGACGAACGCATTTTTCACGTTGTCCGTGAAAAAGTGCGTTCGAACGAATGGACGTATTTTTTCACGGAATACGCGATAGCGGTCATACGATGCGCCTTTTCGTCCGTGATTTTGTACGGATCATCAATAAAACATTTTTGTGTCTGGACGTTATGTTGGCCGGACATTAGCAGCGTCTGACGTCTCCCAATCACGCACACACGCCGCTAGCGTACGCAGCGCACTCTGTACGTCAGTACTAGCGGTTTGACGTTCTAGAAAAAATGCGTTCGTTTGCCACTTGCGTTGCGCGAACGAACTTTCGTGCGGCCGTACTTCGTGTGTTCTCCGGCATTGGACGTCATTTGCTGCTAGCACGGCCGTGATTTCGTGCGGCTAAGGCTGGGGTCAGACAAGCGTAGTGTTCACGTCCGTGATTGCGCCTAAAAGTACGTCCGTGATAGCATGACAGAAAGTCCATTGGAGCCTGACACATGAAGTACGTCCGCACTGAACTGCGGACGCACAACGGCTGCGGCCCACGGACGCAAGGCAGGCAAGAACGTACAACTCCTAGAACGGCCGCACAAAGTGCGCTGCGTCCGCAACGTCTGCATAGCTTTGTGTGTGAGTGATGGAACGTGGTCAGACGGACTGCATTTATACCTCCAGCATTTTTCACGGACAAAATGGTTTTGCTTTTTAATTTATTTTCCCTCCTACATCCGTCAAAAATTATACGTCAGTGAAAAAAACGGACTGTGTGGCCACTACTGCGTCTTCCGTACTGACGTACGTCCGTGTGCACGGACGTACAGTCCGTAGAAATCACGCTCGTCTGACCCTAGCCTAAACGCACGTTACAACTGCTTTCGTCTGACCTTAGCCTTAAAATCTCACGGCAGTTATGGATTTCATAAGGCTGGGTTCACACCTCGCGTTTTTTGAGGGGCATAATACGCGCGTCAAAAAATGTGCATATCGCGCAAACGTAAAAAACCTGCGAATGCGCATTGTGGCGCGTTCAGCTGCAGTCTATAGGCTGCAAACACCTGCAATATGTCCCAAAGAAGCTCCTGTACGACTTTGGGTGTAGGACGTTTTACAGTGCGTTCCTACATGCTGTAAATCGCCCAGGTGGGAACGAGCCCCGTAGGAAACCATGGGATTTCCGTGTTCAGGCTTTTTACAGCGCACAGGAACGCGCTGTAAAACGCCCAGGTGTGAACGGGGCCCTGATCCTGCAATAACGGCAAGACGTGCATGAAATTGAAAAAGTGCTGGGATGGCAGGATTTTAACACTCGCAATTTCTATACTATTTTAATTAAGGATATACCCGCAGGGCACAACTCATGGGCGAGATCGAGCTTAGGATGACTTAGGCTAGGGTCAGACTGAGGCAGTGCGAACGCACGTTCTGGCGCACTTAATCACGGCCGCACTAGCAGCAGATGCCGGGCAATGACGGCCAATATACGAAGTAGGGTCGCACAAAAGTCCGGCTGCGCAACGCAAGTGGAAAATGAACGCATTTTTTCGAGAACGTTAAACCACTAGTACTGACGTACAGAGTGCGCTGCGTCCGCTAGCGGCGTGAGTGCGTGATTAGGAGACATCAGACGCTGCTAATGTCCGGCCAACATAACGTCCAGATGCAAGAAGTGTTTTATTGATGATCCGTACAAAATCACGGATGAAACTGCGCATAGTATGACCGCTATTGCGTATTCCGTGAAAAAAATACGTCCATTCTTCGAACGCACATTTTCACGGACAACGTGAAAAATGCGTTAGTCTGACCCTAGCCTTAAAAATCAAAAGGAAAAAAAACTTTTAGAGCTAAAAAAATGATGGCAAACCACGGCACGCCAGATGTTTGGAAACTACATGACAGCGTTAAGACAGAGCACCAAGGAACATGTAGCTCTGAAATATCCGGAGAGCCAAAATAATTAACTCTTTAATTGGCCTTAATGGGTCAAGACAATTGTTCTTCCAAGTCTTATTTTGGGCTTTATGGGGTGGTGTCATGATTTGTCATTATGCAGTTGACTCAGTGGTTCAAAGTTGGTAGTTTCTCATTATTTATCTCTTTCTGTTGATGTTTGTGATTT
Source organism: Leptobrachium leishanense (assembly GCA_009667805.1). Classification (NCBI taxonomy): domain Eukaryota; kingdom Metazoa; phylum Chordata; class Amphibia; order Anura; family Megophryidae; genus Leptobrachium; species Leptobrachium leishanense. Next base: position 48,032,468 of record CM019070.1, read on the forward strand.
ATTTACATGTTTCACACAGGGTTATTCAAAGAGAATCGAAGTCACCTCACGTTCGGTGACTTTTCGTTCTATTCAATTCGGTGCAATTTGGCGATTCCATTTCGGCGACCCTGCGGTGTATTCAAGCACCACAGGGCCGTCGTAGTGCAGGGAAAAGTCGCCGCAAACCCACCGAAAACGCACCGCAAAATCCGGCGAACGCACACCGAAACCCGTTAAAACATCTGGATTAACCCCGCCGAACACCACAGCGCACAGCAGTCGCTGGAAAAACCCGACACGCAGACGAATGGAGTGAAAAAAAAATAGTACGCTTGAATGTTTGAAAAGTGAAACGCTGTTTGCAAAGAAACTACAGAACGAAAATGGCTGAAATTTACATATAAGATCCAATGAATGATAATAAAAAGGCCTGTTACAGAAAAAAGAAAAAAATGTTTAAAAAAACAAACAGAATTTTTTTTTCTCGCAAAAAATGCCTAAAAGATCTTAAAAAAATCTATAGACTTTTTACTGCAGAATATTATAATCAACGGTTTATTAGCTATTGCATTAAACACTTGGCTGCTAAGGACGCGCTCAGCGCGTCCAGCCAAGTGGGTCTCCTGTGCTATGAACGCGCTGAGCACGTCCTAGCACAGGAGGCAGCAATCAGCCGGGATTCCGGCCGATTGCTGCGCCCCTCGGTGGGGGCTGACCTCTTGATGTCAGCCCAGCACTCCGGGACCCCGGCGGGGACAATAGATGTCATCGCGCTAGCGCGATGACATCTATTGCAGGCGCCCGCCCCTTCCAAACGGTGGCTGGCTTTAACCCTTTCGCTGTTGAGCCATTTCACACCTCTGTGCTGAGCTCATTTTTACCGGTTTCGCTCGTCATGTTTAAACGTGATTTGAAGCCACATTTTATTATATGACCCAGACACATTATATATCGTTCTTTCCGGCAGACTCGGCAGATTCATAATATATCATTATTATATGTATCCTTCATGTCCTGCCTGAATATTATAACAAAAAATGCAATAAAAATTTAATTTTCAATCATCTACATTGTGTAAAGTGGTTTTTTTCCCACATTTTATCGTGCAAACCTTTTTTCGGTTATATTTTCTATGGGGTGCGCTTGTTAAACAAATTAGAAATGGGGACTCGTTACATTTTTTTGGTGAAAATTACGTGTTTTTTAGCAAACGCTGAAACGCTGAGCGCGTCCTCCGCATGGAAGGGGTTAACCCCTTGGGGGCCGGATCACGATTCGGCGCCAAAAAGCACCGGATCGTGATCCTCTCCCGGAGCTGGCCAACATCTTGGTTGTCGGCCAAGCTTCCGGGAACTCCCCCTGACGACTGGCATCATTGTGCATAGCGCGATGACGTCAGTTTTGGAGTAAACCCCTAACTGCCACCAATGGTGTTAGATAGAGGGTTCATTGGAACCCCCTATCTCCCGATGCGTGGCAGCTAGGGGTTAATGTTTGGTATCACTGGATTGGCCACAGCATGTTTGTGTTTAGGTCAAATTTTCCTCTTACACGTTTATGGAACCCACACATATTATATACCGTTTTTCTCGCCATTAAACGGACTTTCTAAAGATACCATTATTTTCATCATATAATATAAATTACTATAAAAAACTATTCTGAAATATGATGAAAGAAAAAAAAAACACACTTTTCGAAATTTAGTCCCCAAAATCTACAACCGCCAAAAAAGACCCCGGCTAAATAGTTACATTTTTTTCCCCTGAGATTAGAAATACTCAATTTTACATGTTTTTGCTTTTTAACCCCTTCACTGCTGAGCCATTTCACCTCTGTGCTCTGAGCTCATTTTGACCATTTTAGGGTCATCTTGTTTAAACGTCGATTGAAGTCCTCTTTTATTATACTGCCAGATAAGAATTTAAAAAACAACAACATTATTTTTTTTTTATTATTATTATCTTTTGTCTCAGGCTAGGGTCAAACGAACGCATTATTCTCAGTAACCGTCAAAAAGTGCGTCCGAACGCATTGACGTATTTTTTCACGGAATGCTCAAACGGTCAGACGACGCGCATTTTCGTGTGCGTGATTTTTTACGGATAGTCAATAAAACACTTCAAGCATCTGGACGTTATGTAGGCTGGACATTAGCAGCGTCTGACGTCTCCTAATCATGCACACATGCTGCTATAGCGCACTCTGTACGTCAGTACTAGCGGTTCTGCGTTCTCGAAAAAATGCGTTCATTTTCCACTTGCGTTGCGCGGCTGGACTTTCATGCGGCCATACTTCGTATATTGGCCGTCATTTGCTGCTACTGCGGCTGTGATTAAGTGCGCCTAAACGCACGTTAAAAATGCGTTAGTCTGATAAAGTTAGGTATTTATCTCCTGTTTACATTTTGTGGATTTTCCCATAATGCAATACGGTTTTGGTAAATGTTGCAAGTCTCAATTTACAGCTGTAGGATAGGAAAAAGCATTAGTGAAGAGGCAATGGGGTGGAGGAATTAGTGATTAGACAGCAAGCAGTTATTCAGAGTATGTGTTATTGGCCTTATTTAAATGATGATTATAATAAGGAATCGGATGGAAAGCCATGTGCAGGAGAAGACACAGAACTATTTATCCCATTGGTATTCAGGGAATCAGCATTCCCACACAATTGCTTCTTAATTGTTTGCATGACGGCTGATCTTGGCACAAACCAGTGATTAGGAATGTTTTCTCCAACTGAACAGAGATCCTGTCAGTCCTGAAAAACAAGCCAATTTTATTGTGAGTTACGCTACATATTTAGGCTGTGAATGCTGGTCGTAGAGTATTCTTTGGAGAATGCAGGTAGGAAAGAATCAAAACAAAACAATAAAATACTTATGGTGAAATTCATCCTTCGGTGCAATACCTTCTATCTGCAATTTCGGGACACACTATTGACCTTGTTTTCTCCTACCTCTGCTCCATTTCTGAGTTCACCTGTCACCCTGTCCACCTCTCTGACCACCACTTTCTCTTCTCCTTCCTTGCCGCTGCTCACACACACATCTTCAACCTATCTCTCTCCATCGGCCCCTTCCCGTCCGCCTTCGAACACGCGCAGGTTACCCCTAAAGAAACCCTCCCTCGACCCCAACTCTCCTACAATCGTCCTGTAATCCTGCTTCCGCTCACTTCTAAGTTCTTGGAAAAACTAGTTTTCAA